>CM067523.1:19978476-20041829 GCA_034509495.1 Acestrorhynchus altus
CAAAAAAACCCAATCAGTTTGCTGGTTATGCCTTGATGTGGTGATCTGTTCAGTGCAGAATCCATAACAAGCAGAAAAATCATGTTTTTGTGCATTACTGATCCAAGATATATGCAATTGCATAATTGCATTGCATCATTGCTGGGCAGCCAGCTTGCTCAGAGGAAAGCGTTGGTCCCCAGCTCCTGTGCCAACCAGCATCACACTGAGTGCAATGTTGGGACAGAGCATGCCCAGTCTTGTTCTCTCAGACTCTGGCTTGTGTTTGTAAGACCATTGAGCCAATTGGAACCCACCCAAATATGTTTAAAAATGGTAAATTGTCCTTCAGTTCAGTATTTTTGGGTCTGAAAGTCTCTCCTCATCAGAGGTCAGTAATGTGTGCAGGTTAGCAGTAAAAGGAAAGCAGAGATGGTCAGTGTGGAGAAGAAACTCAAGTTTAGCTGTTTATTAATCCTGAGCACAGATCTGAAGGAAGTTAAGAAGTTTAATTTTAGTTTACAGTTGAATCTTGTTGATGTTGGTTAAAAGAGGACAAATGAAAATTTGGGTCACATGGCTTGAACTACACACAACAGTGTTAAAAGCAGAAAATGTCCAGTTCTTTTATGTTATGCAATGTTTTCTAACCCTAATACATATTCGGCATGTAATGCAATTTAATGAGGAGTTAAGCATCTCCAAAGCATCTTCTGTGGATCTTCCAAATGTGGAATTACTGAATCTTACTTCATTTCAGGGTTAAAAACAAACACGTATTCAGCATAAAAGATTCTGCTCTAGAATGTTTCACACATATTAATTAGATTATTGCACTCAATTGCATTTTCATACATTAAATTTGCAGTAAGGTGCATGATGTTCTGATTTTTCAGTGCTTTTACACTGATATGATGTTATTGAAAATGATACACACTACTGCAACACACCGCATTCTTATTATTGTATTTCTGACACACCCTGGTCCACTGTGACTGTTTTGTTTGTCCTGGAGGAAGGACGTGTTTTTCCTGACCCTGGTGCACTTGACATGGCTTATTCATGAGCTGCTCTGTTGCTTTTGGTGATCTGTGTGAGTTTAGAGTTCATCCTTTACGCCCATGTTTATTAATCAGCACTGCAGTGGCCATCAAATCACTTACGTCCACCACCCTGGGCACATTCAGAGCACCTCTAATGGGACACGGTCTGTCCTCGGGGACATGATGGCTCCACACCAGGCCTTCAAAGGCACCTTGGGGCCCCTTAATGAGCTCCATAGCATGCTTTGGGCTGTAATTGTCATATGTAACCACACTGAGCCTGGGGTAGGTTGTAGGCCATCACACTGGAGCTGGACTCTAGGGGAGATGGAGGACAGACACAGCATGATGACTCCAGGAACCCTGCTGGGGAAGTACACATACCAGTATGCAATAAAATCTGGTAAGACTTTGGGATTGCTTTTAAAATTCATTTTAATTAAGCCTGGGGCTTTTAATGCAAACATGACATTGATGAATTCATATTGCTAGAAAGCTGAAAGCCAGGATATCAAGCCCTCTGACAGCCCTTGGGCAGCATGTACTGTACTAGTGAAGAAAAATCATAGCTGGCAACTTTGCGAGGACTACAGCTACCACAGTTCTCCTGCGAAGGTGGATTCACATCCACTGTTAGATTCACATTCACAACAGCCAAAAGTAATTCAGTTTCCTGAACCTGCACCGTGGTTTCTGAAAAATAGCCTTCATTCTGAAAGCCAAAGGGAAGGCATTCGTTTTGGAGGTAGAGCCTTAGAAGTTTACTGTGATGCCCTATGGGCTCTTTAATGCCCCTACCACTTTGAAGCGTGTCACCCCTACCAAGACACAAAATCACTACTCAGAACAGTTCTGGAGGCAGATCTGCCTCTGAGGCAGAACAAATGCAGCTGGTTTAGAGAACAACCACTTAAAATAACCAGTGTATTTCAGATTTTGTTCATTTTAGTCAAGAATGCCAACCTAGCTATTGAACATGAGCATTAACACTGTACTTTCATAATTGGAATTGAAGATATGGTTCTTAGTGTGACACTCCATGCTGGCATGCAGTACAGAAAATATATATATATCCTCTTTCTCTAGACAGGCCACCCAGGTGCACCTTCCGTCCCTCACCATCTCAAGGTTTGACTATTGTAGCTCTCTTCTGAGTGCAATCATAAGTCACTCCTCCACTGCTTTCTCCTTTCTGATTCCTGTTGCTGACCAACATATTTAAAGCCCTTGGCCTACAAAGGCAAAACTGAGCCAGTCTGGTCCTATCTGAGGGCATTGGTCCAAAGTTGAAGCTTTCCCACCAGTAATTCCAACACTGAGTTGGGATTCATATGCACTCATTTTGTAAATACAGTATTTCCAAAATGACTTAAAGGCTGCATTAGTAAGTCAGCCTCTCTCTCTCCTCTCTGGAAAGCAGGATGGTTCCTCAGAGAGCAGCTGGGAAAAGCACACGGGACAAAAACCCAACATGAGAGAAACTTGTGAACCCAACAGGAATCCCTGTTTCATTCTGAAAACCAGCTCACACGGCCATCTGGATCCTCACGCAGCTCCAAAAACAAACACGAGCACTGCGTCGTCTTAATGAGCTCTTATACTCCAGTGTGTTGAAAGTGCTAGCTGTGGGGAATCAAAGGAGAAATACTTGAACTCTCTGTTTTGAAGAGAATGAACACAATTTCAGTCTATAAGTCTGGAGCTAACAAACTTTTCTTTCAGTGCTGACGTCTTCACTGCTCCTCTGAATCACAGAAAAGAGAAGACAAACCTGCAAGGAGGCCCAGGTACTGATACTGATACTGATACTGATACTTTCCCAATGTACTGTAAGCTCTCCTCTGACTCAAACACATGACTTTACTGCTGTGTCTCTTGCTCTCTATGTATTCACCAAAAATTTTAGAAAGGTGTTTATAGGAGACACATACCAGATATTTTTTTCAGAGTTCCTAGGCTACTCAAATTAGTCTTCATGTGATATGTAAAATGTAGATATTTGTATGAATTTGACCATGTTCTGATCAAAAATGTACTAGCATCTACATTTTATGGGTTTGTTTTGCTTATAAGGACTTTAAAACCACTTTACACCTCAGACCTCCTTTGGGAAATTGATTGTCCAGAGTGTTTTTGAGCTGAAAATTCAAGAATGAATTTGAAAATTAATTGTTATGATTAAACTGGCAAGGATATTTATAATCATAAGTTCTTCAAAATACTTGAGAGTGGTCCAAATAAAATAAAAACAACCTGAACATAAATTATTATTTTTGATATTTATGTACAGTATGTATCAGTATTATCTCTTCTTGGGACTTTTATTTTACAATTTGAACTCTGTGTGAGCAAATAAGAGCATGAAATCACCTTCCTTCTTGTTTTCCTCTATAACCAAATATCTGGGTCAGTGATGTCTTTAGCCCCGCCCCCCTCTCTGAAGAGTCTGTATGCAGGTTGAGCATGTACACATGGACAGGGCAGTAAACATGCACTGGAAGCACCTTTGCTATTTAAACTGGGATTTAATTCTGTTGGAAATGAGTGAATTTGACCTGTTTTCTAAGATTGATTAGTCACTTTCAATCATCGGTTGGGGCAGTGTTCAAACCAGAAGCACCCCAGGTAAAAGACCACTATACATTTCTTATCAATCAGTCATGATATTTTTGTTTTAATCATGTTAATGATATGGTTGTTAATCAAAAAGCCTTTTAATTTTTTCTTCTTTCCAGCTTTAGAAAATATATTAGGAAAAGTATGATTTGTCCACTTAATATTTTGTCCAGTTAATATTTTGTCCCCTTTGAGCTGAAAGTCTTTTCTAGATGAAGAATATAAAATGCAAACAACTTAAAAACACAACTCACAGAATGTTAAGAGGATAGTCACATAAAAAGAATATGTAAATAACTTAATTTTCATTAAAATGTTAGATAGAACCTCATAGTTCCAAGGGGACAATTAGTCAAATGTCAGGCAGAAATGTTTTTGGGGTACAAATTATTCTATAACCAGTTTTAAAACCAGGTTTAATTTGGTGTAAGTAAGTCAAGAGATGATCAAACTAAACATGCATGAATAGAAATTAATTAAATATCAGAGAAGCAACACAACAGTTTAATAAAATGCACACAATGCAGCTCCTGGCACTTGATGTAGATTATTACATAACCAAAGATGTAAAAAGTTTTCAAACAAAGAAATAATGGAGATGTTCCTGAGGAAAAAAAAACTATTTTGCAATTAGATGTGTCCTCTGATGTTAACAACTCATCTTTACTGCTTGTTTTTGTGAGATACATTTGGGACAGATGTTTCTTTGAAGCTGTTCGGGCCCTAATTCTCACATCTTCAGACTCAGCTAGTGAGAAATAAAAGGCAAAAACAGTTTTACATAAAATGTTTAGTTTTATCTTGTGGGTTGTTATGCTTTCTAGTTATGAACAGGTGGGCTATGAGGTGACCTTTTCTAAAAGATTATTTTAGATTTTAAAGTGAAGATTAAATAATATTGTCTTGTAACTTGTACATCCACAGCAATAGGTCTAGGTTTTGTGAAAGCAACATTATAAATTATACAGTTACTTAACATGGGATTTTATATTTAGTCTCAAGTTTTTCTGACCTTAGAAGATTTATTAGATTTAATGTGAGTCAGACCTTTTAACATTGACTTTTCCAGCGTCCCACATTTCCAGTTGCCCCATATTAGGACATGTAGATTGTCTGAGACAGCCCAGCCCTGAGAGCACTGATATGTCTACCATTCCCATTCCCAATGTGATATCTGCATTTTTGGCAATGTCTCCTATGGTTTGATTAGGACACATCCTGAGGAGTGTCCTATCAGAATACTACTTTATGTGGGTTTAATGTATCAACTTCACATCACAATGGTCCAGAAGTCTGGAATGTCCCACATTAGGCCAATTCAGCCTATCTATCATGTTCTAGTCAAAAACAGTCCATTTCAGAGCTTTGACAGCTAAGATGAAGTGCTTTTGAGAAGCAAGAAAATGTACCAGTTTTGGCCTGGCCAAGACTGGCTTAATCCCTGTCTGGGAACCTGTCCTTCAGACTAATGAACTTGAAAAAAGCAATTGGACAGAGATGAGAGAACCATCCACTGCGAGAACCTTCCTGTTTGGACATGTTTCTGTTTATTGTTGGACATAATTAAGTCATTTTCTTCCGGAATAACACCAGTTTCATTGTGCTGAATATCCATCTACTATACAGGTGTGTGGTTTTGTAATTCACAGGAATGATTTCTCTGAAGTTCTCAAAGGCCCTCAGGGTTCCTCACTGGTTAAATGCAAAGGGCCCATGCACATAATGTTTTCAATGGGTCGTCTGGGTATGTGACCTCTACCCTCAAAGCACAAGACCTTCTAAACATCTCCCCTTCTGGTGTAGTAGATAATAAAAGCTGTGACAACCTACCCCGTTCTATGTTAAGCAGGGTGCATGAGCTAAAGCGATAACACAGTTTAAAGGTCCAGAGTTTAATACATTCTGACCTGAGCTGGTTCTGTTGTTCGATGCATTACTGTATTCCATAGACACCACTTCAGTATTTTCCTCTGTTTTCCTGTGTGGTAGACCTCAGCAAAGCTTGGACAATTTTATTATTTTTTATTATGTTGTGCTGCACACACATGCTCTCTCTCTCTCTCTCTCTCTCTCTCTCTCTCTCTCTCTCTCTCTCCCCCCTGCAATATGGCTAAATGCAGTAAAGGAGATTGCACTGTGGAGTAATTTAAAGTCGGTGACACAAGGCTTACAGGCCAGAGCCATATCATACCACGGCAATGCATTACACCCTCTATTACTTAATAAAGTGTTTCTGCGATCCCTGCTGTCCTACTTCATCCCCCTCTCCTCTTCTCTGTCCCAGTGGGGTGCCAGTGGACAGGGATAATCCAAGAGAAAGTCTGTATTAGCTTCCAGAATCCTCCACTGGCCACTTGCTTGCTGCCTCTACCTTGTAAAAAAGTACACTTAAATCGTGCTGTTGTGTACTTATGTATGTATTCTACAGCACTACTAAAATATGATAAATATTATATTAAGGTGCACTTAATATATACTAAGTATATGGGTCACTCTGAGAACCCTTAGAACCTGTGATCTGCACTTTGCGGGAATTTATATGCTGCATTGTAGGCTTCATATTTCAGGATCGGAGACAACTACTCCTCTGTCCACGTGTACATGCTCAGTCTGCATACAGACTCTCACTGAGCACCAGGTACCATCTCATACACTGACTCTACACAAAACAAAAGTGGATCAGTCAGCAGTGCTGTTGGAGTGTTTACACACTTCCTGTCCACTCTATTAGACACTCCTACCGAGTGTCTCCACCTTGTAGATGTAAAGTCAGAGACAGAAGCTCGTCTGTTTCTGCACAGTTTGTCTCGGTTATCTTCTAGTCCTTCGTCAGTGCTCACAGGACGCTGCCCACAGGACGCTGTCGGCTGGATATCTCTGGTTGGTGGACTGTTCTCAGTCCAGCAGTGACACCGAGGGGTTTAAACACCCCAGCAGCACTGCACTGTGGTCTGATCCACTCGTATCAGCGCAAGACACACTAGCACTGCAGTGCTGAGAATGACCCACCACCCACATAACAGCTGCTCTGTGGTGGTCCTGGGGGGGCCTGATCACTGAAGATCAGGGTGAAAGGAGGAGAATAAAGTCTGCAGAGAAACAGATGAACTACAGTCTGGAATTATAGAACTACAAAGAGCTCCTGTGTGGTAAGAAGAGCTGAACAAATGGACAGATGATGTGCAGATGATGGTACAGATGATGGTGATGATGATGCATGGGTGAATAAATAAATTAGAGTCCAGAGTTGTACAGTCTGACGGCTGCAGGGAGAAATGACCTGCAGAAGAATGATCTTGCTTCCTGCAGTGGGGCAGGAGCCGTCTGTTACTCAGTGGACTCCTCTGTCTACGCAGTGTTTTATCGAGGGGTGGGAGTGGTTTTTCATGACGGCTGACACATTTTGCCAGCATTTGCCTCTCTGTCACTATGTCTCCAGTTTCACCCCCAGGACTGAGTCGGCCTTTCTAATGATCTTGTTGAGTCTATAGTGTCCTTGCGCGAAATACCGCTGCCCCAGCACATAACAGTTTTGACACCACAGACTCACAGAACTTGCAGACTCACAGCTGACCTCTCACACCAAAGACAGTAGAACTGTCTCTGTCTCTGCTTGAACAGGCTGTCCACTTTCACCTCCCAAAGGTGAACACACAGGTACTGGAGATGGTTGGCCCTCGTCCACAAAGCTGTTGACCACACTCCTCCTATAACTGATACACCCCACAATAGGAGTGTCATCTGAACACATTTGTAGATGCATTAGAAGCACGCATAACATGACGACCACCCCCTTGTCCATTTTATCAGCTCTTTATGCCATACAGGAGCACTTTGTAATTCTATAATTCCAGACTGTAGTTATTCTGTTTCTCTGATACTTTATTCTCCTCCTTTCACTCTGATCTTCAATTGTCAGGACCCCACAGGACCACCACAGACCTATTATATGGGTGGTGGGTCATTCTCAGTATTGCAGTGACACTGAAACAGTGGGGGTAGGGGAATGTGTTGGTGTTAGTACAGTGCAGTTAGTGTGTGTTGTGGTGGTACGAGTAAATCAGAAACTAATCAGTGTTTAAACACTGTGTCCACTCACTGTCCACTCTGTTAGACACTCCTACCTAGATGCTCCACCTTGTAGATGTAAAGGCAGTGACAGAAACTCATCTGTTTCTGCACAGATGAACTACAATATGTAATTATAGAGCTACAAAGTGCTCCTGTGTGGTCAATGGAGCTGATAAAATGGACAGTGAGTGTAGAAACAAGGAGATGGTCATAATGTAATTAAAGGGATATTCTACCATTTTAGTGCTTTGGTTAGAGTTGTGCAAAGTGGTGTTTGTGAAGAAGGGCTGAAGGATCAGGTATCAGAGCTTGTTTTTAGGAGGAAAGGGAGAAGAGAAGGTAGAAGAGAAGGTGAAGGACCTCCACCCGGCCGAGTCCAGAAACAGTTTTGATGAATCCTGTTGAAAACACTCATCTGACATCATGTCACATTTTCTATTTGCTTTTTGACAGGAACAGAGGAAGCCTGGGGGAGTTCAGAAGAGTGGAGCTTTATCCAGCAAAGCTGAGTGATGGATGGAGCTTTTCATTTCAGACACGACACCAGGTCCTGCCACCAGGAGGCAATGTTGGAGCTTCAGGAAAGACTTAGTGTTTTGTTTACATGCAAAAACAATTTTGCAAAAACAAAACAGAGCCAGTGAATGTGAGTCAGGGTGTGTGTGTTATCCCCAGGTTGTTGGGCTTACAGATAAGGGCTTCTTGGCTGATTGGAGCGAACCGTTACATGCAATGCAAACAGTACTTGCAGCCTCTTAATATTCTGAATGATCCTCTGAGCCTCCATCTGAAATAGATCAAATAATGAAAATTGAGAGTGAGGGAGAGAAATGCACCGCATGCTTTGCATAACTTCATAACGATACGAAATGAACATTATGTCCGCAACAGCAAAGCCACAGCTCTTGTGGTTCTGTTACCAGTTTTAGTGGTGAATCTGCTCGGTTTATCAGCGCGACACCGGATGAGGAACGTTTCAGGGTGTTCATGTCTGAGCAAGTCAAGCCTAGTGAGCCCAAGCTCACCAATCTGAGATCACCTGTGCTTGGGATGTAAAATTGGGATAAAAAAAAGGTCACAAACATCTTAAAACCCATTAGTAATTAGTTCTAACATCTAAATAACAAGGGCTGTCCTTGACCTCTTGCATTCCTCAGTACTGTTAAAGCTCTGCTGTTGTTGGTTCCTGAACGGGGGTTCTCCATCAGTCAGTATTCTTCCTGTGAGCTTCAGCACAGATTTGTTCGTGATTTACAACTCCTTACCATTATCAGGAGCTTTAATTACTCACTAATGCTCATCTGACCATTCATTAAAACATGAAGGGACTATACTGACGTTCTAAGCTCTATGCAATATCGTTGATCTTCACATTAACATCAGTATTGTTGACGTTCGTGTTTAAATTCATTAACTAATGTCTTACACTTTACAATAAGGTCCATTTTGGTGTTTATAAGAGTTATTATTTAATAATAATTGGACAGAGGACGTCAGAGATGAAGAAACATCAAAGTAAACAGGAGGCAAAGAAGGTCAGATGATGATTTGTGAGAAATATACTAAGTGTTATGGTATTAAGATTGTATCAGTTGTTCTTACTCAGCATTAAAGTACTCAAATCAGACTACTATTGGCTGATACTCCGCATTACTCAGATCGGATTGTAATGGTAACTGGTACAAAGCATCGAAGTACTCAGATCAGATCAGTATTGGATGATACTCAGTATTAAAGTTTTCAGATCAGATAGGTATTTGTCAACTCTCAGCATTAACTACCCAGATTGGATCAGTATCTGCTGACACTCAGAATCAAGGGACTCTGATCAGATCAGAATAACTGTAACCTTAACAGCTGTGACCAGTCCACCACGAGTCAGTAGGGGACCACACTGAGCCTTGCATCACTCGCTGCACAATCCATAACAGCCTCTTATAACGACACCCTCCATCACGTCCTGCTCTGACAGCCTGTGCTAATGTTTGATTCTGTATCCGAGCCGAGGTGAGAGCACTAATGGAAGGCGTCTGCAGCCGGTGCTGAGGCCCCTCTGTTTTATTACACAGGTTTGTGGTGTGAGTGATGTGCGGGTTATGGGGGGTTTAATGAAATGCACGGCACTTCGTCATCGCCGACGGCACTGAGGAAGGCCCAGACGAAGCGGAGCAGGTATTAAGTGTGAGGTTAAAGACAAAGCAAATAAAGCGTGAATGCTTCACATCTGCATCGCACTGCATGTCTTGCTTTATACGCCTCTCTCGCCCTCTCCATCTATCTCTCCTCATCTCTTCCTCTTCATTCTGTGGAAAATGGGGGTCGGGACCGGGCGATAATTCTCCAGAAGTTGCGAGTTTTCTACTGAGGATGGAACATTTACTTTACGGCCCTTTACCAACTCCGGTGCAGAAGTGGTGCTTCTGTCAGAATTCACCCGAAACCAGCAAAGAAGGATACCAGTTGTACAGTTTGTCGCAGCTTTGTTTAACACTCAAACAAGTAAATGCAATAAAAACAATTTTATTTAATATAAAAGTAAGATCTAAGCCTATGACAATTCACAGTACATATAATAACATTTTATTTATTAATTTTATTTTATATTTATCAGTTGCTCTGAGTGCCTCAGTGGTTGCACTATGATCTGAGGATCACAGCTTCAAATCCAGGATCATGCTGCTTTCCATTGGCAGCTGGAATCTGATCTAATAAATGATTTTTTTTAATGGATAAAAGGGTGAAGCTGAGACTTGATACTTTTTTTGATAGTGGAATTAAGCCATTCCACCTTAAATAGCCCTGCAGTTACATTATGGAGCTGGTCACCATTTCAGCTTGATGCCTTAAGCACCCCAATTTATGATTGTATTCATACTTTGCCAAATTAATTTCATGGCCCCGGTATTGAATTTGTTTGTGGAAAAACAAGGACGTAACCATCTTAAATGGCTTTTAACAGCCCAGTGTAGAAACTCTCCTAGAGATTAATCTGTTCCTTCTTCATTCACTCTTCCTAAATGCAGCAAACTCTGTGTACTCTGTGATGTCCTGTCTCAAATCACTCCCTCTTCCCTATGTAGTGCACTTTGTAGGTTGTGAAACTTCCACCCAAGCTGCAGATAATCTGTCTGATCTATGCCATATGAATTCAGCATTCAGTTAGACAGTTCTGTCACTATTTACCCCTTTTTCGTTTTAAGGTAGTGCACTATGTAGGGAGCATGATGTGATTTCAGACAGGGCTAATAGTCTCTTCTCAGAAAGAGTAAATGGTGCAGGTTAGTGATGAAAGGGGAATGGACAGTTAAATGGTGGAGATAAAATTTTAGGAGTGAGATTAATGAGCAGAGAATGGTGATCTATGGGTGTGACCGGGGGGGTGGGCTGGCACCAATGTACAGAAAGCCCAATCCTTCTCTGAATCATTTTCTCATTTTCTCATTTATTTCATTTCAGGAATATTGTTTATGACGTCAGAGAATCACCATCAGTATGTGGGAGAGTCCCGCGTCTTCCTGGAGACCTGGTCTGTTGTATGGTCTGCTAATCATGTGTGTTCTGCATATATTACATATGTATACATATATATTCTGGTTTGTTTGTAACTAATATGAACATATGAACATATCAATTCCAGACTGTAGTTCATCTGTTTCTCTGCAGACTTTCTTCTCCTCCTTTCACCCTGATCTTCAGTGATCAGGACCCCACAGGACCACCACAGAGCCGCTATTATGTGGGTGGTGGGTCATTCTCAGCACTGCAGTCACACTGACATGGTGGTGGTGTGTTAGTGTGTGTTGCGCTGGTACGAGTGGATCAGACAAAGCAGGAGTGTTTAAACCCTGTGTCCACTCACTGTCCACTCTATTAGACACTCCTACCTAGTTGTTCTACCTTGTAGATGTAAGGTCAGAGAGAGTTTGTGTTGGTCATCCTCTAGTCCTTCATCAGTGCTCACAGGATGGTGCTCACAGGACACTGTTGGTTGGATATTAGTGGTCGGTGGACTGCTCTCAGTCCAGCAGTGACACTGAGAGGTTTGTGACTAGAATTCTGATCTTTGAACTATCATTCCTTGTCCCTTTACTCAATACATTAGGTAGTTCGTAGCTTTGCTCTGATAATGATGGATCACACTGTCCTCAAAGTAGGTTTTAAGAAAGTTCCTCTTAAGAGTAGCTGATGAATAAGGACCATTGTCTGTATACACTAAGCACTGGGACCACAGGGCATTATATAATTCAGTAGGACACGCTGCATTTGTACTCCCCTGTAACGTATATATGTTATATTTTCCACTCTGCAGGGTTGGCGGCTTCACGTCATTGGACACATCTGTGTGAGTTCTGGTGCTTTAGGGGAACATGGAGCTGTCAGGGTCACTCAGCTCGGCTAATGGCCTCACGCTGAGAAAACAAAGTCACTTCCCCTCCGCACCGTCGAGGACAGAGGACACAATCGCCTCCACTGCTGAAAGTCAATTGACATGACAGATAAAATCATGTCTACTTTCAGTTGATGTGCTGAAAACACACACACACACACACACACACACACACGCACGCACAGGCTGTAATCTCCATATCTCTCCTCTGATCTGAAATGCATTAATGCTCGGACTTCTCCAGCCACTCCTCAGGGTACAGACTCGGTAATAGGGATTAAAACGCTCTCTAATTGTCCTTTTCTGCGAGTGCAAACTGATCTAATGACACAATCACGTCTGAAGGCAGATGGATGGAGGCGGCCTCATCAAACACACACAAGACAGGGAGAGTTGTGTCCCCTGAGAGACAGAAGGAGCCAGTAGAGAATGTCTGACTAAGAATAGATTGAGAATGAGGTCATTTATTTATTTTATTTTTGTTATTTATGCCACAAGACAAAACTGATCCTAAAGTGTCGTTCACAATAAGGCCTGCCGTGTCTATGGAGTTAAATCAGAGTCATACAATGTTTTGTAACAGCTAACAGACATCTGTGCTGTCCGGATTGCAGTAGGTGTGAAGTGGGCCATCTACCCACCCAGTGGCCAATTTTGCTCTCTTGGATTCTGGCTGCCAATGGCAAGCAGCATGCGCTGCAGGGCAAGGGGGCACCAGGGCTGGAGAGTCTGGAGATGCTGCTCTAAGTCCTATAATTTGGGAGTCAGAGCCAAACCAGACCAGAACAGAGCATCTTCTTCCATCACTCTGAGCTCCGAGTTCTGACATTACATATTATCTATTGTTGGGTCAAGGGGTTCTACACTGTGTGTTGTCACATGCATCTACTGTAATCATCATTAAACATTTCTGTTCTGCAGGAGAACGTCTGTCAATTCCTCTCAAACAGGAACACCTTTGTCACCTTCACACATCAAAGAGCTTTGGTTGCTGGTTGGTGATTTGTCCATCTTCTGACCACCATTGCCCCCCCCAGAAAGCTTTGGATCTGATCCTTGTCAAAGTGTCTCAGGTCTTCATGCTGTCCATTCCTTCAATTCAACACACTGACACTGACTGAATGACAACCATCATACAGACCTTCACGTTACCTGTACCACATCAACACTTTAACCTTCAGTAGTGGTCAGATTATTTTGATGATGTTCCCTAAGATTTGACTTCCACCAAGCCCTGACCATATGGATCAGCAATAACTCACAGTCCATAACAAAAACACAGGGTTAACAGAAGAGCAGACCACCTGATTCAGTCACTCACTTTGTCTGTACTGTGTCTCCGTTCCACCTGCTGTGTAAAATCTGAAGGGTAGTGTGTCCTGACCCGTCCATCTCAGGGACATTTGCCCAATGACCTGTTCTCTGCTTGACCTGTACCTCCTACATGCCTCCACTGGGCCTCATAAATCAGTGTGAAGGGCTTGGAGCCGCTGTGGCCTTTTACTGCATTGCTGCGCCGCCGATGAATCATATTAGGAGGATAATGAAGCGTTTAATGACCTGCGTGTTGATTTATCAGACGCTCTGAAGAGGCCAATTTAAAAATATAATGCTATAAGTCACGGAGCCGCTGGCCGGCGGTCTCAGCAGGCCCACCGCGGCCTTCCCCGGGCGTGTGGAGTGTGTGTTAATCAGGCCGTCGTTAAGGGATAGCGGTCACTCTTCATGCAGTAGCCCCAGCGCTCTTTCCCCGGTGACAGATTGTGCTCTGCCAGAAGGAGGTGGGAATATTTCTGCTTTAGCCCAGAGCCGGAGTGTTCTGCGGCGATCTGCAGGTCATTAGGCTGAGGAATGTCCACAGAGCTCAGCCAGGCTTCAGCATTTCTTATAGGGGACAGCTTCAGACTTACCAAACTCCACTACAAGCATCCATTCAAACCCATAACCAACATCTACAAATATCTCAATCTCAAATACTGCAGAAATCATATCCAAATAGTAAATTCTTTTAAAATCTACTAAACATATGTAATTGTTCTGATTATGATCAAATTGTGTACAAATCTCATCCTGAAGGGCTGGTCTTTACCACTTAGACACACCAGCTTTGCTTGGTAATTGAATGATGAGTTGACCTGCATTTAACCCATCCTCCTGGTGGAGACGACCAACAAATCCATGTGTTCACTATTCCAACAGCAAACCAGACCTATTCCCGACTTTAAAAATGTGTGTGGGATGCTATTGGATGCTCTGTCAACACCCTACCGCACAATCTGCAGGAACTGAGTGAGAACGTTCAAGCTGCATGGGATGGATCATCACAGGACACCATTGGGAACCTCTACAACTCCATGCAGAGACGTCTGGCATGTTGCATTAAACCCGATGCTGTACTGAGAGATACGACTTCTGAATGAGTATTAATACATTTTTTTAACATGGATTTTTACCCTTGAATTTGGAAGGCCAATTTCCCAACACTTTAATCATCAATCTACCCCTCACATGCAATGCTGTGGACACTAGGAGGGTGAAGACGAGCACATGCTTACTCCGATACATATGACCTCAACCACCGCCACTTGTCAAACTGCCGCCAATGTGCTCAGAGGAAAGTGCCGGGTCCCTGGCTCCGATGCAGTGGCTAACAGACGCCTGTGCTGACCAGCATCACATTGAGTGTGATGTGTGGAGAGCGTGCCCTCTACCCCCCTAGAGGGGGTGAACAGGCCAATTTCACTCTTCCTCTGACTTCGGCTGCCAATGTTAAATAGCATGACCTGGGATTTGAACCTGTGATCCTCAGCCCATAGTGGTAGCACTTTAGACCACTGAGACACTCAGAACCAGATCAATAAATATTGCTCATATCATTCTAAATTTTTAATCATGTATCGCTCCTGGTAACCTTCCCAACAGCACTGCAATCCCACACTTCCTTCTGGTTTCAATGATTTTTTGATGGCAAGTGGTTTCTATGGTATCCCTTAATGCTGCAAATGGGGTGCTCGGCAGGTGCTATGCAGTGGTTGTCTTGAACATGTTGCAGTAAAGAAACAAACATAAATTAAATACAATGATAATACTAGTTTTAATACTAATGTACTGGATCTGATTCATGTGGACCCCGTTGAGCACATTTTAGTCGAGGCAATTCAATGCTCTAATGGTTTCTGTGTATTTGAGATCTGGAATTACTGAGGTTCAGGGAAATGATGTGATAATGTTGTTTTATTTTCTGTGGTCTGGATGTTAAAGTGAGCAGTATATTTATTTGTTTGTATCCAGTGCAGGTAATGTCCTCAAAATGCCAGCCTCAGCATATCAGCACTGTCAGACAGATGTACTGCATGTGCTTTTATATACTTTTATTATAAACCCATGAGAGGAATATAACAGCCCTGTGTCAGACTCTGATTCAGTTAGAAATGCACCAAGGCTCTGAATTATGTTCCAAATATCTCAGTTTCAGTTCACAGGACTGTCTGTGAACAGCAGGAGATGAGACTATATCCAGTGTTAATGTGTAATACGCATTTCTCATTTTGAGACCTCTGGAACAAAAAGATTATTTCTCCCTGTTCTAGATACATTTACTTGTAGTCATGCTTCTACCTGCTTCTGTTACTGGACTTTTAAGGGTGTATGTAAATGAGCTCTGTTTTGACTGGCCCTGTATTGTGCATTATGGATTATGGATCCCGGACTGAGAGGTAATGTAATGAGGTATTCATCCAGGGTAAGCCCTTCCAGCCATTTCCTCTCTGCCCCAGGCCGCTAACAAGCCGTCATGTACAGTATGTTTACAGTAAAGTAGATTCACTTGTGGTCAGTTGTAAAATACACTCGATGTATACATTTTTACTTTGACGCAGCGAATGGACTTGCTTGGAGTTTGCAATTTGCGATGCTTAATGCCAGGTTACGAGACAGAGGAGGCTGAATCAGTGGGTGGAGTTAAACTTCTGCAGAGGTGAGTGGGTGGAGCCAAACTGTTCCAGATGTGAATGGATGGTGCAAAAATGTTACGGATCTGAATGTGTGGAGACAAACTGTTTTAGAGCTGAATGGATGGAGCCAAACTACGGTAGGCGGAATGGATAAATATGTAAATGAGCAGGTTTCTGTGACATCGAAAAACAAACAACGAATTTCAGACTGATTCTGGCAGTGAAGTTTTGAATGTTACATCTTAAAACGTTGTATACACCCAGTGTCACTGTCTTTCATTTAAATATTGAGGAAAATTGATTTTGTTTCCATGATTTGTTGCCCCATCTGAATTGACTTGTGAAGGCTGTGTATCTGGTGCTGGTTCAGCCGAGGTAACTGAGCTCGAAGTGTTCCACTGCGTCTTCATTTCCACTTAAATGCAAATATTCCGAGCTCAGCACTCGGCACATCAAATGTAATACGTTCCCGGCTCTCTCCGAGCCCCTTTTACAGCACGGGGCGTGTCTATTGTCTGGAAAATGTGGTGATTTGTCACATTTTTCTTCCCCCCCCTCCGTATCCCACTGAGAATACTATCATGTGCTTCAGGATGGCGCTCCGTTTCTGAGGGTAAATGCAGCGAAGGCCGACCGGCATGTAAGAGCGATTGCTGTTCGGCAATGAGCTGGGAAATCTGGTCTAAAGCAAAGAGGAGAAAAAAAAACAGAACGGCACAAAGGAAAGGTAGGTGAATGTGCGCTCCCCGCGGGCCGTGTTACAGCTGTGTAAAGACACCCTCCTGCAGCAATGATGAGTCGTTCAGATAAACATCTTTTTCCCTGGGAATTGTTTTATGGAGCTGAAATGATGGAGCAAATGTTCTGCAGACGAGTAAAGATTCAAATGTAAACACATGCGAACTGTAGAGCCCATTCTTCACCCGGTCTCACCTGGAAAAGCATCAGCGCCGGCACCATCGCTGCTGCTGGAAAACCTGCATCACTCCTTCTCAAGTTGTAATAATGGAACTTCAAAACAGACTTGCTTTACAAAGTTCCTGTTGGTTCATTCATCCTGAGAAGTTCTCATAGTATAAAGAGCAGCTGCTGTTTTAAACTGATCTCATTTAATGATGTGATTTAATTCAAGCAAAACTCAATAGGAAATAATAAAACCTAAAAGGCACATTTACTCAATTACCACCCACCTACCCCAAGATCTCCACTTATAACTTTAGTGGCATGGGAAACTGCCGTAAGCCGAGTGGATGGAGCCTAACTGCTGCAGGTAGATTGGGTGGGGTCTAACTGCTGTAGGCTGAATGGGTGGAGCCTAACCACTGTGGGCTAAATGTGTGGCACCTAACTGATGTAGTCTGAATGGGTGTGGCCAAAATGTTATAGGCTGAATGAGTCGGATAAACTGCTAAATGTTGAATGGGTGGAGCTAAACTGCTAAAGGTTGAATGGGTGGAGCTAAACTGATGAAGGCTAAATGGGTGGGGCTAAACTACTGAAAGCTGAATGGGTGGTCCTAAACTGATGAAGGTGGGGTGGGTGGGGCTACACTGATGAAGGCTGACTGGCTGAGGCTAAAATGCTGAAGGCTCCATGGGTGGTGCTAAAATGATGAAGGCTGAAAGGGTGGAGCTAAAGTGCTGTAGACTGAACTAGTGGAGAATAACGGAAAATAGACAGAATAAAGTGAAAAATATGCAAGAAGATGCAGCTGAATTGTCACCTTCAGTTTAAAGCTGCATTAAGACCCGCACGAGAACGAAGGTATTACAAGAGCAGCTGAGGGTCTTAGCATTAGTATTCTCCCTGAAACGTGGCATTTCAGTAGGATTAGTTCAGTGGTGCATGTTTTCCACTAAGTGTGTGTCCTGGACCTCAGCGTTAATTTGATTAGGACTTTCTTAGGACTGTTAATGATATTGATGCTTTTTGGTACACTTGTATGCTTCAGGTCATAACAACAGCCAAGCTGTACAGCTGCATTTGTGCCTAAACCAAGAAACAAGCCAATAAATTCTTTGTAGTTTCATCTTTAAGTGCCTTAAAACAAATGAAAGACAGAAAGAGAAGGTTGTTTTAAACAGGCATCTATGAAAAACAGGCTTTTTAGCACCACTAGAGCAAACTGAATCCCCCGACCTGCCAAACACACACACACACACACCCCTATGCTAACACACTCCTCTCACCCTGCTGGAATGCCCCTTTAACCCCGGATCAATGTCCTGAAACATCACCTGAAAATCAATGAGCTTCACTGAGTGTTTGTGTTGGGTGGAGAGTGGCAGGTCAGCGACTGGAGAGAAGCCTACAAAACAGATAAGCCCTCATTCCCTCGAGAAACAAAACCTTCAGCCAGCAGGACAGCTAAAAAAACCTTTAACCCTCAACCTATAAAAAACTAAACCCTCAGCCTGTAAAATCTAAACCGTCAACCTGTAAAAAACTAAACCCTCAACCTGTAAAATCTAAACCCTCAACCTGTAAAAAACTAAACCCTCAACCTGTAAAAAGCTAAACCCTCAACAAAATCTAAACCCTCAACCTGTAAAAATCTAAACCCTCAACACATAAAGCAACCCTCAACCTGTAAAATACTAAACCCCTCAGCCTGTAAAAAATAAACTCTCAGCCTCTACAAACTAAACCCTCAACCTGTAAAAAACTAAACCCTTAGCCTGTAAAAATTAAACTCTCAGCCTCTACAAGCTAAACCCTCAACCTGCAAAAAACTAAACCCTCAGCCTGTAAAAAACTAAACCCTCAGCCTGTAAAAAATAAACTCTCAGCCTCTACAAACTAAACCCTCAACCTGTAAAAAACTAAACCCTCAACCTATAAAAAACTAAACTCTTGACCTGTAAGCTAAACCCTCAGCCTGTAAAAACTAAATCTTAACCTATAATAAGCCTCAGCCTGTAAAACTAAACCCTCAGCTGTAAAAAACTAAAAATCCTTAACCTATAAAATAAACCTCAGCCTGTAAAAAATTAAACTCTCAGCCTTTAAAAACTAAACCCTCAGCCTGTAAACTAATCCCTTAACCTATAAACTAAACCCTTAACCTGCAAAAGAAAAAGCTAAACCCTTAACCTATAAAAAAGAAACTAAACCCCATAACCTGTAAAAAAACTAAACCCTTAACCTGTAAAACTAAACCTCAACCTGTAAAAAACTAAACCCTCAACCTGTAAAAAACTAAGCCCTCAGCTCTACAAAACTAAACCCTCAACCTGTAAAAAACTAAACCCTCAACCTATAAACTAAACTCTTAAACCTGTAAACTAAACCCTCAACCTGTAAAACAAATCATAACCTGTAAAAAATAAACCTCAGCCTGTAAAAATTTAAACTCTCAGCCTTTAAAACTAAACCCTCAACCTGTAAAAAACTAATCCTTAACCTATAAAAACTAAACCCTTAACCTGTAAAAAAAACTAAACCCTTAACCTATAAAAAACTAAACCCTTAACCTGTAAAAAAACTAGCATAACCTGTAAAAAAACTAAACCCTTAACCTGTAAAAACTAAACCCTTAACATAACAAAAACTAAACCTCAACTTGTAAAAACTGACCTTAACCTGCCAAAAAACTAAACCCTTAACCTATAAAAAAACTAAACCCTCAACCTGTAAAAAAAACTTAACCCTCAACCTATAAAAAACTAAACCCTTAACCTTTAAAAAACTAAACCCTTAACCTGTAAAAACTAAACCTCAGCCTATAAAAAACTAAACCCTCCTTCTTAAACTAAACCCATAACCTGTAAAAACTAAACCCTCAACCTGTAAAAAACTAAACCTCAGCCTGTAAAAACTAAACCCTTAACATTAAAAAAACTAAACCCTCATGTAAAAAACTAAACCTTCTCAGCCTGTAAAAAAAGAACTAAACCCTCAATATATAAGCTAAACCTCAGCCTGTAAACTAAACCCTTAACATGTAAAAAAAACTTAACCCTCAGCCTGTAACAACCTCAGCCTGTAAAAACTAAACCCTCAACCTGTACAAAAACAACTAAATAACCAACATGTAAAAAAACTAAACCCTCATGTAAAAACTAAACCCTCAACCTGTAAAAAAAACCTAAACCCTCAGCCTGTAAAAAACTAAACCCTCAGCCTGTAAAAAACTAAACCCTCAACCTGTAAAAACTAAACCCCCAACCTGTAAAAACTAAACCCCCAACCTGTAGAAAAACCTAAAACCAACTTAATTAAATCCCAGTTTAAATGCCAAAGGAGCTTCCAGTGCATGTTCTGCTCTGTCCCATGTACATGATGAACCTGCATACAGACTCATCAGGGATCAGGGAGAGGAAATACATAAATAACAAAAATAATAAAGGACATTCAGGCTGTTTTTATTTGTTGGACCACTGCCAAGTATTTTGAAGAACTTTATTATAAATATCATTGACAAAACAAATTATTACAGAAAACACATCTACATTATTGGTTTTCGGGTCCAAATTAGTTTCCTACAAGTTTCTGATATAAAGAAGTGTTTTATTGGCAGAACAATAAAATTGTAGTGGCAGTACATTTTGATCAATACATGGTTTTAATTTTTATTAATTTGTTTCTTAATGTTTATTGAATACAAATTTGAGTAGACTAGGATCTTCTGAAAATAACAACATCTGGCATTCCTAAAATTGGCCTAGAGTTCAAAGTTTAATCCGGTCAGAAAAGGCTTTAGTCTTTCCATATGATAGAGCTTTCACCTTTGTTAGCCATGCAAGTACTTAATTTTGGGGAAAGATTATACAGATGTTCCCATAAGGTTGATTTTGTCTAACTTTGGAATGTTGTTTTCTAATAAACAATATTGTATATCCTGGAATATGTTTCCTTCCTGACACCTTTTTAAAAAATGTTGAACTGTTCTAAAATGTTCTGGAGTTTTATTTTTCTCTGTCTGTCACTAAATAATAATGGAAGAGAGAACACATACGTACGGACACCAACATCGTTATCTGTCAACTAATTTTCTGAGTATGTTAAACTGCCCAGGGACCATGTACAAATGGGAGAATTCCTAAATGGTTAATGCAACATTTAGTTAAACCCCTTGAATTAAGGTGATCCCTAGACTTTACCATCACCGTCAATATCCCTCTTTTGCTGACTCATCCTCATTCCCTTCATTCCACATTCTCATGGCATGTCCTCCTAGTGACAGTTAAGTCCTATATTAAGTGTACAAAAGCCCCGCTGCATCAGGCTACATGTTCGGTTCTCACTGAGGGAGAAGTTACACAACCCACTGAAAACTGTTACCCCTTGGGAGTAAGACGTTTAGCCGTCAGGAGGAAGAACGAGTGATTATAATGATTGAACTTGTACTAAGAAGGAGCCTTGATCTTCACCCCAGGGTATGAGCTGGAATTCAGAGAGAGTATGAGTTGAGGCAAACTATTTTGTTGCTCATTTATTTTACCAACTCCAAAACCTCAATATAGAGGTTTTTAAATTCTACATAATTGGGGTGGCTGGGTGAGGTTTTAAGATGAAGTGAGGTTTTCAGGGTGAAGAGTGAATTTTCAGGTAAACAGGTAGAACATCTAGAAATTATATATGTGACTGAAGTGAGACTAAAGTGGAAATGTTTAGAGTAATTGGAGTGTGATGAGTGATATTTTTAGGTGGAGGTGGGACTGGAGAGGAAATTTCAGGTGGCTGGGTGAAACTGGACTGATATTCTGATGAAGGTGAGGATACTTGGGTGAAGTTAGGAGTAAGTGTACATGTAGACCCTCTGTGCTTTCACACTGAGCAATTTGTCCTCCGTATATAACCCATCCATGCAGCAATGGAGCTTCCAGTGCATGTTTACTTCTAATTCTGCATCTCACCAAAGGTTTGCTGGGTCTGGGTCTGCAGAGACTGCTGGGTCTGGTTGGTCTACTTGATCTTGGGTCTGCCAAGGATTGCTGTATCTACTCACTCTACTGGGTCTGCTATGGTTTGCTTGGTCTACAAGGTCTACTGGGTCTGGCCAGTTTGCTTGGTCTTGCGTCTCTGCTGAGTTGCTGCATCTACTGACCTTACTGGGTCTGCAGTGTCTGCTGGGTGTGCTTTGGGCTGTAGTGGTGCAGTACAACCCAGTACTGTAAACTATATGATTTGACATGTTGGTGCTGAACTGTGTGGTAGGCGAGGTTGTGGCGAGTCGTTAGGATGTCATTACAGAATGTAGGCAGGGGAGGTTCGGAGGCGCTGAGCAGCATCACTGCAGCCTCCTGGGAGGTGATGACTGAGACTGTTGAGGATTCCAGGAGCTGTAATCATGGTGAGAGTGGGGAGTGGAACTGGGGGAGGACATGAGGAGGCTGAGGTTTCTCACACAAAACATCAGCACTCGAGCTTCAGCAGGAAGGTCAGGGAGTTAGAGCGTGAGTGAACAGGCCCTCTGGATCTTCACCCACTCCCACTGAACAATGGGACTGATGCAAAGAACCAAGTTAAAACGGCCTTCTTAGGTGCTTCTCTTTGTCTAAGCAGAAATAAAGTGCTGCACTCATGAGGGATCTAGAGTTCTGAATTCCCTACTCCTAAAATAGCAGGGTTTTAAGCCGAGGACATTCAGGATGGTAGAGCTTTCCGAAAGCACTCATCTCAATCAGATGTACACTGATAACTTTAGATACCTCCTTGTTTCCTACATTCGCAGTCCATTTATCAGCTTCTCTTGTCATACACAGTTCAGTGTAGTTCTATAATTACAGACTGTGGTCCATTTTGTTTCTCTATCCTCTATCTATTCACATAATCTTCTTTCGAGGTGTTATTATGTGGGCGGTGGGTCATTCTCAGCACTGCAGTGACACTGACATGGTAGTGGTGTGTTAGTGTGTGTTACTGACTATGAGTGTATCAGACACAGCAGTGCTGCTGCAACCCCCACCCCACATGCCCCCCACCCCAAAGGTTAAAGTCTTTACTTTCTTTCATTCTGTCTGAGATGATCTCCTGTCTGTTGATCCTCTTCTGGACTGTGATGATTCTCCTGAAGCGCTGTGTGCAGCAGACCTGCTGCCTCTGAGGGATTACAGATTAGATATTGAAGACACTGATCGCTCAGGGCAATCAATAAGGCGATCCAATAGTAATTAATCTGACTGACAACTTTCTGAGCTTTCTCTGCAAAAATGTCTATAGCCCCCCAGTGGCCCTTACAAGAGAGGACATCCACAGCTGCTAGACCCCCACACACACACACACAAACACACACACACTGTGTTTAAATCTCATTTTCCTGTCTGTCATCTTTGTATTTGCATAAAAAGTATGACACTCTCCACCAGGCCAACACCTCCATATTTTTCCATATTGGGACAAAAAATGCTTTTGAATTTCCACTAATTTAAAATAATCTGATAATGATTTGAATTCTGATTTGAATCTAATTAACCCTACAAATTCAGACATGGATCCAAACTAAACATTGTGGATTTAAATTCTGATCTTAATCAAATTAGAAGTAAAAAAAATATTGGTTTCACAGTCTGGTTATAAATTAATCTGATAATGATTTGAATTCTGACCTGGAACTAAATTAAGATGATAATTCAAATTCTGGTTTGAATCTAACCTGATGAATCAATGATCATAATTAAGCTGATTCATTAAGCTGACATTCTGATCTGATTCTAAATGGCACTGATAAGGATTTTTGGATCTAAATTATGTAAATGCAGTTTGAATTCTGATGATAATCGGCGAATTTCAAATCTGAATCTAAAATCAGCTGGTAATGATGTTTGGACCACCCGTTCTCCACCTCTAGGGGGTCTCTGTATATATTTGGCCCAGAATCTCTTTTCAAGTTGAGTTTTAGAACAGGTCTTTTTTAAACTCTCTGAATAAAACCTTTCTTTTCTTTTCTTCCTTCTGAACTCTGAATATGACCTACTTGCCCATTCCTCCTCTTTATTCCACCCAGCCGTTTCACATTCACAGAATAAATGTTGTGCTGGGTTCTTGGCAGCACTCTGGGTTCCTACGCCATTTTCTTCATAAAGTGCAGTAGGACATGCACCCACTGAGAAGCACACACTGAGATCATTTGCTGCCTACAGTTTGGCGCTGGCTGGCCGTCGGCTGCGCAGGCGAGGCGGCCACATGGCGCCCTGCACATGGCGTGATTGATTGCTTGGTGACAGTGGCCTAAATTCAGGTGGAAATCCCTCCCTGAGTAACCAACCTGCTTCAAATAGGCGATGCTGGGCAGAAAGCCTGAATGTAAGTTTATGCGAAAACAGCCCCCAGTGCTGCTGGCACTCACAGGGCCTGGCATCATCATATTCACCACAGGTGCTTCTCCAAATGAGGCAGAAACTTAGTTTACAATCAGTCGACCCTCCTGACATCTTTATTGAGGTTTTGAGATTGGAATATGTGTTTTAATTTATAATATATATATATATATATACTTATATATATATAACAATAATATATATATATATATATATATATATATAATATACTCTGTAATTAAACCATTATCTATCTATCTATCTATCTATCTATCTATCTATCTATATAGATATAGACTATATAATATAATTATATAATATCTATATAAATATAGATATATAGACTATATGGAATTCTTCTAGAGGACTGAGTTCAAAAGCAAGGCTTCTACAGAAGAATAATAATGAATTAACTATGGTGTATAATAATAAATGTAAATTGAATGTTGTATAGTATTGGGCAGAGTCAGAAGACCCAGCAAACCCTGGCAAAACTAAGATCAAACAGACTGACCAGATCTAGTAGACCCTGCAGTCCCAGCAAACCTTAGCAGACCAATATATATATATATATATATATATATATATATATATATAACATAATATATATATATATATATATATATAAATACATTACAATACTGTAAGTAGGACTTTTAGCTACACATTATTCTTCTGTATAGAAGCTGCAGTTATGTTTGCACCAACCAAAACATCATAGGAAGTATTACCACCCATACGCTGTCCACTGTGGGTGGTAATGCATATATGGAGTTTTTAGGGTGCACACATGACCTCCTCTATCTCATACCCATTATCATGCATCCCCACTAATTCACTTGCCAGTGCGCTGCAGGTGCTGCAGAGTGAAAGGATAGGCAAATTATGGAGAGGCTAAATGGGTGGAGCTAAATTTGTGTGTGATAAATGGGAGGTACAGAACCGCTGTATGCGCAAAATATGTGGGGATACGTTAATGTGGGCTGAATGGGTGGGGTTGAACTGCTGCCCAGAGTGAATGGATAGGCCAAACTGCTGTAGACTGGATAGGTGGGAGCTAAGCTGCTGCATACTGAGTTTATGAAAGTGCTGGTTACATCATGAAAATATGAATGAAAAAAACAGGCTGTTTCTGATCGATGTAATGTTTGCATACCATTAAGCTTCACCCAGGATTTAAATATAAAATGAATTTCTAGCAAAATGAGCTCTTTAAGTCATTGTGTGAACTTTCAACCAGGCTGGCCACCTGACTTTTGACAGGCAGTGTGAGTTAGTTATTATTAAGCATGTTTGTGCTGGTATTTGTTTAGTGTGTGATATTTGCGGGTGTGTGGTCAGCAGTGCTGCAGTAAAGAGTTGATATTGAAAAACCAATAGAGCGTCTCCCAGAGGGTCTGCTTTTCAGGAGTATGAGCTCAGTCTAAATGTACTGAGATGTATTATTGATGCAGTGTGTGTGTGTGTGTGTGTGTGTGCTGTTATATATTGTATAGTCTGATACTCTCTGTAATGACACTGAAATCTATTATTTCTCTGTGTTTCCCACAAGGACCAGTCTGCTTTCATCATTCTTCCGTCACCAGATCTGGGCAGGCACTTTATTTTTTATGTGTTCTGTGTGGAAACAAAGTGCATCTGTGGTTCCTGCTGCTTGGCTATAGCACGTCAGCCACCGCATAATTCAGTCCTCCTGCCTTATAAGGCCATTGCACTGCCTCTACTCCTCTAAATTATTTTTCATAGAGCAGACCTGTGGTCATTCAGGTGGGTTTTTAGATTTAGAAACAAAAAAAGAGCTGTTCTTTGTAGACTTTGCCCTTGAACTTAATAAATATATGCAAAGCATGTCGGCCATGTAGAGACATTTAAAACAGCCTTGCAGCTGCTGTTGTATGCTTGACCCTTACAACAGTTCTCCGCTTTTTCATTTATCTTGAATTTGTGTCGTTTATTTTTATCTTTTTCTAATATGTCTTAAGTTAAAACAAGTAACTAATGCAGGTTTGATGATGAAACACCAGTATATAGTACATTGCTCAGAAAAAAATGAAGGGAAGACTTTGTTGAGAAAAAAAAAAACAATATAACAACAGTGAGAAACCAAAATCCTCAACTATGGTGGACTGGATAAGTTCTGCCAAACATCTAAGTAAAACACTTGTATGATGCTCTGGCTTACACTACTGATGAGACTTAGTGGGGCTGACCTGGGGAATGTCCTCCCTTGAAATGAATCAGGGCATCAGTGAGTTCCTGGATAGTAGTGGTGTGGTGTCGTGGTGAGTGGTCAGACTCAGTAGCATCGATACACCTATACATAAAGTCCCAGAGGTTCTCAGCTGCATTCAGGTCTGGGGAACATGAGGGCCAATCAATGGAATCAGTGCCTTAATCATCCAGGAACTGCCTACAAACTTTGACCAGGAGAGACCCAGGGTTAGGGTTAAGGTTTGTGATCCTCGAGATATGCCTCCCAGACCATCACAAGATCCACTACTCCCGAACCAGCTGTGGCAGTGCTCTCCTGCCACTCCTCACATAGGAGCAGTGCAGTCCTGCTGCAGGGTGGATGCCCTTCTACGACACAGTCTGGTATCTCCTCATGAGATTTGGCAGGTGGGAACAAATATAACACCAGTTGAATTTGGTAGATAAAAAAGTGATTATTACTGATGTGCGCAAAAAGTGTGAGGAGCATTTGACCTTCACACTTAAACTTCATTGTAAATAATTTAGCGATGCATAAACTTGGCGGAGCTGAAATGAACTCTTTTATTTTAAAACATTGAGTGCATGTGTCCTTTAAAGCTTCTCATAAAGTGTTTTTATTCCCTAAATGTGCCTATGCAGACACACACACACACACACACACACACACACACACACACACACACACACACACACACACATCTGTTTCCTTCAGCTCCGCTGCTCTGAAAGCGCCCTATTGCTGATGGTGTAATGTGTGTAGATGGAGCTTACAGCCTGGTGGACAGTAACTGACAGAAGTGCGTAAAGAAGCCCAGCTGGATGTGTGCTGCTGTGAGGGTCGCTTACACCATCAGGAGCAATCCTCTCAGAGTGCACTGACACAGCTCCACCTCAGCCAGACACCATCACAGATACAGCTACAGAGAGAATGAGCAGCAGAACCAAACCTCAACTCCCTGTTTGCTTGTCCTGAAGTACACTTCCTCACCTCCTCTCTTACCCTACACTTTGTAGTTCTATCATTACAGACTGGAGTCCATCTGTTTCTCTGCATACTTTGTTCTCCTCCTTTCACCCTGATCTTCAATGGTCAGGACTAGGACCACCACAGAGCAGCTATTATGTAGGTGATGGGTCTCAGCACTACAGTGAGACTGACACGGTGGTGTGATGGTGTATCTTGGGCTGGTATGGGCCACGATCCACACACAGCAGTTGCTTTCATTTAATGTGCTTTGACAGAACTCTGAATAATAACAATGACCTTCTGTGGCTTATCCTCTTTGCGTAGAATGTAGGTGATCATTTTTATGGATTGTTCTGTATTTTTTTGGTTGAAGTTACTCAAATTCCAAATTATGACAAATTTGAAAAGCCAGTTAAAATATTCAAAATCCCCCTCCAAGTCTGGCAGGTTGGCACAGTGTTTTAATTAGATTTGATTGGACGCGTTTCACAGTATATCGGCTTCTGTAGGCTTCAGAATTCATTCTGCTGTTTCCATCGTGAGTTACGTCATCAAAGGTTGTGAGTTCACTCCAGAAGCAGCCATGCAAGCCAACCCGTGACACCTCCACCATGCTTAACAGGTGAGTTTCTTACAGACGTTTGGGTTCAGGGGCAGATCCTCTGTTTCTCTTTGAAGGACAGACATTGGCTCATGAGCTGCTGGATGTCTCACTCTTGCAAAATCTATATGAAACAATGAGGGCTTCTTGTAAATGATATTTACATGAGAAAATGTCTTAGAGAAGAATCTCTTTTAAAGTAATATTATTATATTGTTTAGTGATGAAGCTCAAGTAGTTGAGCATATCTGTCTTGTTTTGAGAAAAAAAAAAATCCCTTATGCTTTTGCTGATTTTGTCAACACCCAGAAAGCCTTCAGGGTTCCACACTTGAATATGCCACTGTATAGCACCCCCTCTTGCATACGATTGTGTAAGTATAATATTTTGCAATAAGTGTGTGTGAATAAGGCACCTGTAGAGTGTGTGATCTCAGCTTTATTTGGATAAGGTGTAGTGAGGGGCTGCAGAGAGCCAAGCAGATGCTGTTCTCTCGGCGTGTCTTCAGCGCGACTGGGAGAAAAATCAATCTGTCTGTCCAGTGAGAGGTCTGAGCAGAGAGAGCTCAGTGAGGTGTGCAGTGAGGGAGGAATATTTTAGGCTGTCTGCCCTAACGCTCTGATTGGCCTCGGCGAGACACAGCTTGACCAGCTGGCGTCCGCGAAACTGTCAGAACTGGGAAAAATCCGGCAAGCGGGCCTGTTTACCGCGCAGATAAAGGCACCGGACATCTATGTACTGACTCCATTCCTGCACCTCAACGAGTGCGTTGCTGCGGCAACCATCTCCATCTCCGCTGTAAACATCAATGTCAGACATCACATCCATGGCAAAACTCTTTGATGGCTCTCCTCCAACTGAGAGTCTCACGGCACACACGACCAGCCTTCAAACACCGACTTGTTAAAAGCTGCAGGATAAGTTTCCACACATTAATCTCTTCGGCTTCTACTGTTGCTTAGCAGTGAATGTCTTATAACTGGAATGTACCTGTGTTTCTCAAGCTCCTCTGAAGAGCAAGGTCTCACACACTGTTTATGTTACTGTTACAAACGAACTTCGAGCATTCAGACTGAAGCCTTTAGGTCAGAATGCCTTAATGAAACTACATAGAGCTATAAGAACTCGAGAGAACCATTTGAGGATTTACATGGTTCTTTTTGTGCAAAAATCATTCAACTACTCTATGGTGGAATGCATAAATGTTTCTTTGACTTAACAGTAGTAGAACCACAACACAAGCAATCAGTTTGTAATATTTTAACTTCAGTCCTATAGCCATTAGCTCACCATTCAGCTACAACCAGATTTAGTCCCACCACTCATCTTTCAGAAGTTTAGTCCCACCCATTCAGCCTATAGCAAATTAGTTTTACCCATTCAGCCTACCGCGGTTCAGCGCCACCCACTCTGTACAATAGTTAAGCTCACCCATTCAGCCACTACCGCAGTTTAGCACCACCACTCTTAACACAATGGGTAGCTCACCCATTCAGCCTACAACGGTTTTGGTCCACCATTCAGCCAATATCCAAATTAGTTTCACCCATTCAGCCTACTGCAGTTTAGCACCACCCACACTGCTTACAATAAGTGAAGCTCACCCATTCAGCCTACAGCAGTAGTTTAGTCCCACCCATTCATCTTTCAGAAGTTTAGTCCCACCCATTCAACCAACAGCAAATTAGTTTCACCCATTCAGCCTACCGCAGTTTAGCGCCACCACTCTTACCACAGCCAGTTAGCTCACCCATTCAGCCTACAGCAGTATAGCTTTACCCGTTTATCCACTACAGACATTGTCCACTATTCATTCTACTGCACCAAATTGTACACCCATTCAACCTACAATTTAGGTCCAGTCACTCCGCCCTCCGTTCACTTTATTCTTTTGTTTAAAATTTTTCTGCCATTAAATGAATTATTTTAGCAATAACCTACTGATATTATGATAACATTCTCCGTATGCTGTGAAAATACACACTTTTAAATACGCTTAGTTCAGACTTCCACACACGCCAGTGTTCAGGTTGTATGGGTGGTATAATGCAGTGCGAACTGTGAGCTGACGTGTTTTCTGAGAGGCTGGGCCATGGTCTCACTGGCACTAAATCAGATTGCTGGAGATTTTATTCCATTGATTTCAAACTGATGCATTACTTGAACCTTGGTTTAAAGGGAGATTTCAGTAAAGCTCGGAGCTGAAGAGAACGGCCCTCAGACTATTCTCATTACACCCTGCTCTACATCAGTCAGAGCAGGGGGCGGCAGGGGGTGGGGGTGGGGGTGCATTGTGAAGGTCGTGCAAATCTTTTGGAGGAAGAGCACATCAGCGCTCTATTCATCTCTGTGATGTTTTAATCATTTAGATCTGCCCTGCTCTCGCTGCAAACGAGCCTAACTCCATCTTCTAAAGAGGAATTCCATTTTCCCCCAAATTCCTGCATAATTAAACACTTAAGATGTGAACAGTCATTCAGAGTGGGTTTGCTGTGAAACGGTCTGTTCTAGAGGAATTTAACCAGTTAAAAACTAGAACATGCTGTGCATTTCAATCTTTGAACTTTTCCCAAAATAATAAACCAGTGTTTTGGAGCTTTAACCCCTCGACTTCTAGTTGATATCTAAGAACCTGCTTTGTTTTCATTCTTGAACTTTCATAAATACATTTGAAGTCAATGAATTGGAATGCCATTGGAAAGAAGATTTTGTAATATTTATTGAGCTTTTGGTCAGATTTTACCAGGAACACAGGGTGCTCTATGTCTTCAAGGGTGCATAAGGTGCTTGATGGGACTACAGGCATGCAGACTATTATGATGACTGTCATAACTTGCAGTAGACAAACTGTTGATACCCTTCTGTTAAAGAAAGAAACAACAACGTCACTGAAATAACTTACTTTATTACTGAAATAAACTTAAAAAACGTGTCTGTGTGATGGGTTTCTCTCAGACCTTGGTTTCTCTCAGGGTTTCTTCCTCCTAGTCTGAGGGAATTTCTCCTGGCCACTGTTGCCTGCTGGCTTGCTCAATTGAGGCTTGGACCCGGATTTCTATCATTCACTTTGTGAAAACTCCTTTGTTGTAAAAAAACTATATAAAATAACGTGGCTGAAAATGTTGTGAACAGAGATACGTTTAAAAAATTCTTGCCTGTGAACAACAATTGGCTGAAACAGTGATGGATAAAGGTGTGATCGAACAATGATGTGCCATGGCTGATGTTCCTCTAATCTCTGTAGTTGTTCTGAGCTCTTTGGTTACCATTTGTATTATCCGGCTCTTCAATTTGTCATCAATTGTCCTCTTTTGGCCCCATTCAGGGAGGTTACACTTCAGAATAATATGTGCAATATAGCAAATGGAACATCAAGCTGGTTGGAGATGGTCTGATAGCCCTTAAGTTTGACATCTTCCTGTGATCTATGTTCAGTGTGGTAAACACCATGATACCAAACAGCACAGTATTTCTTCTCACCTGTGGGATATTTCACAGTTTGATGTACTTTTATTCATAAAACATAAAGCTATGTTTTAGGAGAAACATAGCAGATATATGGTTATTTTATGAGAGATCTTGGGCAACTCATTTTCTGACTACATTTGAGATCTAAAAACAGACAGAATTTAGATTTGTATGGATTTGACCATGTTTTAATGCAAGAAGTACTTACCCTGAGATTTTATTTGTGTAGGACACAATTAACACTCATATGAGTCTGTTGCTAATTGTCATGTCTGTCATATTCTATCTTCTTCACTTTTTAGCCTCAGTTTGTTGTGTTTTCCCATGTGCTCCTAACTTGCATATGTATTTGGCTTCAGTCTTGTCTCCTCCCTTGCTCCGCCCATTCCCATCTGTGTCTCATTTGTAACCCTGCCCCTTTGTAATCAGTGGTTCCAGGTGTGTCCAATGTTGTTGCATTTAAGTCTCAGCCTGTCCTTGTCACTGCTGTTTCCTATCTGCTGTTTCAACTTTGTGTTGACATGATGTCAGTTTGTTGGTTTGTCTTCTGTCTTTAGTTTCTGTCCACTTGTGTTTTTCATTTAATCCTCCTTTAGTCTACCTCCACCCTTTATCGTCCGTTCCGTCCACCCGATCCTGACACTCATTAATTATCCAGAGTGTTGTTGAGCTGAAAATGTCTTTGATGGGTCTTTATAATGATTTATTTGACAAGGATCTAGTAATAGTAATTTCAATTACTTGGTGGTCCCAATAAAAATAAAAACCAGCCTGAATGTTCTTTATTATTTTTTATTATTAAATAATACATAAAAAAAGTATTACTATTTTCCCTTCTCAGGACTTTTATTCTGAAATGTGACATTATGTGAGGAAATAAAGGCTGCAAACAGCCCCTCTCTTCTCATTTTCTTCTGTGACCTAATTTATGGGTTAGTGAGGTTGTCACCCCTCCACCTCATGCTGATGTTGAAAAAAATGCATGCAGGTTGGACATGTACATGTAAACCTTCACTGGAACCTCTTTTGGCATTTGTTAGCTGGGAGTTAATTCAGTTGGAAATGAATTTTCTAGGAGTCCCACCGTTGTTTGATTTTCATTAGTGGATTTTCCAACATTTCAAGTGACCAGTGGAAAAGTACCAACACTTGCAAATGTAATTAACATGAAAAGAAAACAGCAGGAAGGTTTTTTAATATTTTGTGCAAATGTTTGGTTTTGGACAGACCCTTTTGTGTTTGTGTTTCCAGAGAAATACCATGCAGAATAATAATTGATTATTCTGTACTTTACCCATGAAAGTGCACAAAGAAGGGGGTGTAGTTAGTCCAAGAGCAGGTTCTGTTTATGTGCATGTCTGCCTTTCTCTGCCTTTGTGCCCATGTGGTTAGGAGGAAATAGGCAATCACATTTTAGTTTCAATGTAATATCTTTTTTATCCATGAAACTTCATTATGACTGGGTCAGTCTGAGACTGAACAGGATAGGTCTAATATTTTTATACTTTGAAACAGGTCAATTTGACCATTAATATAACAAAGAATTTAACACAACCACTTTGCAGCTTTATATTTCAGTCTTTCATGTCTCGGAATGGAGTTGTAGAGGTTCCTAATGGTGTCCTGTGATGATCCGTCCCACGCAGCTTGAATGTTCTCACTCAGTTCCTGCAGATTTAGATGCCATTGGCATTGACCACGGTGCCTCCACACATGGCTTCATTGGTTGTCTTCACCAAGGGTATGGTGAGTTTATTATATGTATTACCATGTCTGAGTTACTCTGATCCTGAGATATGGAAAGCAGAAAACAGCATATAGCACCCATAAAGTGTGGATCTGGGTTCTAAGGTTTCTAACACAGGCTCTCTAACACAGATCGTGGCCTGCAGCATAAGGTTTAAATTGGGCCAAACAGAGTAAAAATGCAACAAAACACACACATGGAGTGCGTGAGATTTCTATGCCAGTGTGGTTGCAGGCTGGTTTTCTCTAACAGTGTAGAACCACTCTGTCAGAAAGCGCATTCCTGTCAAACTCCAACAGCATTTACCAGAGGCTGTTAAAGGTAGTGCTCTATCTGCTCGTGCCTGAGGGTGGAGAGAGAGAGAGAGAGAGTCATCTGTGTGGATGAAAACCAAAAAGGAAGAAAAAGCCTCTCAGCCACAAGTTACACTATTCAAAGCTCCAGTCTGAGCACCAGCACCACGTCGCCTGGGGCCAGCCTCAGCTAATCCTTATTTAGATAAGAGTTTCAGCATGGAAGGTTCCTTCTTCCTTTCTTCAGCCAGGAAAGTTCGGCTCTCAGCTCTGTCTATTTACCCACATCAACCGAGGCATCGACCAGCGGGACCTGGGTGTGCTTCCACAACAACTCAGACCAGCAGCTAGAACCAGCAATAACAGAACTCTGGGGACTGATGAGAACCAAAGGAAATTATGATAATTGGCTTATGATAGTATAATGTTGTGATCCCAACTAGAAATATCCAGCCAACAGTATCCTGACCCTTAACTGATAAGGACAAGGATGAACAACACAAACTGTACAGCTTCTCTGACTTTACATCCCACAAGGTGGAGCAACTAGGTAGGAGTGTCTCATAGAGTGGACATTGAGTGGACACAGCGTTTAAGAACTCCAGCAGCACTGCTTTGTCTGATCCACTCATACCAGTGCTACACACCACCACCATGTCAGTGTCATTGCAGAATGTTCCATTTCAAGGCATTACCAGCTGATGGACGGTGCGGTGGCTGCCCACGAGCTTATTTATTTTGACCGGTGGGCGTCTGGCTAGGGTATGCAGCGAACAGATGAGCAGCTCTGGTGGAAATCCACACTCACTGAAGAACCTACATGCATTTTGCTTCTTTGGGACATTTGGATTTTTAGTGGATCTAGACTCGAACAGCCGCTTGGACGCTTAAATGGTCTGCAGGCCGTTGTCTGTGCAATCACGGAGACGCTGTTCAATGTATTGATATTTCATTTCTTGTAAGTGATCAGTCACGTTGTTTTAACACATTTGTTTAGGTAAGAGAAGAACTCACTTGAAGGCTTTTATTTGAAAATAAAGGTGCTTTGCAGGGTTCCTCATGACTGCTGCTTTGGCACTGCTGTCCATATCTTACTCCTCCGTCTCTGCCTGCATATCAGCCTCCTCCTCCACATCAGTCTCTTCCTTTCACTCATCCTCCTCTCCTCCTTCGGCAGGCTCTCTGTCTCAGCCTCCTCCACCATCTCTGGTTCTGCTGTCTTTTTCTCGTCTCATCAGAAGAGACTGAGAGGTTCTGTGTGATTTGAGCCTCCAGCAGCAAAGTAAACATCAACCTGAGAAGCAAATACATGCACATCCCGTCAAACTAAAAACACCATCTTAATCACAGTGATCCCTGCAGATTGATTTACATTCACACCTGTCTTCTTTCATTTTTAGGCCAAATATCAGTGAAAAGGGACAAACCGCGGAAATGTGTAACCGTCAGCATGACCTCAACTGTGACCACCTGCGTTTGTCCATTTTTATGGAATCCTCTGACCCGCAGGAGCACTTTGTAGTTCTGTAATTATAGATTTGAATTCATCTGTCTCTCCTTCACCCTGATCTTCAGTGGTGAGGACCCCATAGGACACCACAGAGCAGGTATTATGTGAGTGGGTCATTCTCAACTTTTCAATCGGTGGTAGTGTGTTAGTGTGTATTGCACTGGTACAAGTGGATCTGACACGGCAGCTGCTGTAGTGTTTAAACACTGTGTCCACTCACTGTCCACTCTATTAGACCACTCTCTTTGTTCACAGCTTCACTGTTAAATTCTGAAGACAAATTTTGAAGAACGGGTGGAGCAGTCCTTTTAGAGTACTCTCTGGTGGTGTGGCGTTTCCTCCAGGTTTCTCCTCGGTGCTGAGTTCAGGATTAGTGCAGGTGAATAGAATTGGCTTAGCGTGAGGAAGGGGGTTTTGTTTGGTAGCAGTTTTTTTAATTGTGTAAATTCTTTGTAGCAAGAGCAGGTGGGTACAGAACCGGAAGCGGCGTAAAGTCTTAATCAGGACAACCTCCACTAATTTTACCTTTGACTCTTCACACTTCACATAAGCTCTCACCTGCTTCCTTCAGGAGAGGAAAAAAAAACTATATTTGGCCTCCAGATGCTTTTTAAATTAGACGTAGCGTCTTTAATTTTATGGACTCATCTAAATGATCTTCCCATTTCTTTTTGGTGATCCTGGTGATCAAGTGACGGCGGATAACTTGTGATTAAGCATTTTCTTTACTTTGGGACCTAAGTGTTATTTTGAACGTAGACGACTTGAGTCAGTGAAAGAGTTTTACTGCACTTTGATTGTCACTCCTCCCCTGCTTTGCATTACATGGGTATTTCTCAAAACCAAGAATAGACTTGTGTTCTTGGGAAGATTGAGATTTAACAACTTAACGACCATTTTCTAACCTCATTTGATAAAAGCAGACACAAATGCACTACTTGTTTAAAATATGAGCGTTTAAATTGTCCAGCGTCTTCTGCCATGGTGTCAGCGTTCAATACTATTATATTTCCAATATATTTCGGCAAGTCACCAAATGATGCATCCCTCGGGTTTTGGGGCAGAACAAGAAAACATCTGTGAACATAAATTGCTTTTTGGTAACTGCTTTCTTGGGTACTGGAGTGGAAGTTGGACAGTGCAAGATGACATTTGGCAAGAACATGAAAGTCCCGGAAGAACAGACGAATGCGTATTGAGAAACAGACAGTAATTCGTCATACGTTCTCATTATATTGCCCACTGATTCACTAGCTGTGTTCCAAAGCCTAGGCTGCAGCTGAGGTAGGAAGGGTCTTCAGTAGGACTGTTCTTCACCTTTTCCTCCTTATTTTTTCATCATAGTGGTCCTGAGGTGTGGGCATCAACTTCCCTAGAATTAAGCACTGATTTGCAAACCATGCTTGATGAATTAGAAGTATAAATAATACCAGACTCCCATGAGGAGAGCTTTGAAGATGTTCCCTTCCATGCATGGCACTGTTTGGCCAATACACCCAAGCTAGACTTCCGTGAACTTGAAGAAGGTTGTGGTTAATGTTAGGGATAGGGTAATGTCTAGGTTAGGTTTACAGGTTATGGTTGAGGTTAGGGATGAGGTAATGTCTAGGTTGGAGTTTAGGTTATGAGTAAGGAAAGTGATAGGAGTGAGTTAAGATTAATCTTAGGTTGGGGTTACTAGGGTATGGGTAAGTTTAGGTTATGGTTATGGTTAAGGTTAGAGTGAGGTTGTGGTAATCTTGGAGTTAAGGTTAAGGTAAAAGGCAGTGTTAAAGTTAGGTTATGGTTAAGCAGACCTGTGGCTGAAGCTAAGGTTGAGTTAGGGTCCCAGGTTAGTTGTGTTAGGTTAAGTTTAGAGTTGGGGTTAGGGTTAGAGTAAGATTGCTTAACTCTATTAACTCCAGGGTTCAGATTTAGGTTGAGGTGTGTGTGTGTGTGTGATTCAATGAATGTTGCGATGTGATTCAAAGAATCAACTCAGGCAAGGCTTCCAGCCTGTCTTCTGATGAATAGCTCTCTGTGTCTGTGTGGCTGGCAGTTTCTGGACACAACCCCATACATTCTGTGTGTCTTTAAAATATCTTTTAAAGTTGTCTGTCATCTTATTTTTTTTTTTCCATTTATGCTCTTTATTCAGCCCTTTCTATCCTGTATGTGCAGGAAAATATTCCGGAATGCTTCGTCTGGAATAAAAAGTGGTGTATTATAACTTAGAGTATTGAATGGGGACCTGAAGGAAGAATAAGCCATTAATCACAACCATTCAGCTCAAACAAATACATTTCTTGAAAGATGATTTCAGACTGTGTAATTGATTGTAATTATTGATAAAGAGCAAAAGCAACCTCAATTTACAACTCTGAACACTTTATGAAAATTGTGGTTGGTTCTTAAAGGCCCATCTTTCCATATCATCCCCCTAGAATTAACCTGAGTTCTGTAATTGTCTTTTAAACTGATGTATATGTAAATGAGCTTTATTGTGATAGGTTGTCATGTGTTGTGTCTCAATTAGTAAGCAGACTGGACTAAAACACTCCTTTTAACTTGTGCATGAATGGGTGGGGCTAACTTGCTGTAGGTTGAGTGGGTGGGGCTAAAGTGCTGTAGGTTGAGTTTGTGGGGCTAAACTGCTTTAGGCTTTATGCCTTTTACTGAGAAGTGGCTTCCATCTGGCCTCTCTACTCTACAGGCCTGATTGGTGGAGGGCTACAGAACTGTCTTTCTGTAATGTTCTCCTCTCTCCACAGAGCCACGTTGGAGCACTGTCAGAGTGACAAACCTCCCTGGCTAAGACCCTCCTACCACGTTCATACAGTTTGGCTGGACAGCCAGCTCTATGAAGAGTCCTGGTGGTTTCAAACTTTTTCCATTTCTACGGATGATGCTGGAGCCACTAGACTCACTGAGACCTTCACACACCCGGCAGAAATGTTTCTGCACCTTCCCCAGATCTGTGTCCCGATACACTCCTGTCTCTGAGATCTACAGACAGTTCCTTAGACTTCATGGCTTGGTTTGTGCTCTGACACTGTCTACTATGGGACCTTATAAAAACAGATGTGTGGCTTCTCAAATCATGTCCAATCAATTGAATTTACCACAGGTGTCAGTCAAGCTGTAGAAACATCTGAAGGATGATCGGCGGAAACAAGATACATGTCATGGCAAAGGCTGTGAAAACTTGCATACGTTATATTATCATGTCATTATTTTTAATAAACTTGCAAAGAAACTCACTTTGTCAGGCTGTAACATAACAGAATGTGCAAAAGTGGAACATAATTCTCTCCACTTGCATAACGTACTGTAGACGGTGAATTGTGTGCTTGGTCTCGTATTAAAAGAAACTGAGTGAAAGTTTTCCATCATATGGGCCCTATAAAGCTAAACTAATCCATTAGGAATGAATGGGTGGAGGAATTTAGTGTAATCTTCCCCCAGGATCATGTATTTGAGTCACAGTAATTAATGCATGGACCAATGGATTCTACAGAGATAATGGCCACGGGACCCATTAATGTAAGTTATCTTGCCCCATCCAGCGTACTCTCCCACTGTGAGCTGCATGCTAATTCAACACTAAATTTTCAACAATAGAAATTACCTTAATCTTTTCCTCCGTCCTCACTTATGTATATCCATACTTTTACTGCTTGTGGAAATCAGGTATTTCCAAAACGGTCTAATAAAATCAATTAGAATAGCCCACCAAACTGATTTCAGAGAATAAGAAAGAGCTGGTTACTGTTCAGCTGTTCTGCACCGTTTAAAGGGCTCATATAATGAAAAAAGGAAATGTATTTAAAATATGAGCACTGTCAACGTATCGGAACACACCATCCACTCCCTCATACTCCACACAGGTCATACAGGCTTACCGGTTCAATGTATTGTTTTGTGATGTCACAACAATCCACCCCCTCAGCCGCCCACACACACACAAATACCAGGCCCTTTATAGTGCTCACTGGGGAACATGTTTAGCGAGATTGCGTTTGACTAGAAACAAAATGATATTAGAGGATTAAAATGTATGCTGCCAGTGCAGGAGATCATCTCAATTTGGGATTATGTGGGGATATGGAGTCTGGCTGCAGATATTTTAGGAAGAATACGGGGTTTAATAACTTCTGCACTGGACATAAGTCTGACCTTCAGGGATATCTGCTCAATGGAATATTCAGCATGTCATTATTAGAGATATATTCGCCAAAATCTGAAGTATAAGCCCGACTGAGATTTGTTTATGTGCCGTCACTGAGACGTCTGCATTAAATTACGAAAAACTAGAAATTGCTTTATGATATTCCAGTTGTTTTCGAGATGCTGGAAGTACCTAAGCCCATTCAAAAAGTAGTATGAAATTCGGGTTTTTAGTGCATACGGATGCAGTATGTGTGTGTGAGTGAGAGAGAGAGAGAGAGAGAGAGTATCTCTGTACACATTAGTCTTGCTGCAATTTCCCTCTTCCCTCAAGCGTGTCATTCTAATTTACCCAAAGCTACTCATGTGGATGGTTTTGCTGCAGTCTGTGCTAATGGAGCGTGGGCTAACTTTAATTTGAAATCTGTCTGTTATGAATAATACATCCTCCTGTGGCCCCTGCATTGAACACGCCACATACTACACTCACGTAACCTATAAACAATGTCCAGATTGTTGTATGTGTGTGCATGAGAGAGAGAGAGAGAGAGAGAGAAGGCATGCAGTCACTGGCCACTTTGTGAAAACACCCACCTATGCATCCAGCTCGCTGGACACTTTATTTGAAACACCTGCAACATTAGATCCACTCACTGGCCAGTCAGTTTGAGCAGGAGAGGTGTTTTGTTCCTGCAGAGAGAGCAATGGGGAGAGTGAGGCTGGATTAACCTGCACTAATCAGAGGGAACACTTTACAGTTTCAAGTAATGGAGTGTATTATGTGTGTGTGTGTGTGTGTGTGTGTGTGTGTGTGTGTGTGTGTGTGTGTGTGTGTGTGTGTGTGTGTGTGAGCCAGCACAGCAAGCTGCCTGATTAGAAGAGGCTCCTGGACCGCTCTGAAGGTGATGCTCGCTTCACTTCTCTCTCTCTCTCTCTCTCTCTCTCTCTCTCTCTCTCTCTCTCCTGAGTCTGTTCCCGAAATAGCTCCCTGGATCCTTTCTGAGGTTTGTGAATCAGTATTCAACCCAATGTTTATTTATTCATGTTATGTCAATATGTAAACAATCAGATGGAATCAGAGGAAATGTGTGTTGTGTGTGTGTGTGTGTGTGTGTGTGTGTGTGTGTGTGTGTGTGTGTGTGTGTGTGTCTCAGTATCATTGAATACTGTGTTCAGCTGGACACGTCATTAAACTGTAATGCAGCCCTGTCATCAAAGGACCAATATAGTGTCCGGTCAGTATCCCAGCCAATCCAAGGAGCACATATTTATCACTATACGTAAACGGGTTTGGTAACGACAATCTGACCCAGATCTGTCTCTCAAGTTTAAAGCACAACAGATTCACAACAAAACAGATTCAGTCCAAAGTCCCAAATAAGGTCTTCAAATCTGGACCTTGAATCCACATCCCAGTCTTGAATTATAACAGTTATTATAGAGTTATAACAATTATTATAATTCATTCAAATTATCATTCATTTTTCATTATCAATAAAATATTAAATTTATCGTGATATTAACTTGAAGTCATATCGATCAGCCCTAAAATCCTGAATGCCTTAAATAGATCAGTAGAGCTGATCATATCTAGAGGGTTTTCCAATATATATATTTATAATAGTTGAGTTATGATTATATATAACACAAGGATAATGACTACATGTAATGACCAGGCTGGGTGGTAGGAGATCAGGTCTGGTTGCAGTGAGGAGGTGCTGTGCTCTTATCTGTGCACTGTTAAACACCGCTGCTGGACCTGCGGAGAGACGAGGAGTTCCTGCGGTGGTTCTGATGAGATAAACGGGTCAGGCTTTAATACAGGCACTAATCCCCCTCTCTCGCACGCACAGGCTGAGTGGAGTGAGCCTCAGGCCTGGCACACACACAGGCCATCCTCACTTTCATTTCCCAGAGTCCATTTACAGGCCGGATAATGGAGCATGGCGGGACTTGCTTGGCCATCGCCTCCAAATCTCACCTAAAAATGGCCTCCTGCTTCTCCAGCTGATTCACAACTCCACTCAGCCTTGACCAACCACAGTCGGAGTGCACTGATCTCATTTCAGCGTGTAAAACATTGTGAGTGACTAACAGTGTGTGTTAATACAACAATCAGCAATAACATTATGACCACCTTCTTGTTTCTACATTCACTGTCCACTCTATCAGCTCCTCTGACCACACAGGAGCTCTTTGTGGTTCTATAATTACAGACTGTGGTTCATCTGTTTCTCTGCAGACTTGATTCTCCTCCTTTCACCCTGATCTTCAATGATCAGGACCCCACAGGACCACCACAGAGCAGCTATTATAGGTGGTGGGTCATTCTCAGCACCAGAAACAGGTTTCACACTTGACCAAACGTCAATGTCAAAACACCCTTAATTACATACAACGTTTGACACGTACATTTAGTCATATATGTATGTATTGTTGGCTGGTCAACCAGCTTAGTCATGCTGGTCATGTTGGTCAACAAGTGTGGTCTTGCTTAACAACTATCATGGTAACGTGGGTTACACTGGTCATCCAGCGTGGTCCTGCTGATCATACTAGTCAACCAGCATGGTCAAGCTCATCAACCTCCAGACCCAAACTAAAACATACCGTATGCTGGATGATTTGTTTCCAGCAGGGTAATAATTCCCACATGTGGAAAAAATTTGCGAGCGAGTGAAATAAAAGCCAGGTCATATGAGCATATGGTTTGCATGTAAAGTTAATAAACCTTTTTTATCATTTCAAAGTGAATTTATACATTTTTAGATTGAAAAATATTTTTTTTTTATTTAATACAATTAATTTTCTGATATTTGCGTTCATACAAACTAGTAACCCCTGTTCATAACATTCCCTGTCAAGAAATTGCAAAATATAAGTGTTTTTTATCCTTTATTTAAAAAAAAAAATCATACACGTATTTAATTTAACTTAATTTTTTGATCTCAAGTGAACTGAACAACATCTGGCGTGTGTAACTGTCCCCTATAAATATGTTTCTATTTTGTGAATAAAAGTACATCAAATTAGAACAACAGCCTACAAGTTGACCAAGGGTTCAGAAACGTTGTAGTACCTGTTACACTGTGCAGTAATCACTGGAATAATCTGCAGTATTTTTAATAAAATGTGTAGTATTTGTTTCGCTGTAGGATTTATACTCGTGTTTGAAGATTTGGAGAAAAGCTGTAGATGTAAGTGTCTGAGTTCACTTTGACTTTGACATGGGACCCAAATAATAAAGCTAAATAAATTAGCGCAACTAATTTTTGAATTGTATGTATTTATAAGGATTAGACAAAATTAACATTTGCCATTGAATACATTTCTATTGTCTAAGAAAACAAAGCGTTGCTCTTTCTGTTCCAGCACCTTTACCAATTCCCATTCTTCACAGATGAGAGAAAGTCTCCTATAAAAGGTGACAGAGCAGTAAAAGTGTGTGATTCCGTCTTATAGATATTGAGAGTTTCAGAGGAGAGATCGAGATGTCCTCCATCTGAACCTGGAGAAACCCTTTAACACAGTCCTCCTCTTAGTTTGAGACCCATCGGTTGTGGAGGGCAATCACGAGTCCCTCAGTGAAGAGGTTTGATTAGATAACCTTGAAACAGGGCCAATTTTAGGGCTTCTTTTATTTGCTATCTGTTACCAGAAGAGATTTAGTGCAGCGTGTAGGAGAAGCTCGCGCACGGATTAAAGGCGAGCACGCCTCAGCTTTGAAAGTGACTGAACTCTGACTGAACTTTGAGAAGTTTACTCTGCTGCTACATCATATAATGATACATAAACAACAGCTTAAAATGAACAGCTGCCGACAATATCTTCAGTCGTCAGACAATTAGCCTTTTTATGTTCTACAGAAAGTAGCTCCATCTCGGTGTAAATCAGTGTAAAACAGTCTCTAATGAGGGTGAATATTAATGCTCTAAGGGTAGGTGTTGTGATATACACTGATGTGTGTGTGTGTGTGTGTTTAGTTGTTTTTCTTGGTGCATCATCCTGCTGAAGCTCCTGACCCTAAGCAAAAAATACATTAATAAATAAATAAAAGGCACAAATAAACATTTTATCAAAAAAATGGTCAAATTCGTACAAATATTTAAATTCTCTTAAATGAAGACAAATTTGAGCCTCGGATCAATTTCATCCTAGGACCTCCTGAAATCAACAATCTCGAATAAACACTATTTTTGCGGGAATAAAAGTATGTAAAATTACCAAAACATTCCACAAAACTGGTCTAGAACCAAACCACAGCTTTCCCAGATTCAGATTTAGGTGAGTGATGGAGGTGTTTGGGATCTTTACACTGAAGGCTGTTGGGAATGAAGAGTCGGGGCTGTTTGCTTCTCTTCTTTTCTCTTCTTCTGCCTCCTCTCCTCTCTTCTCCTCTCCTCTCCTCTCCTCTCCTCCCCTCCTGCCCTTCTAACACTGAAATACACACCTCTGTATGCTGTAATGATCAGCCAGTAAAAATGTCAAGTGGAGGTGCAGGAGACGTGTGAATGGATATTGTTGTGGGGTTGTGTGACCTTTCCATCGACTGGTTACGAGAAACATCTCAGAACGTGACGTACTGATTAACACTGACCCTGAACACACCGCACCATCTAAATAACTGTGTGTGGAAGCGACTGCTGTATGAATTATTCACATCCCAAAGCTATGACAAAGGTCAGTATTGACTTTATTTAGCTGGCCACACGGTTCTGCTGAAGGAACCAATGGGTAAATAAAGACATATCATTTCCCTGTGGTAATGTCGCCCAACCTGCCGGCCATCGGGAGGACATTAACATCATTACACTTCTTCTCTTCTCTTCTCTTCTCTTCTCTTCTCTTCTCTTCTCTTCTCTTCTCTTCTCTTCTTCAATTCTCATTTCCTCTCCTCTCCTCCCCTCTTTTCCCTCTCCTCTCCTTCTCTTCTCTTCTCCCCTCTCCTCTCCTCTCCTCCCCTCTTTTCCCTCTCCTCTCCTTCTCTTCTCTTCTCCCCTCTCCTCTCCTCTCCTCTTTTTCCCTCTTCTCTTCTCTTCTCTTCTCTTCTCTTCTCTTCTCTTCTCTTCTCTTCTCTCCTCTTTTTCCCTCTCCTCTCCTCTCCTCCTTTTCCCCTCTCCTCTCCTCCTCTCCTCCCCTCTTCTCTTCTCTTCTCTTCTCTTCTCTTCTCTTCTCTTCTCTTCTCTTCTCTTCTCTTCTCTCCGCTCCTCTTTTCCCCAATCCTCTCCTCTCCTCTCCTCTCCTCTCCTCTCCTCTTTTTCCCTCTTCTCTTCTCTTCTCTTCTCTTCTCTTCTCTCCTCTCCTCTCTTCTTTTTCCCTCTCCTCTCCTCTCCTCTCCTCTCCTCCTCTCCTCCCCTCTTTTTCCCTCTCCTCTCCACTTGCCGTAACCCTAAAAGAAGCTTTAATCTCACCTAAACATGTTCTGGTGTTTGTTTTGTGCTTTTCTCCTCCTGAACATTGTTTAACTGAGGAGAAATGTAATTACACGGTTGTGAGGCATCTGCACCGCGATTGGGGCCACAAGGCAGAAGTCATTAAGTCTAATTTGATGATGCAATAACAGTGTAGTTCTTCGTCGCTCTGTAGTTGGTGAGATGAAAGGAGAAATCATGTTCAATTAAACATTAGAAGAGGATAAGTGGAATGTAAGAGTGAGTAAACATAAAAATGGACCGACTGTTCTGTACCCACCTTGACTGTGTTTTCACTGTACGAGCATAGAAATAATGACCTGATTGTAGTTTTCCATCAGTGAGTGCTCTGATTTATGTGGTTTATGGGGAAAAATGAGCACATTAAAGAACACGGTTCATTTCACTGGCCTCTAAAACTCTTTTAAAATGTCAATAATCCACAAATAAAAGTCGACTAAATATATATTATACAGCATTAAAAAGAGATTGTCCTGCCTTCGTTGGAGTAACTGTCTCTATTGTTCAGAGCTAATGAGGTCAGGATGTTGGCTGATCACCACCAACAACTCATCCCCAACTTAAAAGTACTGGATGGAGCTCCATCATTGCAGAGAACACACCTGCCAATATTATGAGATTATGAAGCTTTCATTGTTGTTGGAAGGCTAAGCTTGAGTTCCACTGCCAACCCTTCAGTGGCTGAACCACCCTGTCTGAGACGGCCCTCAGCAACCATCTCTGAGACACACCTCAAGCTCCCCTGACAACCCTTACGCTGGCTGTCCACCTACAGGATTTGGACTAGTTGCTCACCTGCATTCACTGACCTAGAAATTTACATGGACCTCAATTATCTGCTACTCTTACTACTATGACCACCTTCAAACGATCAGTACTTCAGTTCACCTGAGCAGTACAGCAGACACGTGGTGGACCAGTGTCTCCTTATCAAGAACATATGAATAGTTTGACCTGAGTATGAGTATGAATAGTCCACTTGTACGCTTGGTTCCTCCCAAGGTTTCTTCCTCCAGCACTATGGTAGTTTTTCCTTACCCACTGTCGCCCTTTGGCTTGCTCACTGTTTTTTTATTCTAGTACTTTGTTTGTTGTTCATCATCTTAAATTGTAGAACTCTTGGCCAGTTTTGTGGGATGTTTCTGTAGTTTGATGTACTTTTATTTCCCAAAATGTTAAAGTATTTATAGGAGCGAGTCACACTGTCATGTCTGCCCTCTGTCAGTCCAGTTTACCTCTGTCTTCCTGTCTTGTTGTTGTTTTTTCCTCCATGTGCTTCTAAGCACATGGGTTGTTTTTTGTCCTTGTCTCCTCCCTTGCTCCGCCCATTCCCATCTGTGTCTGATTTGTCACCCTGCCCCCTCGTTATCATGTCCCAGGTGTTGTCTATGTCAATTTTTATTTAAGACCCTTTGTTTCAGTCTGTCTTTGTCAGTCCTCTTGTTACCTACCACGTTTGGTACCTCAGTTAGTGTTATGTTTCTGTCAGTTTGTTCCTGGTATGTTTTGTTTCCTGTTTGTTAGTATAGGTCCCTTTTGTTTTGTTTGTACGTTGTTCCCCACTTTGTAAGTGCTCTGTTTTTTTTTATTTATATTAAATTCCTACCCTTGCATTTGCCTCCGCACCCTCGTCCTTGTTCTGTCTGCTCACCCATGACACACACATACCAGATATTGTAATTTTCAGGAGATCCACTCTAACCCAATATCTGGGCCAGTGATGTCATTAGCCCCGCCTCCTCTCACTGATCAGTTTGAGTCTGCATGCAGGTTGAGCATGTACATGTGGACAGAGCATTGTCCTGCTTCCCTGTCAGTCCTTCCCTGTCTTTGTTCCGTTCGGATTTGGTTTGGTTTGCTACTTGCTTTTTAGCACACGGCTCTGTTTTGGTTTGGTCTCGTCTCTGCCCTAGATCTGCTCTGTCTCCGCCCTTAGTGTTTCCCACCTGTGTCTGTGTATTAAAGTTCCATTGTATCTGTCATTCACTGTCAGTTTTTGTGTGTATTGTCAGCAAATTGTCTCGTATCCAAGTCGGTTTGGCTGTCAGTTTCTCATCCTTTGTTTATTTTCCTGTTTCTTGTTTAAGTTCTTGTTGTTTGGTTTCTAGTAGCTTGTTTTCTCTTTAAATAAATATTACCCTGTGATTACGTCCACCTCGTTGCCTGCTCTACCTCATGCCTGACAGAAAAACTGACCTTCAATATGGACATAGTAGGTAATTGATTCTGCCAGGAACTCATCAGCGTAGGTCCACTTGTTGGTTCTCTTTGAGAATAAGGAGGGTTCTGGTTTGTGGGACTTTATGGACTTTATGAATGCATCTATCAAGCCCACCACCCATGGTCAAGTGTCTACGGCGGTGCCAGCTGCATGTGCTCCAGTGTCTATGGTGGTACGAGTCAACTGGTCCCAGCCGCTGCATCTGCTTCAATGCCCACAGCGCCAGCTGCTGCATCTGTGCCAGCATCAGTGGTGTCCACTACATCTGTGCCAGCATCAACGGGACCCACAACATCTATGCCAGCACTGACATGTAGACATTTGCTTCCTATGTCAACTTCCAGAACTGTGCTCAGTCTCCGTGAACCTTTCCTGAGACATCAGCCAGTCCTGGGTCTTTATCTGCTTATGTTTTTGTTCCATTGTGTGTTCCTGTTTTGGAACCTGTGCCCGTTCTGGTCCCTGTTCCCATTGCTGGTTTTGTTCCTGTCCCTGTCACTGTTTTTGTACATGTCCTTTTCAGTGTGTTTGTGCCCAGTCCTGTCATGTCTTGTGCTCCCCTAGTCCGGTCTCCTGTTGCATCTCCTGTTCCCCTGGTCCAGTCTCTGGTTTTGTCTCATGTTTCCCAAGTCCAGTCTCCTGTCTTGTCCTGTGTTTTCCAAGTCCAGTCCAGTCCAATGAGGGAATTGGAGTTTCCTGAGCTGATAATTCACCACATACTAATGAGATATGCTTAGGAAAGGTAAGTACGGTAGTTTATGATATGTGTACATGGTTGTAAGAGCTCATTGTGACTCCTGCAAAGCTTTGTTTGTGACATCACTTGTAAAAAAAATGCTATACAAATAAATTTGATTCAATTTTATTTTATTTATTAAACCCATCCCAGCTCTGTTTATCTGGTGGAATGATCTTATTCCATGGGATGATCTATAGCATTTTTGTTGATACACAAGCAAACATATGTGACCTGATTCAAACGTTTTCAGTTGATTAAATGAAAGACGTCCAACTGTCTACAGAAAAGAGCATTAAATCAATGCATTTACAACAACCTCACAATAAGAAATATTACATTTATTGACGGGATGTGGGATGAATCTCCCTCCAAGTTGTTTCTGTTGCAGTCCTGTTGCAGCAGGAAGCCGGCCTTAAAGAAGATGTGATTGTAGTCGCGAGTGCCTCAGCATCATCACCTGCCATAATCTCAGGTGCTTTTTGAAATCCTTTCTTTCTTTGACAACAAGTTTGTTTCTGTCGGTCGTCTCGGTGTTGTCGAGGCTCCGCTTCAGTGGAATTGCACTCCCAGTGCTGAAGGAGAAAAATCTGTAACTGTCGCTCACAGCTGGCGCTGAACTCTGCACTATGAAAACCACTCTGACCAGTCTGACCTGCGCAGAACAGCTGTGCTCTGCTGGATTACACTGGGACAGTCCAACACAGTACACTTCCACAGTCGATCAAGCAAATTAAAATAATTGCAGCTCCAAGTAACTTTGAGTGTAACTGGAGCTAAAGTGCAACAACAGTGAATTTTATTTATTTTTTGCCATTTTTCCACCCCTACTAATTTAGGGGTGGACAATTACATGCCCTGCTCTCAACACTAGGGGGAAGAGATCGTCCACATGTTTCCTCCGAGTCATGTGACGATAGCCTACCGCTTCTTTTTGAACTGCCATCACACTTGGAGGAGAACACCGGATCCCCGGTCCTGACACAATGGACAGCAGACACCCATGTCAATATGCAGCGCACTTGTGAGATGTTGGAGGAGCAACCCACCCCCCGAGGGAGAGCAAGCCAATTTCTCTCCCTCTGGAGCCCGGCTGCCAATGGTGAGCAGCATGAACCTGGATTCGAACCAGCAACCCCATCTTAGAAAAAAGGATATTGTTAGGTGTAGGTCAGATGGCGTGAGGTCAGCGTGGACAGGGGCCAAGCTTGAAAACAGAGCTAATGCCACGGACAAAAACAACAACCTGCTGAAGCAGTGCTGGACGAAGCCCATAGCCAGCATGATAAGGTCATTGTATTGATGTTGGAGGAGGCGGGTAGCCAGTATTGCTGTGGTAATGTTGTTGGACAAGGCCAGTAGCTACCAGACTAATGCTGCAGTAGTGTTGTTGGCCAACTGCCATATAGAGATTGTTGAGGTGGAGCTACAATTCTGCTGATGATGTTCTTTGATACCTACCATATGACCATTTCACTGGAACCATACACATATAAAGCTCTGAGAGCAGATACAACTCTGCCAACTGGTTATTTTAATTGGTCATTCTCTGAACCAATTACGTTTCATCTGCCTCAGAGGCAGAACTGCCTCCAGATGCATTTTGAGTTTAATTGGCCATGAAAACTAGTCACATTTAATGAAGAGGTTACACTTACTGTAAGGTGGTTGTAGGATTTAAGTTGTAACATACAATTTGTGTTTGCTTGGTGCAACCAATTAAATTTTAGTAGCTCGTAAACTCAAAGTTTGGGACGGTTTATGTTTAAGCTGGTCAATGGTTGAACTTATGTGTTCTGGAGCAACTGGCTACTGGTTGGGCATTTCAGAGTAATTTAGCTAGACTTTTCAACCTTACCTGGTTAATATCTAGAACCTAATGGACTGTAAATGTAAATGCTCCCAAATGAGCAAATTTCATACACCAGTCATCACTGTATTGGGAAAACGTGTAGGGTATAACTTCTAACAGGTAGTCATTGTCTCATAGCTGATAATAGATTTCACTGGTGATGTCTAGAGCCCAGCAAAATGCTTAATGGGTGTCTGGATGTTCTTAAAGCAGGAGGGCAGTGGGCAAGGAGCTAGCGTGTAGAGCGAGGGCGGCCCATATGGTGGAAATGGACACGAGCAATTGTGAACAGAACCCATTTATCAGCTGTCAAAGTCTGAAAAGGGCTGGAATTTCTCCACCAGCTTTCCAAGATTCCACAGTAACGCAGTTAGAACAGGTAATGGCCCTCATTCCTCACTTATGAAAAACTCCGACCCATCTGACTTACCTTTCCGAATCTGTCAGGCGAGACATCCGCCGTGATCTCTTTAAGTGAGGTTCTCACGTTGAGGATTTTTCAAACGTCACATTTCTGAATGAGCGTCTGTGGTGGAGGGGTGAGGGGTTGGAGAGGAGGACGAGTGTGAGAAAGGATTTTCTTGGAGACTTTTTTTTTTTTCCCTGAGAGGGGATTGCTGGAGGCATCCATTAGGCATGTCAAAACGTGGCAGATAAAGAAGCGCAGAAGAAAAGTGCGCTGTAGTAAATCTCTCAAACGTCAAACCTGTAATTTGCGAGACGAAAATGATTTGGTCGCGTCTGCTCTCAGAAATCTCCCCTCATCAAATTGCATCTGGGTTCTCCGAGCTCCCAACAGAAATTGGTTTCTGCCTACAGGAAGATAGTGTCACCGCAGGGCCTCATCTTCGAAGTTCACGTGATCCCACTGGAGCACGGGTGGATTTCGGAGGTCCAGATTTGGTCAACACACTGCGGTACACAGGCCTTGCTTTGGTATACAGTTTGGAGATTGCACTTCACTTCCAGTTTGCTTTTCTGCTCCTCAAATCTGCTTCTTCAGAAGTGCAAACTCTAATTCTCTTCTTCTCTTTAACAAACATTTAATTCCAAATGTATTATATTACAGACTTCAAATATACACATCTTCTCATATCTGATAATTAGAGCTGATCCACTCGTACCAGCGCAACACACTCTAACACACCACCACCATGTCAGTGTGACTGCAGTGCTGGGAATGACCCACCACCCACATCATAGCTGCTCTGTGGTGGTCCTGTGGGGTCCTGAGCATTGAAGATCAGGGTGAAAGGAGGAGAATAAAGTCTGCAGGGAAACAGATGAACTACAGTCTGGAATTATAGAACTCCAGTGCTCCTTCAGGGTCAGCAAAGCTGATCAAAGGACGATAATATGGCTGATCCACGTAAATGTGAATACAACGTTTATTCGAGGACATAATGAAGAGGAAGTGACAGTGAGCTGAGTTTAAAAGCTGCCAAACTCAGCTTTCATCAGTCTTAATCATTTGTTTTCTTCATCCTTGAGAGGTTTTGTGATGCACAGCATGTCAAAATAATTTTTGTAATATTGATAGAAAAATGGCCTTATTCAATGTTAATAACCAATGAAATGAAACAGTCTGTGAAAACAGGTGGAACCGGATCAGTGTGAAATATTCAACCTTTTCATGTTCCCCTGCATCAGGGCCATCACGCTCACCGTTATTCTGATGAAGATCATCAGTGAGGAGATTAATTCACGAATATATACACCTAACATAACCCTAATCCTTTGTCTTACTGTAACATAAAATTAACTTAACTGTAACTTCATAACTGCAACTTAAACAACCATAAAAATGTAATGAGTAACGAGGTTATGTCCATCAATTCCTTTTTACAAGTTTGTCATGTATGTTTTCGCTGTACATTTAATAATATTAATGATGAGTTTCTTGACTTGAGGATATTTATCATAATAAGTTCTTCGAAATACTTGACAGTGGTGAAAATAAAACGAACAAACTGAAGATTTAAAAAAAACGATTAATCATGTATCAGTATTATCACGTCTCAGGACTTTTATTCTGAAATAAATCCCCTTCTTCTCATTTTTCTCTATCACCCAATGTCTGGATCAGGGACATATTCAGTCTTGCATGTCAGAATCTGCATGCAGGTTGAGCACGAGCGGCAAACATGGGCCGAATGTCTTCTGTGTCATTTAAACTGGGATTTAATTCAGTTGGAAATGAGTGGATTTGGACAGTTTTCTGAGCTGGATGGCTTGATTATATGACGCCACGTGTCAAACCACCACCTTTTCACCAACTGATCCTGAGTTATGAAGCCTAGAACCTGTAACCACCTGCAAAAAGTGGGCTTTTGGTTCTAAGTGTTGATACTCCTGCTGCTGCTGTAGATTAGTGTCATTATACCGAACAGTGAAGAATTTATTGTGTAAGATATGGACGATGTTCTTCCAAACCAAGGCAATCAGATGAATAATGATTTAATTGTTGCCTTAGTAATTAGTTTAACACTGGAATTAGAAAACAGCACCACCAACGCCTCCAGGTTTAGCACAGAATGAATAAACTTACATTAAATGACTTTTTTTCCCAAGTGCTGATTATATTTCACTAAAATAGCCAAACTCCTCATTTGGCGTTTCAAGACGTTCCCTCGTGAATTCGATTTATTTTTAGTCATGTGTTTCAGGCTGATGCATGATGCAAGAATAATCTGAGAAGAAATTATTTGTGCTTCTTCTAAGTGCAGCAAACATTTATTTAGAAAAGATCCTCCGAGTGCGTTCTGCATTATTCATTTCCTGCCCTCAGACCATGCCTGCATACACTTTAGCTCAGAGCCTGTGTTCACTAATGCATCGTACGTTGTGAAATTAGGGTTTGATGCTGTAAAACGTTCAGCCATTTGGCAGAAAGTGGTGATGTAGTGCATCTGAATTGCACAGATGCCCTTTGCCGTGTCGACGGATTCAGAAAGCAGCAATCACACCTCATTAAGGCCCTATTTCAGGGCACAACATTAGTGCTAACATTTCCATCTCTTTAGAAATGAGCTTTTGCGTGGCCTGCATCATCCGGACCCCAAGGTTAATCGCGCCGTCGCTGCCCCAGCGCTGTGTCGAGCTACACTCTGGGGATTTCAGGGACTGATATTTGGATGTGTCAGCTATCACACCGAGCTGCGTTACGCCTCTCCTCTCTGCACTGGTCCTGTTATGAGCAGCCGGGTCTGACTAATAGGCAGCTGATATGAGATGAGGAGTCCATTGTAATGTTCCTGCACAGGTTCCTTCAAGTCCTGCAAAGAGTCGGCTTTTCACATGATATCTGTAGACTATTGTTAAAGCTATTAAAAGGATTCTATATGGAACCATATATGGAACACTTTTTTCCCCGAGTAAACCTCCTTCTTTTCATTGGGAAGGAATTCTTCAGATGGATGGAAAGAGCAGATATCACATGGTATCTGTGGACTATTATTAAAGCACTGACTCATTACTGTGGGCTTGGGAAGCGTAATCAGTGATTTATAACAGAGGGTGATTTGTAATCGCTGCCCGACCTCCAGGAATCTGTTCAGGGCTGGACTGGGATTTATTTTCAGACCAGATGTTACTTGATGCAAATCAGCCCAACTCAAACTCTCTACACACTTCAAATGAGGGTTCTTAAATGGTTCTATAGTAAAGAACAGTTTATGAACGATGGAGCTATGAACCCTCAAAGAACCCATGAGTAAAGGATTCTTCGCATCTTGACAGGGTTCTTCAGATGAATGGCCAATGTGCTGTTGAGGCTTCTATTCAGAATCTTTAGGAAAATGGTTCTTTTTGGCACCAAAAAAAGGTTCTATACACTTACAAATGAAAGTTCATCAAAAGTTGTTAGTAAAGAAAATGGTTCTATATGGAACATTGAACACTTTTGCATAAGTGAAAGGGTTCCTCAGACTAATGGAGAATTGGGTGTGGAGGCTTCAATATAGAACCTTTTGGTAAAGGGTCCTAATGGGTACCAAAAAGGGTTCTAATATTACAAGATTGACATCATACACAAACAGGTCAATCAGCTTGGCCATGCTGGTCAACCAGCATAGTCTTGCTGGTCAAGCTGTTCATTCAGCTTGGTCATGTTGGTCAAGCAGCACAGACTTGCTGGTCATGCAGTCATGTTGGTCAACATGTGTCATGCTGGTCATGCTTGTGAACCAGCATTATTCATGCTGGTCCATCAGCTTAATCATGCTGGTCATGCTGGTCATGCTGCTCAATCAGCTTACTCATGTGGTCAGTCAGTATGGTGTTACTTGTCATGATGGTCGGTTGAGCACGGACATACTGGTTGTTTAGAATGCTCATGTTGACCATTCTTGTAGACCAGTTAAACCATCATTCTGAAACATATCCTTAGCAAACATACCCTAGATACAGGTCACGTTTGGTGTGTGACGTTTCTGGAGCTACAAGCTTAATGCATACTCTTAATGAAGGGTTCTAAAAGGGTTCCAGCAGAACCAGCATGTGGTAAACCTCAGTCTCAGTTCAAGTGAGCCCAGGCTCTGCTGGTTCTCTTCCGAGATATAGGTTCTGCAGTCTGGTGGGGTGGGTGGGATTGAAAAGCTAAAGACTAAAGCGGCAGTGCCGAATGAAAACCCAGAGAAGGAAGTCAAGGCTAGAACAACAATCTCTGCTTAAAAGTTTAATGAGCTCCTCCGTTTGACACTGTTATTCTTCTTGTGGCGCCGGGCCGGAGCTTGGGGCCTGAGGCCGTATGTAGATGAGCTGTTCTGGGTGAAAGCTCGGACACAGAGGGAGCGAAGCGCGAGGAGCTCCAGGGGTGATGAAACGCCGCATCTCCACTAATGCGGTAGCAGAAGGAAGGCTGAGAAAAGTGCCGGAAATTAGTCGTGCTGTCAGAGCCCGTCTGGCCCTCGGCCCCACCTGCTGCTCACTGGTCTGCACCGCGGGGGTGCCGAGCCAAAGGTCCTGTGTAATATGGAAAGGTGTGATGGTACGGTGATTAATTTGCTGGCGACACATGCCTTCAGACCGGGCACTGCCTGTGCTATTATTGCACACCTGTGTCATGACCATTACTGAGATACACGACGCTACAAAGAGATCGGGTTGAGATTAAAGAGCAGGGAGGTCATTCAGGTGACAAATGGTGAACGTTATCACTATAAGGTTGCTGTGGACACTAGCGTTCAGGTTCAGGTCAGAATGTGTAAGAAGGTTTCAGAACCCACTATAATCACAGGGAATGTTAATAACGCTGGACTGAGAACTGATACAGGCTGAATGATCTCACAATATGCGAGATCTGACATATATGCACTACCTTCCACCTCATGTCACTCTCTAAGAGCACTCTGTGGGGTGTGTGACTGTAAGGGCTCATTAGTCGTGTCCTCAGGTGTGATGCTTCGGGAGATGCACTACATGATCCGTTGTTTATGGTGGGGAAACAGCGACTGGGGTCGACTGACATGTCAGGAGCATCGCGCAGATTTATCGGCGCGGCTGTCATCGGCGTGACGTCTCGCAGCTGAGTGTGCGTCGTCTCTTGTGGGAGTGTGCGGCATGAATTAAACATCGCATGTAGAAACGCATTAGGAAAAGCGGCACGTGGATTCCCAGTGCGTTAGGGCTCTACACCCCCTGAGCCTGCAGCCCTGCTGATGAATACACACTGGATTTGTAAACATGCTTCCTGATTCCTGTTTACTACGAACACTCATTAGCGCTCACCGTTACTTACAGCACACAATGTACAGCTGATCGAGGCTCAGGCGTTTACTCCTGCATGTTAATGTTATGTGTCAATGCGCGTAAAGGTGATATAATGAGAATGGGCTCATATGGTGATCAGATGTTGTGAGTTGGATGTAAAAGGTAATTCTGGGGTTTGGTGTGTAGTTGTGGTCTATTGTGCACAATATATGGAACCAGATGATTCCATGACTGCAACACAACTATAGCCATTTTATTTATGTACAAATCCACCAAATCTACAGTTTACAGTGTTCTTTGGGGACTACTTTTACCACACAATGCACAACTCGATGCATGTATCCCTCCACCATTTTAATGATACGCAATTAAAAAAAAGCATGTTTTAGACCTAAAATCTTCCCAAAGCGCCAGGCCGTGTATTCATAAACATTTATTAGAACTTTCTCTGAGTGCGGTTCAGATGTCTGATTCTATTCCGCGTTTATTGTGAGAAATGCATTAGAATGCAAATGCAAAGAATGTAATGCAACCCATGGCTGCAGGACGTCCGTATGCAATGGCTCCCCAGAGCATCAGTACCACCCCAGCAGCTGGGGTAGTGTGTCGCTCCACAGGACATGTTTCCGGCCGGACTCAAATGCTGGTCACGAGGCCGTCCGTACTCAAATGTATGTGTCGTATCCAAAACAGAGCCTGGATTTGTTTCTACCTGTAGACGTCCTGGTTCCTCAGTTACGACACCACATGGCCTGTTTGACAGAAAACCCAGACCACTGATCAGACACACCTGTAATCTGTGCTGCATCACTAACTTGTGCATATGCACGAGGGAATCTATATTTAGCAGACAGATCCTGAAATAGCCTTTTCGTCACGTATGTAGAAATCCCTCCTGAGACCAGGCTGTTAATTAACAGTAGGTGTTTGTTCAGTGGGGATTTGGTGGTGTATGAGCTGTGGAGGTGAAGGAGAGGCTAAGAGGTACAATTCACTGTTCACCAACTACAAACAAACAAACAAACAAACAAACAAACAAACAAATATCAACATCCACTCTCTTAACAAACAGAGCAGCATGAGGATCAAAGAACTGACAAACTTCCTGCTGAGTCTCGTCTAGAACCTTTCTAGTCCCTCTCTATCTAATCCTACCTCCCTCTCTGTCTCTCTCTTTCTGTTTCTCTGTCTATCACTTCCCCTCTGTCCTTCTCTCTCTCTCTCGCTCTGTCTCTTTGTCACTCTGTCTAACCATACTTCTCTCCCTCTCTCTCCCTCTTTGTGTTTTTCTACCCCCCCTCTCTCTCTCTGTATTTTCCTTTCTCTCACTCTCTCTATTTTCATCTCACACTTTCCTTTTCTTCCCTCTCACTCATATTTGACTTTCTCTCTGTTTCTATTTCTCTTCATGAATTCTCACTCTTTACTTTGCCCCCCCATCAGTATCTCTCACTGCACCTTGTGCCTCCGTCCTGCTTGCTGATCTGCCACCTCGTTCGCCCGCCTCACTGCTCCACCTCCTGCTGTCTAATGAATTTTAATTTGACTAATTGGCAATCCATATTTAATGATTTCTCCGGTTGGGAATGGGGATTGTAGCTCGGAACAAAAAAAAAACTCAACTCGCCTCAGTCTATGAAGCCTGTCCGTCAGCAGGGATGGGCGATCGAGGGAAAGTTATTGATTGGTCTGCTGGAGCACGGAGTTTGGAGCTGAATGGTGAAGAGTTTGGAATGAAAGACATTTAATACAACATGAAGACTTTCAGATCAAAAAGGATCTTAAATATGAAACTATACAAACACATGAACCCGGTCCTAAAACTGTCCAAAACTAATGTTACTGCAACCTAACTTTACCTACACCTTAATCTACACCTATACCTAACATAACCTTAACATAACCTTAACATACACTTTACTCTACAGCTACCACCTAAACTTTACCATGCAGTTTGATCTACACCTACACATGAACCTACAAATAAACCTAATCTTAGCCTACACCTTAATCTACACCTAAATCTTACCTTAATCTACATCTTAATCTACATCTTTATTCTCTGCCTAAACCTAAACTTTAAACTAAGGCCTTAATCTGAACATAAACCTAACCTTAATCTACCTCTTATTCTACACCTAAAATTAACCTTAACCTTCACCTTCATTTACACCTGAACCTAATCTTAACCGTTATTCTAAACTTAACCTGAACTGTAAAATAACCATTTGTACATTCATTTCACTCCATTCATTTATTTTAAGAACCAGAATTTTGATAAACTGTATTTCCTCCACCATTATCTCAATGTTTTCTCAAATTTTCTTCAAGTACACGACAGAGCAGTCGCTACCAGTGTCTCAAAGAAAGACCAAATGTGTAATTTAATGTGTCTCTATGTAGCATGAAAATGTTATTTAAGCCAGCCTCTAAAAGTAAAACCAGTGAACCAGTCCTGCAGTTTATTGAGTTCATTAAACCATAAAAAGCCTGTTTTTGATTGTTGAAATTGTTATCTTTTTTGCATTGTTTCATTAACAGCTCATCTTTTGAAGCCACGTGTCATTTTCGGCTTGACCTGATGAACCTTATTCGTCCCAAGTGCACTTGGATGTTGGTCATAACACCAAATAATTAAAACCTATTTGTTTAAGTGCAAATAATATCACATCCTATTATTAGGTGGTGTGTGTGTGTGTTGTGTGTGTGTGTGTGTGTGTGTGTGTGTGTATCACAGATTCAATGCGACTGTAAACCTGTTTGAACAGTTGAAACAGTGCTGTGAAGTGCGCTGGCATTGTCAGCCTGGCGATAATGAAGAGCTAAACAAGCCACTCGTTAATAAACACAAATTAGTGCTCAGGTCCGAGTTGTGTTCATACCTTTTCTTCTTTTGCTGAAAGAAGTTTTTTTTGTGTAGCACTAATTACGGTGTAGACCTGTAGTGCAAAAAAAACACTAAAACAAACAGAATAATGGGATGCGGGGCTGTAGTGCGGCTGTAATTAATCTGCGCGAGGCGTGCGAGGGAGAGAATTAATGAAGGTCTGGATTCTTTGGAGGCTTTTTGTCTTATCAAACCCCTCGGCGACACACATTAGTTCGTCTACTCCCCATTTATCTACGGTTCCGCAGATAATGACGGAGGCAACGGAGGAACCTTTGAAGCCGTCATATATTTCCGTGATAACTCCCTTATAGACTCTTCATTAATTCACCTATTGCTTTTGCTCATTTACCAACAATGCCCAGCGTGTGGTAGGAGTCATAAAGCAGCCCAAATGCTTCCAGTCACACAAAGCTCTAATTTGTCCTGCGCACAATCTCTGCAGTCAGAGCAGAGCGATTTCGGAGACGAGGGGGAAGGACGAAGCTATGACTTTCAGACATTTGCATTCAGAGAGACGGTTCTCCGAGATTCCGAGCCATTACTCATTAAAGGCACTGCGCTAATTGCAATTAGAGGCCGTAATACAGACGTGAGTGGAGGGTCAGTCCTGTGGTCTAACCTTTCCTTCTTCTCTTAGTTTTTGGACGTTTCCTTTTTCGTCAGAGAGGAGGCACATCTCCGGGGACGGCTTCTTTAATGCGGGGGATATTGCTTTCAACGTGGCCTAATTGTCTAAATTAATAACGACCCTGCTCTCTCTCTCTCTCGTCATCACAGGAACAAATGAATTTGAATTGGCCTCTGAAGAGCGGAAGCACCGGACAGTCATCTCGGAGAGCGCTTATTATTTCACATTCATTTTTGAAATTACATAGTGACAAGGTCACCTCCGTAACGCGCACATTGGAGAGCTGTCCACTCGGAATCTTCTGACCACAACACCGCCATCTAATCAATACAGGCGGGCCAAATCAACCCCCTTTATTTTCAGCAGCCTTTATTTGCCACGCTAAGGTCACCGCGTCGTGACGCATCGCACAATCGGACAGATGTTAACTCCGACAGAAGAGCCGCAGTTAGAGCAGCAGTAAAACAACCCCGATTGTAAATGCACACAATGAAATCTCTCATCGTCAACACGACTGCTGCTGTGGATGCAAATGCCACAGATATGCTTCAATTATGCTCTTTCGTTTCGTTTGTGTGTTGCCTGTAAAATAGTTTATATATCGAACAGCTGCTTTGTCTAATGCACCAATTTCCATCTACAAATCTGTTTAGGCAACGCTCATTTACAGAACAGGAGGCAGGAGACTTGATATGTTTGACAAGCAAAGATAGAAACTGCTCAGTGTTTACTGTCAGTGAAACAATTTGTGTAACAGCGCTTGAAGTGGCGCACTCGCTGGTAAAGTTCTTCTGTCGAAACTTGGGGGGAATTGGGGTTCATTGGAGCTGCGACATTGAAATGTACTTGGGGTTGGAAATAATTGGGATGCATTTGGAATTGGGCCAATGGGATGTATTTGGAATTGGATATAATTGGGATGTATTCGAGATTGGATATACATAATTCATTTTCCCCCTCAGACGTCTACAGACGATACCCCACCACGACAAACTGAAAAAGCTTGGCACCTGTTTTTGGGAAGTTTCTCCCATTCTTCTTTGCAGAACCTCTCAAGCTCCATCAGATTGGATGGGGAGGGTTCGGTGCTCAGCCATTTTTGGAAGTCTGGGCTCTGGCTGGGCCACACAAGGACATTCAGAGAGCTGTCCCAAAGCCACTCCTTTTAATCTTGGCTGTGTGCTGAGAGTCTAGATGGAGATAAACCTTCATCCCAGTCTGAGGTCCAGAGCGCTCTGGAGCAGGTTATCATTAAGGATGTCTCTGTTCATAGCTGCAGTCATTTTCCCCTCGAGCCTGACTAGTCTCCCAGTTCCTGATGGAGTGTGTCTTTCAGATCATGTCCACTCAAGCTGTAGAAACAAGATGCACCTCACCCCAATTTTGAGTGTCATGGCAAAGGCTGTGAAAACTTATGTAGGTCAAGTTTTTGTGTTTTATTTTTAATACATTTATAAATACATTTAATAGAGTTCTTCTCACTTTGTCATTGTGGGGGATTGTGTGTAGAATTTTAAGCAAAAGAAATCAATTTTGAAGACTGTAACATAATAAAAAAAGTGAAGTGCTGTGAATACTTTCCAGATACCCTGTAAATGGGATGTATTTGCATTTTGGGCTCTAGAATGTATTTGGAGATGGATATAATTAGATTGTACTTGTATTTTGGGAACAAGGATGTCTTTAGAGTTGGATATCATTGGGATGTATTTCGAGCTGGATGTATTTGGAATGTTTGTGGAGTTGGGACACTGGAATGTATTTAAATTGGGATAGAATTGGGAAGTATTTCAATGTGCATACAATTGGGAATGTATTAGGAGTTGGGGCACTGGGATGTATTTAAATTGGGATATAATTGGTGTGTATTTAGATTTGGGGCACTGGGATGTGTTTGAAATTAGAGCAGTGTGAGGTATTGGAGTTAGATATAATTGGTAGGTTTTTAAAGATATGGGATATACTTTGAGATGGTGCACTGGGATGTCTATGGAATTGGGGCACTGACGTGTATTTGGAGTTGAATGTAATTGAGATGTATTTGGAGTACGGGCAGTGGAATGTATTCGGAATTAGGGTCCTGGGGTATATTTGGAATTGGAGCATTGTGATGTATTTGGAGTTGGATATAATGAATGTATTTGGAGTTGGATATAGTTCTGGGATGTGTTTGAATTTGGAGCAGAAGGGTGAATCTATGTATTTGAAGTTGGATATAAGTGGGTGTATTTAGATTTTAGGGTGTTGTGATTTATTTGGGGTTGGACCATTGAGATGTCTTTGGAGGTAGTCGGGGCATTGGGTCGTGTTTGTAGTTAACGAGAGGTCATTAGGGTGTGTTTGGAGTTGGGAGGGGGCGGGGCTACGCATAATTAACAAGCATCACAAAGTGCTAATCTGCGGCCCTGAAAAGCATGGTGAATTGAGTTCATTCATCAGATTTGCTTTAATTGCTGCACTGCTGTTTTTATAATGAGGGCCCATTAAGTTTGTCACCCAGTGATAACATGTATGACCCCATGGAGGCGAGAGGAATTAGTGCGCAACCCTTTACCAACACCCAGGCTGAAGGAGGCAGATTTGACTGGAGATGACAAGTGTCTCTGCACTTAGTGCGGCGGCACGGCAGGGGGAACCATGATGACCATTCACATTATTGCCAAGGACAACAGCTCAGCTCCGTTCTGCGTGGCATGGGGGTGATGTTTTATGATGCGAATTGCTTTTTGGTTAATTAGAGATGAATCTTAACCTTGACTCCCGAATTCATCACATTAGCACGTTCTCCATTCCGCCGCGCTCGCCTTTTAAACGTCGATGCGTTGCTGTTTAAAGGCATTGCTGGAACGCTCTGTTTAAAAGTATTCCCCTTTCGGGCTCTTTGAATCTGGGTCAATTTCATGGTCACTTTGCTTGTGAACTCTCAGAGGGGCTGATTTCTTCCAACAAGAATGATGAATTCAATATTTCCATCTAACTGGAAGTGACAAGCCCTGAGGAAAATGAATGTCCACGAGATTTATTAAGTTTTGCAGTCCTATTAAGATAGCTGCCTGGTGTCTTTTTACAGAGTATGGTTTCAATGAAGTATGTTTATTGACTTTGAAATATTCACCATAAAAACGCGCCCGCTTCGTGATAAATTCTGACCTGTCCATTTAGATAATGAGAGTGAGAGAGGTGGTTACACTGAGGTCATGCTTATGGATCTTTCTCTTTGGCATAGTCATGGAAGAATCCATCCGGCAGTGGGAAAACTGCTGGGTATAGATTGGATGGTTTTCATATCCATAGAACAAAGACTAGCCTGCAGCCACACCACTTAAGACCCTGCGTTTATGGAGGCCTTTATTTGACGTCTTCAAAACCCAATAGCTGATCTGTCATTACTAGCCATTACCAGTGTGACAGTAAAATTTTGTGGGGCTGGAATTTCTCAGACTGCTTAAAGTGGAAACTCCACCCACCGGCTGCTATTTTCTCTGTTCCCTGATTTGACCTCATGGCCCCTAGGCTACTTTTGCGGGATATTTTGGTAGCTCGACTTACATTAATTCACCATTTCAATCTTTAATATTTGCATGAATTTGACCAGGTTTTAATCCACAATTAACTCCGCCTTTTTGTGCTAGTTTGCTTGTAAGAAGTAACATCAACTTTATATCTCAGAAATGGTCCAGAGCAAAGAAAGGAAGCAAACAGCCCCTCTCTTCTCATTCTCCTCCGTAACCCAATATCTGGGTCAGTGATGCCATTAGCCCCACCCCCCTCAACTGATCAGTCAGAGTCTGAATGCAGGTTGAGCAAGTGCATGTGGGCGGAGCAGTAAACATGCACTGGAAGCTCATCTGATCTTCTGATCCTGACTTAAGAAGCCTAGAAGACATGTACCATGTATTAAGTAAGTGTCCACAAAGTGCAGATCTTCTAAGGATTAAATGTGTTATTTGCTTACAAAGCTTACAAAATTACTTGCTTACCTCGTAATATGATTAATGATGAGGAACAGTAAACAAATCAATCCATTTAAAAAACGGACACATGCAATATCAATAGCAATAGCAGAAATGGTGGTACATTAGTTCTACAGTTCTGAGAGATTGAACATCTCCATTTATGAGAATCTAGTAGTAACTGACTTTATAAGAAACACAGTTTAGGGAGTTTTGAGGATTGTTGAGTATAAGGAAGTAGAGGAAAAGGGCATGTCACCCTGTCAACTGCAGACACCCTGAAGACCATGTGACTAGAAGGTTGCCGGTTCTATTTCCTAAACTGGAAAGACATTTAACTCCCCAGCTGCTCCCAGGGCACTGTGGATATGGATGCCCACCACTCTGGGCATGTGTGCTCACTGCGCCCTTGTGTGTGAACGGATGGGTTAAATGCCTTATCTATATGCACATTTACCTTTAAATAGCCCATACAGACCATGAACTGACCTCAGGGCAGCAGATTTTTACTGCGGGTGCAAGTAAATATGTAAATGTGTACAAATTAAATATGCAATAATTTGGAATGTTCGGAGCACATAAATAAAAATCTGATGATCAGAATGAAATATTGCCTAAATGACTTGTCTGGTTTAGGCCACACCCAAAGATACCAAAGATACCGATTACAACATTA
>CM067523.1:20057091-20162091 GCA_034509495.1 Acestrorhynchus altus
ATTATTATTATTATTATTATTATTATTATTATTATTATTATTATTATTATTATTAAGCTGCATCCATCAGCATTCTGCTGATCTGGTAGCCATGTGGATCCATAAGCTAGTCAGCTCTCCTGGTGTATGGCCATGAGATAGGTCTCTGGAGGTCATATCTGGACCATCACAACTGTGAACAGAGCGCCTCCTATTGGTGACTGCTTTTGTGTCTGTTTAGAAGGGATTTTTGGTTCATTTTCTATAATAGATTAACGTCTTTGACGAAGCGCATCTTGAATTTTAAACAAAACTCTTACACACTCTCGGTGCACGGAGGTGAGGGCGGGCTTCTATTTTTTATTTTCTTTCGCTTTTCTCCTGTTTTGGATTCACAGAGATGTTTGGTTTGAATGATGTTTCACAGAGCTGTCAGAACAGTCTGAAACTCGCAGGAAACAAGCTGGTTGTAAAATCTTCTTTTGTTTATCTGTCCTCCCTCATTTCTACCTGTCTCATTCCTCTTGTCTGTTCTCTGCTGTTTCCAGCTCTTTTCCCGCAGGTTTATTGAATAATCAATCTGTAATGGCGAGCTGCACAGAACTTGTGTAGACTCCTCTCCCGCTCTGACCTTTCACTGTTCACAATCACCTGCCATCAGTAATGTGACCTCTTCAACACATCCTCTTAATTGTACTCGATGTCTGATTCTTCTCATGTCGACATTTCTTCAATGATTCAATCACTTCTAATAAGAGAAATAATATTATATTATGCTAACTGTCTCTTCTTGCCCAGGAAAGCTACTTTACATTACGGTGAGGATTCAATTGCATTCAGCAACAACAGCAGCCTGGTGCATTTGCACATCTGTGTCAGCAATGGGTTCGACTTAAATAGCATTCATCACCCATTCAAACCCCAGCCCAGTCTACTGAGTATAAAATCAGTTTAGCTCCATCCATTCAGCCTACGGCAATTTAGCTCCACCCATTCAGCCTACAGAATTTAGCTCCACCCATTCAGCCTACAGCAGTTTAGCTCCACCCATTCATCATTAGGTAGTTTAAGCAGTCCCACCTAGCCTAAAAGCAGTTTAGGTCCATGCATTGATGCAGATCTTTTAAGTGTTGGAGCCTGAACTGAGGCTCTATACAGGTCAGCCAATCAGAGCAGAACTCATTTGCATATATCAACGTTAACGGTGTGTCGCATTTACCTGTGAGGGATAAAGAGAGCTTGGTGTAGAAATGACTGGCAGATGCTGAATGTGAACCGTGAAAATAATAGATTAAGGTAGAAAGCTGGCCTTTAAGATAATCAGCTTTTCTAGCGTGGAATTTCTCGTGGTTGAAGTGAAGCTCAATTCTGACGGGCAGCAGCTCCAGTGAGGCTCTGAGTGTATTGATATATCAGTAATGAGGGCTGAGTTAGGCAGGTGCGTGTGGGGGGGGGTGATGCATATGGATTTGGGCTGTAGATCGACATGCTTGGCTTAGCGATTACTGTGACTCAATGTTAACGGATTAAGCACAGCGATCAGCTACATCCCCGAGTTCAGCATTAACCTGAGCAGCAGCTGGAATACACTCTCATATATACTTATATACACCCTTAAACACTCTCCTTAACCTCCAGCTCTTCACAGAGGACTTCACAAGGCCTCTGAAGGTGTTCTGTGGTATCTGGAACCAAGGCATCAGCAGCCGATTCTGTAAGTCTGTAAATGGTGAGATGGGGCTTCCATCAGCGTCACTGAGCCTTGGGTGCCCACGTCATTGGTCCTTCGGTTGTCCATTCTTGGAGCAGTTTTAGAAGGTTCTGACCAGTGTATACTGAGAACACCCCACAGGACCTCCCTGATGTTTTGGAGGTCTTTTCAAAGTGTCTAAGACTCTCCCACTTGTCCATTTTTCCTGCTTTTTAACTCATCAACTTCAAGACTTGTCTGGTCACCTGCTGCCTAATAAATCCACAGGTACCACTCGTTTTTCACTTTACCTGTCAGTGGTGCTAATGCTATGGCTGATCATGTACACTCGCACCCACTCATATCTCTCCTAGAACCCATACACTTATCTATATCCATACATACTCTCCTACACCCGTATACACTCTCCTAAACCTTCATATACAGTCCTGCACCCCATACACTCATCTATACCCGTATACCCTCCTACACCCTATACACTTCTTTACATACACTCTTAAACCCCATACACTTATCTACACCTTTAAACACTCTATACACCATATATACATATACATACACTATATATATATATATATATATATATATATATATATATATATATATGAGAAGTTGAGATAAGTGGTACTGTCTTGGCTGTGGGCGTGAGAGGGTTAATGTCTTGTAGAGAGGAGCTGAATGTGTCTGAATGGGTTTGACTCATTAACAGTCCAGAGACATCTTTACCATTCCTCCTCCTCTTTAATCATCCCTCCATCCTTACACACACTCAGAACACTCCACTTCATAACACAATCCCCTCTCTCTCTCTCTCTCTCTCTCTCTCTCTCTCTCTCTCTCTCTCTCTTATCTGCCTGTGTCTTATGCGAGCTGATAAGGTTTTAAAGGGCCGGATGAGATTAAAGGGGGAATCTAAAAACTCTCATTGTTGTCACAAACTGAATTGGCTTTGCCCCACAAGCAGAGAGCAGATACGTCCCTCTATAACAATAACAATCAATCATCCACTCAGACACCAAAAAGGAGTGATTTTACACCAATCACTGACTGAGTAGTGTCTCATCACACAGCGCTGCACTGCTGAAGAGTGTATAATCTAAGTAACTAAACTCTGTGGTCAAAGTATTGTGGTCAAATGGTTGTGGACATACACAAATGCACACACACACACACACACACGCACGCACACACACACACACACACACACACACACACACACACACACACACACACACACACACACACACACACACACACACACAGTCTAGTCCCCTGTAGAGAAGGTCTGACAATAGAATAGGACTCTCTGGAGGAGATGAATGCATGAACCTCTTGGTACCTTGCCTAACGCCAGGCGTGGACCCCAGCATTGAACTGTAGAGCAGTGGAAGTGTTCTCTGAAACCATGGTGCTCCATCATCCTTTTGAAAAGAGTTGAGTTAGAGAGTTGAGGATGAGGTGGGGTGTTAATCATCCAACATCTTGACATCACTAATGCAGACAAATTCTAGTAGAAAGACATGACTGGACAGCAGAGACATTACTCCAAGAAAAGCAGGACACATTATTTTAAATCGCCATGATTGGGTGTCCCAATATTTTTGTCCATTTCTTGTTTCGGGAAATTGGGACACTGTGTTTGAATGCTGTCTCCACCTGTGTTCTGTCTTTGATGGATTACTGCCTTATCATACAGTAGTTTGGGCCTTTATTCGTTTTTTTTAATTAATCAGACATGAATATTTCCTGTAGGAGGCTGCGAGTGGACATGATGGATCTGTTCTGGACCTTCAAGGTCAATCCTGAAGTTCCATCAGAGGGTTTAAAGTCGTCTGTCTGGTCAGCGCTGGCCTTTTGACAACATCTCCACCTCTCCTGTCTCTCATTATTTGTTACAGTTCAGTCCCTGACTCTGCTATTACAGTTTAACAGCCTCCTCAAGCGCTTTTCTGTGGAAAATAAAAAAAGAAAGATTCACCTCTGTAGCTCTGACATCTCCTCCAGTCCATTGACTCTCTCGCTTCATGCACACCTTTCTCTCTCCAACTCTCGCTCACTCTCTCTCCCTCATTTCAGGTTAGCAACTGTATGTGGTACCAAATTTGCAAACTACAGTGAAAAAGTTAGGACGTGCCATGAACTCTTTGAATGTTTAACCAATAAAACCAATAAAATAGATTTTACACATCATTTGCCAAATTTAACAAGTAGAAATGCAATTTTCTTGTGAGATAATATTTCCTCTTTGAATATTGTCCTCCTGAGACCACTCACATCAACAGTCAAGAGCAAACCACACTAATGTCTGAGGTTTATATAAGACAGGCTGCTCCAAAGTCCTCCATAACAATGATCTAATCATGTGGCAGTGTCCTAACATTTACCAAGAAAATTGCATTTATTATAATTTTGTTTTATAAAGGACTTTTAAAAGACATTTTTTCAGTTTTATATATTTTGTTATTTTGCCTTCATTTCTGAATATAGTTCATCCTTAGAGCTACACAAGTTGTGCGTTTTTGTGCGTTTTTGTCATTGCCTCTTTTTTTTGTAATAACACAGTAATTACATGAGATAATCACATGGCATATGATAATATCTTCATGAAAGGCCTTTGGCTTCTTAAATATGTTATAACCTGATGTGTACATACTATCAGAAGTTTAATATCTTGATGAAAGTGACCAAGTTGTTATCAAAAATTTGCCAATCGATTTTTTTTTTTTTACTTATTTTTGAATGTTGAGACTTGAAACTGAAAAAAAAATTTGATTTCTGAAAAAAGGTTATAGATTGGTGTCTATAAGTTGAGAATAAAAAAATATATATGACATTTTATAATATAACTTATTACTGTGACAAAATGTATGAAAAAATTCAAGCGGTCTTACTTTTTTTGCCTCTTGGATCCATGCCAATCTCTAAAACTGCTTGTCACAGAAGCCCAAAATTTGGAATTGTTTGTTCAGGGCCAACATGACCAAGATCTCAGGTCATAAAAACTGCTTCATTATATTGGATTTTAATAACAGGAGCTTCTAAAAACAGTAATAAATTTTATAAAAGTACAAAATCACATTAGAAAGAGTAGGTTCTGCTGCTGGTGTGTCGAAGGAATTCCAGTCTTATAAAGCTGAGGGTGATCAAAAGGGTGATCAAACGTCCAAATGTTTAAATATATTAAAAAAGATAAAGGTGTTGATGGGGTAACTTTTTCATATGGCTGTATTAAACTATACATACAACAATAGTTATTAAATTTTTGGCAAAGATATCAATATAACAGAATACTGGACGAATTATATGTAAGAATGTGTCCAAAAGTTATGGAAGTTATGGAAATACCAGCCTTTCTCCTGCATTGCACAGCATCAGTAATGAGTTTGCCCCACATTGCTTCAGCAACTCATATAGGAAGGCTTTGCCAATGCTGGAACATTGTTGTGAGGAGCATTTGATTGCACTCAGCCTCAGAGTGAGAGCTTCAGAAAACTTAAGTTCTAATGTTGGACGATTAGTTTGGCCACTCCATCACATCCAACTCAAAAGTATTGGAAGGAGCTACATCCAACTCCAGAACGTCGCTGACTGATTAGAGGAAGCTCATGTGCAAAATCACTCCTCAAAATGGTTCTGAAGGCAGCTTTGCCTCTGAGGCAGAACAAACACAAGCGGTGCAGAGAAGAACCAATTAAAATAAGTAGCAGTAGTCAGAACTTTAGTAATATGTATCTGCTCCTTGGAGCTGTATATGTAGATGAAATGTGTTCAGTTCTCTGACACCAACACCGTGTAAACAAATTTCTTAAATAGAAAACGACAAAATCTCAGAGTGAATTCTACACATTGTAAGCAGCACATCCACCTATAAAGTTTTGACGAGGAGAAGGTACACAAATTTAAAGCTCTGCTGACTGATTATTTTAATTGGTTATTCTGGGAAACAATTATGTTTGTTCTGCCCCAGAGGCAGCGCTGCCTCCAGAACCATTTTGAGCTTACAGGAGCTCTCTGGAAACTTTTAGATGTCATATGTGTTTCTCGCTCTTTCTCTTTCTCTCTGTTTTTAGTTTCAAGGACTTAGAACTTCACGCTTAGTGGATTCGCAGTGTGTGTCGCCCCTGTCTGGACAGCTCTTTTTCCCCAGAGGAGTGTGTGTGGGACAGAACCTCGGCTAGGCCACGAAAAATTAAAGCAAGGGAAGAGCACACGAGGTCTAAATTTAGCCTCCCAGAGAAAATCTATTAGTTCTGAGCTGAATTTCGCCAACTGGATGAATGAACAGAATTAGTTCAGAAGCTGGGCAGGAAGAGGAAAGAGTGGGAAGGAAATAAAAACGCTAAAAGATGATAAAAGGGAATGGCTTTTGAAATAGGAATCACACAAATGAAGCAAATGAGGCCTAATAGGACAACAATAAAGCCTGGCTGTCTGTGCTGCTCTGCGCATCCCGGGAAATGTGTCTTTGAACAGTGTTCTCCTTTAAATTCATCCCCCCGAAGCCTGAGGTGGACTATAGAGGGTCGTGTGTGCTTTTAATCAGCTGGTGTTTGAAATGTGTTCCTCTGGGGAGCGAGGGGGGGGGGAAAGACGGTGATATAGGAGTCCACTGCCATGTTACAATCTAACAGAGTAACCTGCAGCTGCCCTGCAAAGAAACTTTAAAATTCAGCCTCATGAAGCCGGACCCCTGGGAGCAGACCGGGCGTCGGAGTCTGGGATTGATGTCCAGCTTTAGCTGGTCACACACTGCATACACACACTGCATACAGAGCGAAGAGACCCTACATCACACACACAGCCCCTAAGTAAATGTGAGAGGAGCTTGGAGAGGGTGTCATCTTGCAGATCGGTTTTATTATAAAACTCGGAGAAGCCGCGAGAAATATGACCGGAGTTCAGCCACGAGCTCACGAGGGAGCGCAGGAACATCTTGTGTACTTCATCTTCAATCAATGTTCCCAATAAAATAAAATAATAAATCACATGAAAGCACTTCACAGAAAACTGGAAACGTCCCTGTTCAATCCTAATTAGAGATTAGAGCTCTACTGCAATCTTACTGTAAGTATTTGAAGCAATCAAAAATGTGATTGAAGTACAAAGGGTGTAAAACAAACACTGTATTATCCCTTTAATATCCCCAAGATTTGAAAAATTCCACTAACTATTTTCCATACACTCTTAAAATCAACACTGTGGGTCTTGGGATGGTCCACAAAGAACCGTTTTTGTAAAAATAAGAGCGTGGAAATAAATTTAATTGGAAAACCTTTCAAATCAAAACGGTTCTTCCCACATACAGATCCACAAATGGCTCTTAGTGGAACTAGAAATAGCTGTTCTATGGCATTTCTTTACTCTTAGGACCGTGAATTGCATTTTGTGGGCAGTTACATGTTGTTTTCTAGGCTTCATAACTCGGGATCAGCGTAACCTACAGAAATGATACACATATCATAACAAACTACAAACCATTAGCTGATATTGTGATGAATTATTGGTGAGTAATCCAGTTCAGAAAACAGCTGAATTCCAATTGAATTAATCCCAGTTTAAATGCCAAAGGAGCTTCCAGTGCATGTTTACCTGCATGTAGACTCTGTAGGCTGAATGGGTGGAGTTAAACTGCTGTAGGCTGAATGGGTGGAGTTAAACTGCTGTAGGCTGAATGAACAATGGATATATGTAAGCTCTTGGGTTGGAGATGGGATACAGTTTGAGTCATTATCCATCTGTACTATAACATACTGTCATATTTGACTGAATCTAAGCAGAAAGTAGAGCTCTATACACTTCCTGCTACTTCTACCAGCAGAACGTCATCAGTAAACACCAGTGAGTCAACTGTGTGTGTGTGTGTGTGTGAGTCTACGACATCTACTTTAGAATAAGAAAAACTAAAATACTATGGCTTTAAAGATGATTCTTGGTCATGTGGCCGAATGGAAGCCACTAAACGTTCTGTTGACAGGTTTGTTTTATTTCTGTGTATGTTTTATATCTTTATATTCCCTCATAAATGAATATACAACAAATCACTGTAATTCAGTGTTAATATCCTCTGTGAGTATCTGTGTCTGAGCCTGAGAGCAAATGCATTCATTCCTGCTGTGGTTCAGATCTGAGTGCTGAGCCAAAATGCCAGAAACACTGCCAATTATGGACTGTACTGTATATTTTTGGTGATTCTCAGGCGATCATGCTAAGAAAGAAGTAAAAACAGGCTGAAATGACCCCTGAGTGTATTTGTACAAAACACAAACGGCACTGGAAGGAAATAATTTGATAAAAATCTGATGTTTTTCCTGGTATATGTCAGCAGTTCAGGCTTTGCTCCTGTGATTTAGCCTCTATTATCCAGCAATTATAGTACATTTTTGCACTGCAGTGCCATGAATATTTTGATTTCAACCTTTCACAGCCCCAGCGGTCTCACCACTGGTATCATTCTAGTCTTAAAAGAGACCATATCCCACATTTTCTTCAATGTATTTCCCTCCACTTACTGCACCTCTGTGAGCTAATACTGCTTACGGTTAAACAAACTGTATGATTTGGACTGAAATATGTAAATGAGCTCTGTTCTGACGGTCTGCCTTGTGGTTAAAGGAAATGTGCACAATTCTAATTCATTACACTTTTCGTAAAAAGTCTGTGAAAGTTTTCTCAGTGTCAGCTAGCTTTAAGGTCGGAGGGTGTGGATGACAGCCTTGTACACACAAGTAGAGATGGCAGAGAAGCTTCTGAAGAGAAGATCAGAGAAAGACAGTACAAAAAGATTTTAGATCTTAAGTAACACTGACAGGTAGGTAACACTGACAGGCAGGTAACACAGACAGGTAGGTAACACTGACAGGCGGGTGACACTGACAGGTAGCTAACACTGACAGGCAGGTAACACTGACAGGTAGGTAACACTGACAGGCAGGTAACACAGACAGGTAGGTAACACTGACAGGCGGGTGACACTGACAGGCAGGTAACATAGATAGGCGGGTAACACAGACAGGTGGGTAACACAGACAGGTGGGTAACACTGACAGGTGGGTAACACTGACAGGCGGGTGAAACAGACAGGCGGGTAACACAGACAGGCGGGTAACACAGACAGGCAGGTACCACAGACAGTTAGGTAACACTGACAGGCAGGTAACACAGACAGGTGGGTAACACTGACAGGTGGGAAACACTGACAAGCAGGTAGTGCAGACAGGTGGGTAACACTGACAGGCGGGTGACACTGACAGACAGGTAACACAGACAGGTGGGTAACACAGACAGGTGTGTAACACTGACAGGTGGGAAACACTGACAGGCGGGTGAAACAGACAGGCGGGTAACACTGACAAGCAGGTAACACAGACAGGTGGGTAACACTGACAGGCAGGTAGTGTAGACAGGTGGGTAACACTGACAGGCGGGTGACCCTGACAGGCAGGTAACACAGACAGGTGGGTAACACAGACAAGTGGGTAACACTGACAGATGGGTGACATTGACTGGCAGGTCAAGGAGCTGTAGGCTGAAGGGGTATTTAAAGGTTTGTTAAAGTTTTAGCCATTTTGATGAGCGAGGCACAAACAAACTACAGAAAAAACTCAGTGTCCATTGCTGATGTGTGACTAAGACAGTGATTTGACAATAGGTCTCAGTGCTGCAGCAAAGGCGTGGGTGTTTTTATTTCTGTGCCAGAACTCAAAACCATCCCTGTCCTCACTGAAAACACAGCGGTGCATTCACACCTTCTTCTTGAAAGGGCTATATATGAAGTAAAGGCCGTGGCGAGCACGCACACACACACATACGCACACACAATCACACACACACACACACACACACACACACACAGGACTTCTATTGAAATGATAAAAGCACCAAACAATTCAGCCTGGGATTCTCTCCTTCACACTCTCCTCCAGAAATAGAGATTCCACACTGTGCCACTTTTCATTCAGAGCACATTTAAAATCCTGTCACACTGTCTTTTACAATGTGAACATTTCAACTTGAAATTTCCAGTAATTAGGATTAAATCACTGTGTGTTAAAAGTCAAAGTCTCTCGTTAGGGTGACTATTAATGATGCTCTAAATGTAGGTATTGGGACATACAAGGTGGAGACAGTAGGCACTCGTTAGGAGTGTCTAACAGAGTGGACAGTGAGTGGACACAGTGAATAAACACTCCAGCGATCCACTTGTACCAGCGCGACACACACTCACACACCACCGCCGTGTCAGTGTGACTGCAGTGCCGAGAATGACCCACCACCCACATCACAGCCGCTCTGTGGTGGTCCTGTGGGGTCCTGATCATTGAAGATCAGGGTGAAACCTGCATATCTGAATGACTTTTCTTTCACTTTCTGTTTAACATTTCAGTCACTTTTGACAGCAGATGTAAGCTTTTATGCTTTGGCTCTGAGTCAAAAAACAGGCCCTGAATAATTGCCATTAATATACATGAGTTTATTAGCATGTTGATTTTGATTGGCTCTTGCTGACGAGGGGTGAAAACGCAGCAGTAAAGCCAGAGAGTTGCACTGATCACGTTTTGTAAACAGGACTTCATCATCACGCCATATTGTAGAGGTTTACGTGTCTCGGCCCAAATTCTTGTGTCCTGCGCTGTGTCCCCACAGCCCCATCAGACAATACACACATGCTTTCTCATAAATGACGAGATGAAAACATCACAAATTAGGCAGAACTAAAGTCCCACAGCATCTGTAATCGCAAAACACCTCAGCCTGTTAAAGTAAATCATAATCAGCTACCGGACAGGCGCTCCCTAGAGCCAATCCAGTGGCAGCACCATGCCTCCAGTGGAGGACTACCTCTCCCTGCCTCTCTCCCGGAGAGACAGTGGCGTGTTGTTTTTCCCATCTTCAGCACCATCTGGAACGCTAGCTGTCAGTTTTATTCAGGAAAGTGACAGAGCTCCTCTGCGGCGAGGCCTTCTGATATAACAGCACGGAGAGAGAGAGAGAGAGAGAGAGACAGAGAGAGAGAGACAGAGAAAAGTGTGGGGGGGGGGTGAAGGAATTTAGAGTCTGTGCACACTGACAGAGCACGAGGTCACTGGGTGCCGAAATCGTTGTTTTTTTTTTTTTTTTACACCTCTTTCTCTCCAGTGGTGACAAGAGCAATCTGAACTGAGTGTAATAACAGTCCTGCCACAGATATGGAGGGAAAACGAAGCCTGCGGAGGACAACCTGTCTCCGAGCATCCTGTCCAGTCCGTGTCCAGACAATTTAATCTGACAGCGCACACTCTGCCCTCACGCTGACCCCCAAACCTAATGTTTAACCCCACCTCTGAACTCGAAAGCGATGTTCCAATCAGGTTTCGGTGCCCCCAATCCTGGTCCGTGTCGTTTAAAGGAATGCTTCTGTGTGGTTCTGATTTCAGTTTCTGTTGGTGCTTTAACTCTTAGAACCCCCAGATCCTCACTTTGCGAGAGGTCACGTGCTGTTTTCTAAGCTTCATATCTCAGGATCAGAGTAACATACAGACGTGATACACATATCATAACACACCACAAAGCTTATCATATCTAAACATCATTGTGTGATGAATTATTAGTGAGTAATTCAGCTCAGAAAACGGCTATAATTCACTCGTTTCCAACTGAATTAAATCCCAGTTTAAAAGCCAAAGCAGCCTCCAGTGCATGTTTACTGCTCTGTCCACGTCTACATGCTCAACCTGCATACAGACTCTGGCTGATCAGAGAGAGGGGGCGGGGCTAATGACATCACTGACCCAGATATTGGGTTATAGAGGAAAATGAGAAGGAAGGGGCTGCTCACAGTGTTTCAGAATAAAAGTCCTCAGAAGGGATTATTCTTTTTAATTTTATTTGGAACTCTTCTTTGAAAATAAATATCCTGGTCAGTGTAATCATTACAAATATCTCAGCAACATTTTTGCTTTTGGTGAGTCTATTTGAGAAGTCTAGGGTCTCCTGAAAATAACAATACCTAGCATGTGTAACTGTCTTCTATAAATGCTTTTCAAATTTTTGGTGAATAAAAGTAAACACTCTGTATTTCATTCTGTTCTTCTGGTACTGAGTAGACTCAGTCAGACCCATGTCCACACTCTGGTCCACCAGACCAAACCCCCCACACTGTAAGGAGCTCAGAAGCTGACCTGAGCTGACTCTGTGGCCTGCAAGTAGGATGGGATTAATAAAGCAGGACGCTGTGGCGGGGCAGGTGGACTCAGCGGTGATAGGACGCTGGCACAGAGCCAGAATAGCTGGAGGACCAGCAGCCTCCAGCTGTGCTTCAGCTTTATCAGCATCGTATTTATACACACACACACACACACACACACACACACACACACACACACACACACACACTGCAGCATCTCTGTGTTTTATCATTCGTGCAATTATTCTCACTCAGGCCTTTAGTGCTGCAAGCTGTGGCCAGTTATAAATTCTATACACATGTCTACACACACAAACAAACACAGTCACATACACACACACACACACACACACTAGGATATACTCTGTATGTTCCTGCAGATTGTGCGGTGGGTGTGGAGTGTTGATAGAGCATCCAATACCATCCCACACATTCTCAATCAGGTCTGGAGGTGAGACCGACCACAGCGTGGTATCTGTGTCTTCAAGATGAGATCTTGAGACAGCAGCAGTGTGTGGACCAGCGTCGTCCTGGAATAGCACACTGGAGTGTGTGTTCAGCAAAGGCAGAACCACTGGTTGCAGGACCTTGTTAATATAAAGGTCTGTTAAAGTGTCTGTAATGAAGACCAAAGTTCATCTGGCGTCATCCGAAATTACACCCCAACCATGACACCAGGCCTTCTGGATGAGTGATGAGTGGCAACATGCTGTTGATCTCGGTGCCTCCACACAACAGTTGTTTCACTGAAGACGGTTCTGTTTAATCAGCTCCTCTGAGCACACAGGAGAACACTATAGTTCTATAATTCCAGACTGTAGTCCATCTGTTTCCCTGCAGACTTTATTCTCCTCCTTTCGCCCTGGTCTTCAATGATCAGGACCCCACAGGACCACCACAGAGCAGCTGTTATTTGAGTGGTGGGTCATTCTCAGCACTGCAGTCACACTGACATGGTGGTGACAACAGTCCACCCACCAGAAAAATCCAGCCAACAGCATTCTGTGAGCAATGATGAAGGACTGATGACCCAGAAACAAGGAGGATAAGTGTATGCTGATGTTTACCTCTGAATCTAAAACAAATTAAAGCTTTACGTATATTTTAAAAAATGAAATGAACTTTTAGCTTTTCTTTCACTACAAAGGCAATAACAAACGCAGGCATACAGAGAACGAGAGAGAGAGAGAGAGAGAGAGAGAGAGAGAGAGAGAGGGAGAATTCAATCACATCATCTTTGATTGTTTACTTTTCTGCTTCAGCTCCTTTAAATCGGAGGAGATGATCTGAACTCCAATTCATTACTTTCTTCTCGTTCTCTTCTTTCTTTACTCCTTATGGCCCCTCGCTGCACATGTAACTACAGCAACACAGACACTGAGACACGGCTCTCTAATAGTTCAGACACTGCAGCTCTATGTCTGTTATATTCGTACATATATGGCGGTCAGGGTCAGGGTCAGGGTCCGGGTTTTCTGATGGGGGTCGTAATGACACTGAAATCTCTCTCTCTCTCTTTTTTCTCTCTCATTTTATAAATGTATGTGTGTGTGTGTGTGTGTGTGTGTGTTGGCAATTTCTGCCTAATCCTCTGCCCACTTGCGCACACACACACACACACACACACACACACACACACACACACACACACACACACACACACACACACACACACACACACACACAGGGCACTGAATCATGGTGCTAACACATTATTGAGCGAACCCCATGAAAGTGGGTCAATGCTGCTGAAGTGGACGCCTGATTTACAGGCTTCAGGTGGGCTCTCTCTCTTGCTTGCTGTCTCTATCTCTGTCATTCTCTCTCTCTCTCTCTTTATCTAACATTTTCTCTTTTGCCTGCTCACTCTCTAGCTCTCTCTTTCTCGTCCTCTGTTTTCTTTCTTTCTTTCTTTCTTTCTTTCTTTCTTTCTTTCTCTCTCTCTCTCTCTCTTTCTCTCTCTCTCTCTCTCTCTCTCTCTCACTCTCTCTCTCTACCTCAAACCAGTTAGCAGAGGGGAAAACCAGCTTTGGTGGTGGTGGTGATGGTGACCACAGCTTTCCCTGGATGCAGTGAAACAAACAGTTCCTCAGTGAGGTCAGTAGCCTACTGATGACTGATCAGTCAGAGTCTGTATGCAGGTTGAGCATCAGCCCCGCCCCCTCTCTCTGATTAGTCAGAGTCTGTATGCAAGTTGAGCATCAGCCCCGCCCCCTCTCTCTGATCAGTCAGAGTCTGTATGCAGGTTGAGCACCAGCCCCGCCCCCTCTCTCTGATCAGTCAGAGTCTGTATGCAGGTTGATCATGTCCACGTGGACAGAGCAGTAAACATGCACTGGAAGCTCCTTTAGTATTTAAACTGGAAATTAATTCAGTTGGAAACGAGTGAATTTTAGCTGTTTTCTGAGCTGAATTACTCTCTGATATTCATCTCACTATGATGACCAGTAGATATTGTAGTTTGTTATGTGCATCATGGCTGTAGGCTTCCCTGATCCTGAGGTGTGAACCCTGGAAAACAGCATATAACTCTGATCTTCCCCAGAGCAGCCGAGCTGCCCTGATTGAGAATCGAAAGTGTGAAACATGTTTAATATTTATGACTGGACTGGACGCTGTAGTGTGGGCTGGATGCAGATTCTTTGGTGTAAAAGGCATCATTGATGTCATGTCTGAAGGACCATCATCCAATGACAGGCAAGCTTTTCCCTTCAGGAAATATATAGATTATGGAAATACTTTTAGTTTTATTAATAAATTCATTTATTTACTGCATTCTAGTGTGGGCTTTGAGGAAATGTGCAATTACTGTCCAGATAAATGGCTTTAAAATACAGAAAATATCAACACACTGACATCAGTATTCAGCTCCAGCTCACATTCTAGTCTGTATAACCCTGTTAACCCCTTCTTTACCGGTGCAGCTCATCCATTTTATTTTCTGCTTCTTGGCCTTTTCTGTGTGATGTAGCAGTACGCCAGAAACTCCCACGAGGGATTGAGATTCGGGGCTGCGGGTCGGGACTCTAGGTCATATGCATAATCTGGAATTGTGTGGTGTTTCATTCAGGAGGGTACATTGGCAAAAATTGTCATTATGTGTGGGGTCTCCCAGGTTTTCATCATCGGTTGTGATTTTTAAACTCCTGTAGTGTGAGCCAGGTATTAGTCTCTCTCTCTCTCTCTCTCTCTCTCTCTCTCTCTCTCTCTCTCTCTCTCTCTTTTATTGAGCCACGAACGCTACACACTATTCATGAGGGGTTTTTTCAGATTTGATCAATGATTTAAAACATGTTTTTAAAATAATAATTTGACCTTCAGTATTTTGGACTGCCCCCATTTATATCACAGTCAGGTTCTGTGTGGCTGGAAATAACTGCCTGAACAGACTTCCCAATAAGGACTTTGGCCTCCATCACCAGCAGCGTTAACCACCTGCTTACAATCCAAAAGATACATGAAATCTGATCTGAGTGTTCATATTCGTGTCATATATGGTTTCCTATCCGATTTGAGAAGATCAGATTGGACTCGTCCACACAACCCTGACAGATCTGAGATACATTAAAGCAAAAAAGAAAAAAAAAAAATCAGATCTGAGGTGCTTCAGTCGGGAAATGTGAATGTAGCCCCCTCCCTCTGATGGAGATGTGAAGCACTGCTAGACATATTAGATGTGTTCTCAGTGTGTGTGGTGGGAGGGGGTAACAGAGAAGGTTTCAGTGAAGTGCTCCAGGGGGATTAGTTGCTCACCCCTCTCCTCTGATCTTATTATTTCAGTCTGAGAGATGGTCAGATGGCGGTGGCGTCCTCCAGACCCACTCCTGGATAAGCTGTGGTCAGACGACCCGCCACTCTATCACACTGAACACCAGACAGATCCATGGGGGCTTGACGTCACATACAGCGAGATCTCCCTGCTGTAGGAGCACTCTCCCAGTGGGCATTGTGTGTGTGTGTGTCTGTGTGTGTGTCTGTGTGTGTGTGTCTGTGTGTGTGTGTGTGTGTGTGTGATTAGGAATTATACAGGGGAATAAAGTCCCTCAGGTCTTTGGCCTTAATAACATCAAAAGCTCCAGTTTCAGTCCGTTCCCTTCAGGTCCCTTTAGAGGAACCGCAGCAGATGCCTCCCTCTCTGGGGACAGACTATATAGAGCACTTAGACACAGGTCGTTCGGGGGTAGATTTACCAATTTAGAGAAGATAAAACACACAGAATAAACAGACAAAATATGGTTTCATTGTAGAATTGTAACATTGTAGGAAAGTAACACTAGAAGTAACAGCAAAACTGGTTTCATTGTAGAATTGTAACATTGTATGGAAGTAACACTAGAAGTAACAGCAAAACTGGTTTCATTGTAGAACTGTAACATTGTATGGAAGTAACACTTGACGTAACAGCAAAACTGGTTTCATTGTGGAATTGTAACATTGTATGGGAGTAACACTAGAAGTAACAGCAAAACTGGTTTCATTGTAGAATTGTAACATTGTATGGGAGTAACACTTGACGTAACAGCAAAACTGGTTTCATTGTAGAATTGTAACACTGTAGGAAAGTAACACTAGAAGTAAATTAAACTGGTTTCATTGTAGAATTGTAACACTGTAGAAAAGTAACACTAGAAGTAAATTAAACAGGTTTCATTGTAGAATTGTAGCAGAATCAGAATGAACTGTTCTTCAAAACGTCTCTCCCCGTTTACAGCCTCACTCTAATGATATACAATTGATATAGATGATTGAGAACAGAGCACGATCGTATAACCAGCTTTAATGCTCTCTCTCTCTCTCTCTCTCTCTCTCTCTCTCTCTCTCTCTCTCTCTCTCTCTTGCTTGGACAGCCTCAGAGTTTATGGTTGCTATGAAATTGTCAGCATGAATTGAAGCCATCACACCGTCTCAAAGGACAAAGTGTTGGATAGCGTCTGTGTTTGACTAACGTAAGTGCCCGTGGTGCGTTCGGCGCCTCTGATGACGATCGGGCTCTTTTATCCCTCCGCCCCCCGAATCCACCCCCTTGCAGGAGGGCACTGATTCCGTATTGCGAGGAACACATCTGCTCACATCCACGCTGTAGGTCACACCGCAGAGCCAAATCAGCCACAATACCCAAACTGCCCACCCATCTTCAGCGTTTCAGCCTGACTCAGGGGTGATAAGGCATTTCGGAGGTGACTCATGTGTTACGCAGACTCAAAACCCTTTAGCGCCTTCCACTGAAGCCATGTTCATGGGTGTCGCAGCCAGAGTTTACCGTGGGATTGGTGGGTTTACATGTGTGGGAGAATCAAAGGAAGAGGCCTTGTTGGCCTGCCAATCAGGAATCACCGACTGGACTGGGAAGAGCGCGGAGGTGATAAACCAAAACAAGAAAACAAGGCAGAGCGAACTCGCACCTCGGGGCTGTTTAAAAACTCGCTTTTGACAAATGGCTCAGCCGTGAGCCCTCAGCAGCACAGGCACCGGGATAAATGAGGCGGGCAGTGACATTACAGCGCCGAGCTGAAGGAGGAGTGGGCAGAGTGGGCAGGGTCAGGAGTGCTGCCAGAGAAAACAGACGAGTCCGATACCCAACACACTGCAATTAGAATCAGATTGTAGGATTCCGAGGGAAGATGAGAAAAAGGCGAAGTGAAGCGATAAAGAGCAGAGATGGAAACAATGAAGATGATAAGAGGAGAAAAGAGGAGAAGTTTAAAGAGACGAGATGATAAAAGAGCAGAGGAGATGATAAGAGCTGGGGAGAGATCAGATGAGACGATAGAAGAGGAGAGAAACGAGGGAAGGGAAGGGAAGGGAAGCCGAGGGATGACGCCTTCCTCTCCCTTTATGCTGGTCAGTAGAGGGCACTGTGGCTCCTGGCTCCGCAGTCCAAAGCCCTGCTGGTTGAATGGAAGTAATCCTGAGCTGTTGTAATTGTATATGAATCTCTGTTTGCTATTCTGGATACAGCGCTCATGACTGACATTGCAATTATAGGTTTTGCATCCTTTATACCTCCTCTCCCTGTGAGAGCAGTCAGGCAGCAAGGAAACACAGCCGTCTCTCCGAGTGTCTACCGCACGCTTCCCCACGTCTACCGCGCATTTCCCTACATCTACCATACATTTCTCTTTGTCCTTTCCACGTTTCTCCGTCCTCCATACATTATTCTTAATCTACAGCTCTTTCCCTGCATTTACTGATTCCATCCTTCACTCCATTACTGTGTCACTTATCTAGAAAATTCCCCTCCATCTACTGCACCTTTCAGAAAGCCTACCAGGGGTGACAGGCCACAAGGGGATTTGTTCGGGGGTGGGGGTCTAGCCGTGTTCAACCAAACAGAAGGGGGGATTCTGTGGAAGCTTTGCTTTTGGATCACGCTCAGATCATTAGACAATATTAGAAGGTTTGAGGCTTATTAAAATAGATTCAGGACTACAGTCCTGGAAGCCCAGGTCAGCCGACTCCCCCGATACCCACTGCACATTCCAGACGGTCTACTGCACATTTCTCACTGTCGACTCCACATTTCAGCCTGTTCACTCCACTTTTTCCAACTGTTTACTCCACATTTCAGACTGTCTACTCCACATTTCGGACAATCTACTCCACATTTCCAAATGTCTACTCCACATTTCAGACCATCTACTCCACATTTCAGACCATCTACTCCACATTTCCAAACGTCTACTCCACATTTCAGACCATCTACTCCACATTTCAGAACGGGGTTTAACACTCCACATTTCCAGACCATCTACCCACATTTCAGACCATCTACTCCACATTTCCAAAATCTACTCCACATTTCAGACCATCTACCCACATTTCAGACCATCTTTTACCCACATTTCCAAACGCCCACTCCACATTTCAGACCATCTACTCCACATTTCAGGCCATCTACTCCACATTTCCAAACATCTACTCCACATTTCAGACCATCTACTCCACATTTCAGACCATCTACCACATTTCAGACCATCTACTCCACATTTCAGCCTGTTCACTCCACTTTTTCTAACTGTTTACTCTACATTTCAGACCATCTACTCCACATTTCCAAACGTCTACTCCACATTTCCAAACGTCTACTCCACATTTCTCACTGTCGACTCCACATTTCAGCCTGTCTACTCCACTTTTTCCAAAACTGTTTACTTCCCCACATTTCAGACCATCTACTCCACATTTCCAAACGTTTCCACTCCACACATTTCAGACCATCTACTCCACATTTCAGACCATCTACCCACATTTCCAAACGTCTACTCCACATTTCAGACCATCTACTCCACATTTCAGACCATCTACCCACATTTCAGCCTGTTCACCCACTTTTTCTAACTCAGTTTACTCTACATTTCATGAATCATTATCTACTCCACATTTCAGACTGTCTACTCCACATTTCAGACCATTTACTACATTTCAGATCATCTATTCCAAATTGACCATCTACTCCACATTTCAGACCATTCACTACATTTCCAAACCATCTATTCCAAATTTCAGACCATCTACTCCACATTTCCAAACGCCTACTTCCACATTTCAGACCATCTACCCCACATTTCCAAACGCCTACTCCACATTTCAGATTGTTTACTCCAGATTTCAGATTGTTTACTCCAGATTTCAGACAGTCTACTCCAGATTTCAGATTGTTTACTCCAGATTTCAGACAGTCTACTCTTCATTTCAGACTGTCTACTCTTCATTTCAGACTGTCTACTCCAGATATCAGAATGTCTACTCCAGATTTCAGACTGTCTACCCTTCATTTCCTTCAGACAGTTCACTTCTTCATTTCCAGACTGTTCATTTTCCGCTTCCAGACAGTCTACTCTTCATTCTCAGATCGTCTACCCAGATATCAGAATGCTCCACTCCAGATAACAGAGAGGGACTGTCTACTCTTCTTTCAGACTGTCTACTCTTCATTTCAGACTGTCTACCCAGGATTTCAGACAGTCTACTCTTCATTTCAGACTGTCTACTCTTCATTTCAGACTGTCTACTCCAGATTTCAGACTGTCTACCCTTCATTTCAGACTGGTTCACCCAGATTCTGTGACTGTCTACTCTTCATTCTCAGACTGTCTACTCCAGATTTCTTCAGACTGTCTACTCTAGATTTCTGTGACTGTCTACTCTTCTTTCAGGACTGTCTACTCCAGATTTCAAGAATTGTCTACCCAGATTTCAGACTGTCTACTCTAGATTTCAGACTGTCTACTCTTCATTTCAGACTGTCTACTCCAGAGATTTCAGATCGTCTACTCTAGATTTCTGGTGGACTGTCTTCATTTCAGACTGTCTACTCCAGATTTCAGACTGTCTTACTCTTCATTTCAGACTGTCTACTCCAGATTTCCTCCAGACTGTCTACCTAGGATTCTGTGACTGTCTACTTCTTTCATTTCAGACTGTCTACTCTTCATTTCAGACTTGTCTACTCTAGATTTCAGACTGTCTACCTCTATTTTCAGTGACTGCCCATTTGTGATTTCAGACTGTCTACCCTTCTATTTCAGACAGGCCCACCTTCCATTTCCCAGATAGTTCACTCTTTCCATTTCAGACTGTCTACTCCAGATTTCAGACTGCTCCAATTCCCTTCATTTCAGACTGTCTACCCAGATTTCAGACTGCTACCCTTCATTTCAGACTGTCTACTCCAGATTTCAGACTGTCTACTCCAGATTTCAGACTGTCTACTGCATATTGTGTTCTGCCTGCTGCACATTTCAGAGGTCTGTTGCATGTTTCAAACTACCTACATTTCTTACAGGACAGTCTGCTTTTTTATTGCACACTGGCTCCAGTAATTTTTCAGAAAATGTCCTCATGATTTCATATGCCATATTACGTGCCCCACATTTTCCTCCATATGCTTTTTGTCCTTCTACCTACTCCACACTTTTGGTCAGTCTGCTGTACATTTAGCATCATTGTCCCCTTTACCCATTGAAAGGTTTACTCCTTCCCACACATCACATTGTTTTTTCATTCTCATCCTCAAATATCATCCTCTAGATGTAATCAATAGCTGGAAATAAAGCAATCTGATTAAAATTCCACCAGCACTGATTCTCTCTGTAAGGGCAGATGCCACGCGAAGTGAACAGGGCTGGTAGAAATGATCAAACGAGAATTCAGAAAGCATCGTCTCAGGCCACGCAGAAGCACTCTGAATTTAAATTTCCTCCAAGGACCTAACCCCACTCTGATGAAAATAACATGACACCCAGCCCTCAGCGCTCCAGCAACCCCACCGATAAGATTCCCCACATGCCTTCTCCTCTTATCCTTCACTTCTTCTCCTCTTCTTTCTCTGACTTATTTCAGCTTGTCCGTTCTGCCTGCAGCCCTGCGAGGTAATCCACTTTACATGTGGACTAATAACCAAAGCCGTCTCTCTCTGGACTTTTATTGTGATATATCCCTGCCTGAGCAGTGCAGCCAGCGTCAGCCCTGTGTGTTCTTTCTAACCCAGTGGTTTTCCTGCATTTGCATTTACAGTCTTGGCAGTCATGATTCCTCCGCCTGCAAATATCAGAAACGTGATTGATCGCTGGTTTGACCTTGCAGTGCTGAAAACCACCTTCCTTTTGTTGTGTTTTGAAGTAAAGGTTTGAAGTGCTGCCTTCTGACAGCTGGGGTGATGAAGAGCTGCACCCATCGTGGCCTTCAGAAGCACCTCCTGTCTCCGGGTGTTCTTCGGAGTTCCTGGAGGAGTGGCTCTGTCCTTACCGCAACAATGCAGAACGTTATTTCGTGGGTTAATCAGGACTTTGACTCGGATGAAGATTTGGGAACGGAACAGTGTGTGAGCAAAAGAGAGCAAACAGCCCCTCCTTCTCATTTCTCTATAACCAATTCTGATTATTGACCATTAGCTCCCACTCCCCCTGCTAATTGATCAACAGAGTCTGTATGCAGGTTGAGTGTGTACATGTGGACAGAGCAGTAAACATGCACTGGAAGCTCCTTTGGCATTTAAACTGGGACTTAATTGAGATGGAAGGAGCTGTTTTCTGCACTGACTCCCCTGATAATTCATCACACTCTATCAAAACGGCTTTTTTGGTTAGTCAAGATATGTGCATCATAACCGTACTGTAGGTGACTTGGATCCTGAGTAGAGCCTTGAGCCTCGTGTGTCGGCCCACAAAATGCAGATCTCGGGTCTCAACCCTCAGCAACATTAATTAATGCATTGTTGCAATGGTGGCTACTAACCCACCTAACATACTACCGTGGCATTAGTGCGCCACCTGCATCCCTTATCCAGAACTGTTAGTGCGGTGTTAGAATGCTGGCTACAGCCTCGTTTGTAGTGTTTTTAAGCTGGTCCCAGTATGAGCTCATGCCACGTCACCTGAATGACACCTAATGTTTTTTATCGGAGATTGTCTGACATTATTTGTGTAAGAACAAACACCATCAAACACACAACCAAGACTGTGTTTCTGCCTCATTTTGTCAGGATTTTCACTGGAGTTGTTTTAAATAATTATCTGTGCTCGCGGGAGGGAGGTCCTGCTTTTATGACTGTGAATGATGTATTTTATCTCCTCTAAAATGCTCAGAGATGCTGTGTATTCTATGTATGTTGCACACATGCATTCCGACCAGGCGGAACTCCTGCCAAGCATTAATCTCTTTTCTAATCCATATATCATTCCAAATCTCGCTCTGTCACTTCCCCCCCCCTTTCTTTTGGAGCAGAAACTCATTCTAAGTCTTACCTCTCCCTCCTCTTTCCTGAATGCAATCATGGTCATGGTGTCTGTCGTCTGCCCTTTTAAATGTTTCAGTTCTTCGTTGGGTATTCTGGCCCCAGAGTGTTGCCTCAGATGGCCTTTCACAGACCCTCTACACCCCCCCCACACCCCCAATCACCATCTCCCTGCTACACCCCAGCCCCCCCCCCCCCACACACATACACACACCAAAATGGGCTTCCACTCGCTCCTTTTCAGCCTGGTTGCTCAATCCCTTGCTGAAATGTTCTGGCTCCACGTTTCTGAACTATAAATCTCGTTGGCAGAACAGTAGCAGTGTCTGGATCTGCAGCTAAACGCTGGAGCTCAGGAGGGATTGATTGTGTGATTGTGTGGAGCTCTGGATTGGGGATGTTGCATGCTCTCTCTCTCTCTCTCTCTCTCTCTCTCTCTCTCTCTCTCTCTCTCAGGCTGTGAGATGTCTGACGCTGTCTCCCTCTGCACTCCCACTCTGGTGTGACCTCCAATATTCATAAACATAGCATTAAGCCCACTTTGTTTCAACATGCACCGTCCATCCTCTTATCCAGGAGCACTGTGTTGTTCCATAATTACAGACTGTAGTCCATCTGTCATCCTCCTTTCGCCCTGATCTTCAATGGTCAGGACCCCACTGGACCACCACAGTGCAGCTATTATGTGGGTGGTGGGTCATTCTCAGCACTGCAGTCACACTGACATGGTGGTGGTGTGTTAGTGTGAGTTGCGCTGGTACGAGTGGATCAGATGCCGCAGTGCTGCTGGAGTTCATAAACACTGTGTCCACTCACTGTCCACTCTATGAGACACTCCTAGTTCATCCACATCGGTGCTCACAGCACGCTGTCGGCTGGACATTTCTATTTGGTGGACTGTTCTCAGTTCACATCAGCATCTCCACACAGCTCACCTGTAGACAGTGTCTGTCCTGCATCAGTGATGGTGAACGCTGAGGTGTTTATGAAACCCCCCACAGCAGCTCCTCCTAGTAGTTGGTCCGAGCGCTTCAGTGCAGGCAGAGGAGAATGTTAATCACACCAAACACAAGCAAACACAGATGTCCCACTCGATATCCTCCCATTCTCCAGAGTAATCTCCCATTCACAGGTACGCTTAACTACAGGACACACCTGAGACTGGGTCCTGAATCCTGAATGCTAGTGAGGGATCATGTAGGATCTGCAACACTCTGAGCTGAATTAAACATCTCCAAGCACTTTGAAGGAAATGCTCACATAGGAAGGAAATGCTCACCATACACATTACAGCCAAAGCAAATGGTATTATGTGGCCAACAGGGAGACGAAGGAGACTTCTGGAAAGAAATGGGGTAAAATGAAGTTGCTTTGTCCACCTGAAATTTGAGAAAGTTCTAACCACAGGTGGGGATTTCAGGTCCAGAAAGTCAAAATTCACCCCAGGATTTTGGTCCGACTACCTGGTCGGCTCTGCTGTGGCCCTCATTAGCAGAACGAGGTCAAGGTGGAGTAAATGACTGAATCTGATATGAAAGCGATGGCTCTCAAATACACACATTGTTAACTTCAATAGAAATGATGGGAAGAGATATTTTTATTGTGTACGTATTTGTGTAATAAGTTCTTAAACGTGGATCACAAGAATGAAAATGTCAGAAAATGCCTAGACATTCCCTTTTCGGATGCATATGCAAGGACTTTTTGAGAAATGAGGGAAATTGGCTTGGATTGTACGTCAGCGTTTGTACAAAACTACACTGGACCCCTATCAGAACTGACCTATCAGAGTTCTATGTGGGCAGATTTAAACCAGACCTGTCATTCTCTGTCAGTCAGGGTTGCCAGGTTTGGTGGCTTCCCTACCAAATCCATGAATCAGTCCCTAAAACCAGTGTCTCCCGCCTAACCATGACAGATGCCTGTGCATCGTCTTTTTAAGAAGATATGGTCACAATAATTGAGCAATGCATTGTTAAGGATTACAATGCAATTCCATCAGCTTTGATGTTTATTGTCATGTGATGTCCAGAACACATTTGATCTTTGATTCCAGATATATGCCTGTAAAATGTCTTCTTGATGGCTCTTGTGTTTTTTCTACCGATTAATGCTTTTCACTAAAGCTGATCATTCAGTGAATTTCTGAATCTTATTTGATTGAATTCAATCCTTTTTTATTCTGTTGAGTTTACTTCTTAGCTTCATTTGGATTCAATTCAATCAAATAAGATTTAGATTTGCTCTCAATGAGATTCTAAAACAACAACATTTTTGGTTTGATTCACTTTCAGTGAAACTCAATTGATTCTGACTCTGAATTTTAATGAGATTCTTGGTTTCATTCCTTTTCAGTTTTCAATCTTTTTATTTGACTCTGATTCAGAAAATTATAATTTTTTCCTGATTAATTGAAAATATTGATTTAATGTTAAAAACCTTTCATTAGATGTACCTTTACAAACCCTAACCTGAATTTGAAGTCATTTACTGATGCATCTCAGAGGTGGTCATTTCAGGTCCAGCAAGTCAAAATCCAGGAACAAAATGCTACAGTGGGTTTTGACATGCTGCTAATCCAGGTCCACCACTTTCATTTCATTCACTTTCACACCAATTTCATTAGGCTCAGTTGTAGAATAATAACGGACCTTACTCCACCTTGAGTTCATTCTGCTTATAATGGCTGAGCCACAGCAGATCCATCCAGGCAGTCAGAACAAAATCCTTCGGTTTATACAGTGTGACGTTCACAGATCAAATCTCTATACATTCTGATCTCCAGCTGGGAGACGTTCCTGCATTCCGATGTTCTCTGATTCCGGCAGTGTTGTATGTTTGCATGATTGACAGGTCACTTATGGATGACATTAATATAATCTCTTTGACGCGCTCAGCTCACCGACGACGTGATTGCAGCAATGCTGATGAGGTTTGGAACAATGCCTTTATTTCCCAAGGTGTGTTTCCACCAGCTATCTAAATTGCTGCTGCGGTGAATCGGTTCCATGATTAGAAATGCTCCGTATCGCAATTACGTAGGTGAGCTTTTTCTGCAGAGTAAATAGTGGTGCTGTGCTTCCAGCGCCAAAAGCCACTAAGCCCTCATTATCTTCCTGGAAATGATAAGCTACTCTGGCGTCAAACAGGGGAGTCATTCTTCAACTTTGAACAATAACAGTAAACCAGTAAAAGACTGAAAGCTACCAGACGCCTGGCGGTTCTTCACCTTTCTAAATACCTCCATTATTCTCTGATAATCTGAATTATATCTGAAATAGATTTGAGAGAGGTATCCGGTCCTGTTCTAAATGCATGTTGATTGATCTGTGGAGCAGAACACAGTACTGGTAGCTTATTTTTTAATAATTATTATAAGTATCTTAACAAGCCAAGATGCACAATTTGCAGACAGTAACATGCCGTTTTCTAGGCTTCATAACTCAGGATAAAAGAACTTTCTAGTGCATGTTTACTGCTCTGTCCTCATGTACATGCATGCAGACTCTTTGATATTACTTTAGGTCATGTGATAAACTAATGTTACCTGTTTTTTATAATAATAATAATAATAATAATAATAAAAATATAATAATAATAATAATTATTATTATTATTATTTTTTTTTTTTTTTTTTTTAACAATATCAATAATAAAAATTACAATTGGTTGCTATGGTCACTATGGTGATTGATATGGAATACAAAGTTTTGCCCCCCTTTCATTCCTGTGGCCCACTGTACATCCATCCACACAACGCTGAACACAAGCCTTGGTTGCTTTATCATCACTGTGGGTTTAAAGGACTTTTGAAGTGGCATTAACTCCTAAAAAGCTCTTAAACGGAAGTGATAAGAACCTGTAACTGAATCAGAGACCATCAGAAAGGAGGTTAAATAAGGAGCGAGTGTTTGGATGAAGTGCTTGGTTGCGTTCTTATCAGGCGGTCGCAGATTGTTCGCTGTTGAGCAGTTTCTGAGAAATGTTCGGACTTCAAAATCATTACACATCGATAGCCTAATGTATCATCTTTTGAACTTTGGGGAAGACATTGATATCTATCTGCAGTTTGAGCTTGAGCACATTCTGAAGAACCGATCTGACTCAGGTCTACCAGCGCAATATACATCAACACCAAGTCAGCGTCACTGGTCCATCAGCCATATATTACCTGCTTTGTGATGGTCCTGTGGGGTCCTGAGGGGCTGGGCCACTCAAGGACATTCACAGAGTTGTCCCGAAGCCACTCTTTTGTTATCTTGGCTGTGTGCTTAGGGTCGTTGTCCTGTGAGTTTAGAGCGCTCTGGAGCAGTTTTTCATCAAGGATGTCTCTGTACATCGCTGCAGTCACATTTCCATTGACCCTCTCTGACAACATGATGTAGCTAAAAGATCTCAAAAAGTAACACATGATGCCCTAGTCTGAAGAAATTCAAGAACATACACAAAGTCATTGACATCAGTCTGGAAAAGGTTACAAAGCAAAATCCACTAATGGAGAAAACATTGAACAGTGGTGAACTTTCCCTGGGAGTAGCCTGCCTACCAAAATTACTCCAGAAGTGCATCAATGACTCCTCCAGAATGACACAAAAGAACCCAGAACAACATCTTAAGCAGGCCTCATGTGCCCCAGACAAGGTCAGTGTTCAGTCTTGGCAGAATCGGTGTGCACTGGAGAGTTTCAGAGCAAAAACCAGTGCAGACCAAAAAGAACTCGCACATTTGCCCAGAACGTCTTGATGATCCCTACAACTTTTGGGAAAAGTTGAACTTCTGTAATTGAACTCCATCTGACATAAAAATAACACAACATATCAGAGAACGCCAAAAATGGTGATGGTGTAATGGTCTGGGGTTGCTTCGCTGCATCAGGTCCAGGACGAATTGGTGCAATTGATGTAATCATGAATTCTGCTCTCTACCAGAAAATCCTGAAAGTCAAGCATACTTAGGTTCTGCGGCAGGACAGTAATCCAAAGCATCAGTACCTCTGAAAGGCTAAAAAGACCAAAAAAGACAAAATTGAGGTTCTGGAGTGGCCAAGTCAAAATCCAGACTTAAATCCTTTTGAGATGCTGTGGCATGACCTTAAACAAGCTGTTCCTGCTCGGAGACCCTCCACAGATCTCTGTCCGTGGAAATGGAACAAATCCCAAATAAGAAAACACTGATTAATGTCAGAATCGTTTTATTTTTAAGACACTTCCATCGTTAGTATGGTTGGTAAATAAGGCCGAGTGGGCATCATTTGGAGAACCGGTGCTTCACACAGCAGTGAACAGAGCTGAGAGTTGTAATATCACTGCTGCTGGAAACCAACATGCCATTATTGAAAGCATACGTATGCTTTTATTGGCACAAAAGCAATTCACGTGTTTGACATTAACCTCACAGTCGACTAATCCTCGTTTAAAACACCAATAACCGCACGTCTTCCTCAACGTCTCGAAGCGACGTGGAGTGAATTATCCCACTCTCAGCCTTGACAAAAAAAAACCAAAACAAGCCAAATGTGCTCACAGTTTCCCTGGCAACTAAACAAAACACACTACAATGAGGGAATGATCATACTGTTTCCGTGAAAGTGCACACGGAAAGCTCAAGGCATTGGCTGGGATTGAGCACGGCATCATGGGAAGGGTCCCGGTGTCTTTGCGGCGCTTATTACAGATCATTTCATGGAAAGTGGTTGCAGGTCCCTGAGGTCGCAATGGCGCGGCTGATTGATGTCAACGGAGGAAAGTGGGAAAGGCTGCCGGCTCGTGGGTCAGAGAGCGGCTCTTTAGACGCCCATCAGCTGCCTGTCAGCGGAGAGAGAGAGAGACTGTGGGACGGCGGGGAGAGTGGACCCGAGATGTGGTCAATACCTGTCACTTAGCTTCATGAAAAACACCTTCAGAGTCTGAAAAACAAGGTGATGTGCTCTTTCAAAGTTAATTCGCCATGCTGCAGCACACACCGGGATGATTATTGCAGCGGACACTGTTAGATACACTCGAAACAAAGGTGCCAGAAAGGGTTCTGGTTCTGAAAAACTACTTTGATCGGGGTGGGTAGCAGAATTCTAGAACCTGTACATCAATTTAAGAACCATTGTTGGTCTACAACATTAGTGCTATCACAGTAGCCATGATGCCGGAGAAGAACCAAAGGTTTGGGGTGTTGCCCCTAATGAACCTTTCAGTGGTTGGTTGCTTAGAGCTGTGGTCAGACAGCGCAGTGTTCTACCAACCCAACCAACACCACATATTGAAAAAGCAAACATGGCCTATAGAGCAAAAGCTGGTCCAGCCGGATAAGATGGTTGACCAGCATAGAGTATGTTTTTGTCTGCAAGTATGACCAATCTAGACCAGCATAATCAGCAAAACCATTCCACTAATGTGTTTGAGCAAAATGGTCAACCAACACGAACAAGCTAGCTGACCACCATGACCATTGTCTGTATGTGTGTGAGTCTGACCAAGCTGCATAACCAGGATGATGACGCTTGACCATGCTGATCGATGAGCTTGGTCATGCTGGTCAACCAACATGGTCAAGCTCGACCAGCAAGACCAATCTCACGGATCAGTATAGTGGTTGACCAGCATGACCAGAAAGACAATGCTGCTCGACCAGCATGACCAAAATCAAATGCAACGTACATTAATCTGACCAATCAGGTAGTTTATCAGCATAGGTTCCTATAGGTTCTTTTCAACCATCTTAACCATCTAAGACCAGCTGGAATGGACAAAGCAATAATAATAATAATAATAATAATAATAATAATAATAATAATAATAATAATAATAATAATAAATAAAACAAGCTTAGAATGGAGAGTTGAAACGCAAAGCTTCAGCCTCGTCTCTCCTTGAGTGTTTCAGAGCATCGTGGCTCCAGATCCGAAAGTGAAGGACATGTCTTTTCGGATTGACTGGGGCTTTTTGCAGCATTATCAGTTTATTAGGTTGTTGTAGTTCTGTGCCTTAAAAGGACTGTCAGCTTTGAGGAAATGCCTCTTGTTGCTGGAGAGAGCTTTCCATGCAGGGAGACGGAGCAGAATCAGAGGATGTCAGATTGATTTGTAATTAATTTTCCATGGACAGGCGTGAGGAAGGAAAAGGTGGAATTTGTGCAGGTCCTGGCTGAACTCCAGCAGGCTAATGAAGGGATCCTGGCAGGTAACATTAACTGATACACTCTGTGCTGCAGTGATGGAGGAGGCATCATCTCCACCACTGCTGCCTCAGATTAGACTGCGGAGCAATAAGGGTTCTCTGCAGTACCGATAATGGGTCACTTGCATTACTTGCAACAGTAGAGACTCACATGCTATTGACTCAATACTCACCTCAGAGCTGCAGCACAGAGACCTGAGACATAATGTGGACTCACACCTCAGAGACTCATACAATACACATAGATTCCCAACTCAGTGACTCAACTTAGACTCACACCTCAGAGACTCATACAATACACATAGATTCCCAACTCAGAGACTCAACTTAGACCCACACCTCTGACTCAAATTAGACTCACACCTCAGAGACTCAACTTAGACTCACACCTCAGACTCAACTTACACTCGCACCTCAGAGACTCAACTTAGACTCACACCTCAGACTCAATTTAGACTCACACCTCAGAGACTCAACTTAGACTCACACCTCAGACTCAACTTACACTCGCACCTCAGAGACTCAACTTACACTCGCACCTCAGAGACTCAACTTACACTCGCACCTCAGAGACTCAACTTAGACCCACACCTCAGACTCAACTTAGACTCACACCTCAGACTCAACTTACACTCGCACCTCGGAGACTCAACTTAGACCCACACCTCTGACTCAATTTAGACTCACACCTCAGAGACTCAACTTAGACCCGCACCTCTGACTCAACTTAGACTCACACCTCAGACTCAACTTACACTCGCACCTCAGAGACTCAACTTACACTCGCACCTCAGAGACTCAACTTAGACCCGCACCTCTGACTCAACTTAGACTCACACCTCAGACTCAACTTACTCTCCCACCTCTGACTCAACTTAGGGTCGCACCTCTGACTCAACTTGGACCCACACCTCAGACTCAACTTACACTCGCACCTCTGACTCAACTTAGACTCGCACCCCAGACTCAGCTTAGACCCACACCTCAGAGACTCAACTTAGACTCACATCTCAGTTACTCAACTTAGAATCGCACCTCAGAGACTCAGATTTGACACACACCTCAGTTACTCAACTTAGACCCACACTGGACTCAGACTCGTACCCCAGAAACCTCAGACTCTGACTTGCAGCTCAAAGAATCATCTGTAAATTGATCTTATGGTATAACTTACATAGGATTTCCAACAGCCTTCTGAATTCAGCCCAGTCTGGCCTTGCACTGTTTTACTTTATTGCTTACTGCTGCACTCTTGGTGCTCTTTGTTACACACACACACACACACACACACACACACACACACACACACACACACACACACACACACACACACACACACACACTTTTCATTGCCTTAAACAAACAAAAAGCAATCCATTCCACTTCGAAACCCCCCATTCTGATCTCACACGCCGGATTTCATGCTTTTCACTGCGGACCATTTAGATGAATTCAGCTGAGGAGGAAACGCGTAAAACAGAGTGGTCTCAAACATAATTCACATTATCATCTTGGTGGTTCCATTTGTGTGAATGAGTGTGTGATGGGGACGTGGCTGATGTGAGCTGATGGAAATAGAGAGAAGAATTCTCGGTGGTGGGGGGCAGTAATTCCCTGTTTTGCTTGATTGATTTTAGATGAGGTGTTTAATGAAAACAGACTGTGTTTGGGGAAAGTGCTGTCAGTTTATTAAAGACGGCGCTATGGACAGACCGAACGGCAGACAGCCACTTCACACACACACAGATAATAGTACAATTATCTTCTGCGCTGACACTTGTTTAAAACACAGAATCACATTCAGTCTCGGTTAACCCTTTAGCTTCCCTGGTGTATCGAGGGTGAGAAGTGGAGCTTTCTGTGTAGTACTGAGATTTACTGAGATTTACTGAGATTTACAACGGTACCAGATGCTCCTGTTTCAAGCAACTTACCGAAGTACATTTTCACAGACAAGGCAGATGAATCAGGAAATGAATTCATCAAATCTGGAAAGGGTGTGCATTTGTATTCTTTACTTTGTAGAACCACCTTTTGATGCAGTTACAGCAGCAAGTCCACCTTTGCACATCTGGAGACTGAAATTTTGCCAATTCTTCTTTACAAATTAGCTCAACCTCAGTCAGACTGGATGGACTCTTCCATAAAGGCCAGATTTGTGGAGCACACGACTAATAGTTATCCTTGGAGAGATTCTTCCACCTCAGCTGTGGATCTCTGCAGCTCCTCCAGAGTGACCATGGGCCTCTTGGCTGCTTCTCTGGTTAGTGCACTCCTTGCCTGGCCTGTCAGTTTAGGACAGCCATGTCTTGGTCCATGTTTTTGGATGGTGCTCTGTGAGATGTTCACTTTGGAATATTTTGTATAACCCACCACTTCTCCACAACTTTATCCCTGACCTGTCTGGTGTTCCTTGGTTTTCACAAAACTATTTGATCACTAATGTTCTGTAACAACAAAAACATCTACAGGACAGCTGTAGTCATACTGAGAATAAATGACACACAGGTGACATCTGAAGGCAGAATATCACACTGGATATGAATTCATTTTCAAGGCACTGTATGTGTATATAAGGTCTACTTGTGCAAGTCTTTGTTTTTCCAGGCAGATGTCACCTCATGTCAGGAAAATGTGTTTTGGCTGCTGCTGTGTGCCATATTTCGTTTCAAACATCAAGGATCTTCTTTCTGAATCACTAAAGAAAAACTGGAAATGGAAGATTTTTATCTTCTTACCACCAGCTCACGAAAAAGGACTGCACCACACCAGAGGTGTTAGATGTGTACTGTGAGGTTCTGCAATAAGAGTGACCCTTCCATTTTTTTGATAGTCCAAAACAACGCCATTGTCTCTGTCTTAGTCAAAATTAGCTGAACAGTGGATCAGTGAACTGGATTTTATGGTAAACAGGACAGCGTGCACAAACAGTGCTGGCACACCTAGAACATTCTTGTTTGTTCATGTTTATTTGTGTTTGTGCAGCCAGTGTGTCCTGGCCTTTAAATAAAGACCACACACTATAGAGATCAGTGCAACCAGAAGTGGTTTAATCAGAGCAAGATTAGTTCTCCTTTAAGTGCTGTTGAGAGAGATTGATCTTCAGACAGTGAAGGCCAGCCATTGGAGGTTTGGTCCACCAGCTGCACTCCAGAGAAACTTCTAGATGTTTGCTTTCCGCGTTTCCTCAAGGACGGCAGGCCAGGTAAAGTCGTACGTGAGACTCCGAGGGCTCTGAATGAGCATGAGCACACATTCAGAACCCAATTTCACATCACTATGGAAATGCTTATTATTGATCTGTTTCAACAGAGGAGCGATAGAAGGCTGCTGGAGTGTGAAGTGTATTCCGGTTCATGTGTTTGCTGCTTTAAAATGGATGCAAAATAAAAATCTATGAATGTTCACCTTTGCTGTTCTTCGTGTTCTTTAATTTTGAAAATAAATAGAGCAGCGTTCAGAGATCCTAGTGCACTCTCCGGGGGGGTATTCCAGCCTTGCACTCAGTGATTCCGGGTCTTCTGTGGACGCACCGTGATGGATAGGAAGTGGATAGGAAGGCAGCTGGATGGATAGATGGATATACCTTCTGTAAAGGAGAACCGGTCTGGACTGCTGCTGAGACGAGGCCTGTTTGACTCCTACTGCAGGGGCAGACAGATGAGATGACAGATACGAAAAGGTGTAACACCTCAGGTATTTATTAATTAACAAGGCTGTTTGTTTTTGTTTGTGTATGCACTGTGAGACATCCTTGTCACATTAAAGCACTTTTGTACTTGGGAACTATTTGCATATGTGCATTAGCATATTGTGAGGAATGAAGAGGAGCTGGACTGCCGTGCTCTTCACAAGGCTGGGCGACAGGACTAAAATACTCATATGCTGGTATGCTAAAAGAAATGACACGATTTGATTAAAAAATATCAGAATGCACTTGTAACCCCAGAAACACAGAATGCTATATTCATGCTATATGCATAGGCTGGGGCTGGCCTGGGCATCTGCGGCCAAAATCTGGGCCCACACACACACACACACCTGGAATGGACCAGCTCCAAAAGTGAAATGCCGTTGATGGAAAGAAAATAGCGGTGCTAATGTTGGAGGAGCTTGGTTGCTAGCATGCTTTGCTACGCTACTAATTCTGGTCGAGGCCCTAGCTGGTTCGTTATCACCATGGTAATGATGCTGGAGGAGGCCAGTAGCCAGCATACCCGTGCTTCGGTACCAATTTTGGACCAAATTAAAGAGTTGTACTGGCTAACTTGTGGTCATTCATCCAGAAACCTGAAGGAGGTGGTGCTAAAAGGCCGCTGGTGGTGCCACTTTTCTCTCGCCACAGGGATCTCATGAATGGTGTTGCGTTTCTTCCCACCTGGAAATAGTTGAACTTCTCACCATGGAAAGTCAGTCTCATTCACGTTCAATAAAGATTGCAGCCTTAAGATAATAAATGATAGAATGCTTCCAGGTTGCTATAGCAACAGCTACATAACACACTCTCATTGCACTGATGCAATGAATAGAGTTAATGCTGTGGTTTCACATGCCGGAATGCGAACTGACCACTCAGAAGAAACTCACTCAGGTGCCGGTTTCCAGTGGTGTTGATGAAGCCATTGATCAGCGCTCACTCCGAGTGGCGAACGCCTTCGCAAAGTTTGCACGAGGCACTGGAGAAAATGTCATTGTCCAGTTGGCAGGGGTCCGCAGAGCTGGAGAAGCAATCTCCTCTCTGGAGCTCAGCCAGGAGGCTGAATTATAAAATCTCCACAGTGCCAGATAATAAGTGACATTTTGCCTGGAACCTGCAGGGATGCAGGGAAAAAGAAGACAGATTTTTCCTCCACAAATGGGCCCTGATCTGGATAATCCTCCTCGCATCCCCAACAAATGGGTCCAAATCTGTCCTGAAAGCCCATCTCCATCCCTCCTGTTGGCATGGATTTGGACCTTAAACACACAGCTTTGTGTGTTCATTGAGAGACAATGAGTGCGAACTGAGGGTTCACCATTCTTCAATATGGGTTCTAATTCAATCAGAATTTGACACCACAGTTCAAAAGTTTGGAAGCATTTCTCATATGAATATAACACTGTGAACACTTTAAACATTCTAATACGAACAACACAAACATTTTCCCGACTCTTTTCCAGAGCTCTTACATATGAATCATATTAGACCCCCATGTTAGACCCCCCACACACACCTCCCACCTAGGAAAGTGAAGGGTGGTGGTGTTATCCACTACGCCTACAGATCTTACAAAGCAGATGTTCAGGTGAACGCTGGTTGGCTTGGTAGGTACATACAGATATTAGTGATTAAGCTTTGTATTTATATATAATCTCCATAGACAAGCACTGACCAATAGTAAGGACAGTCTGGATCAGACCATGATCACATGACCCTGTACATGGGCTAGAGGAGTATAAAGCCAACCATGAGGTTCGGTTACCATAGCAAATACATCCCTATACATACATACATACATACATACTACATATTATGGTTTTCCAACACGTTCCTCGGATGAAATATTCCACATTCCTCCTGAATACCCAAAGTCGTGTGTCTGCTCACATTTCTAGGATATTAGTGCTCGCTCTCATTCCCGGCCTTTACTTTTCTTTATGATGTCCTGTTCTTAAGGCTCTGTAGATGGTGACATGGTGGAGGTGTCCATTCCTTTTAGCTGTAATGAGCACTAGGCCCATCGATCTTTTCCGGAATGTAGTTCAGCTAAATTCCCAAGTCATATTCTCTTAGGAAAAAAATTAATAAAAATATTATGACTTACTGTCTCATTATTATGACTTAGTAACTCATTATTACTTACTGTACTGTACTCAAACCATGTGTTCGGAGCCACAGTGCGAAGCAAATAATGACACCACCAGTCTGGATGTAAACAGTGTCTAATGAACACTCAAATCTGTGTTCCTTCTGTTCCCATTAATGGACTTCACTAAACCTCTCTCAGTGGGATGTGTTTGAACCCATCATAACTGAGGCCAGTGTTGAGCTGAAGGAGATTTAGGTGTTCATTCATTATTTAAAGGACGTTCAGAAAAAAAAGGCTCTCCTTTTCACACATCTACACACAGAGATAAAAGCAGCTTTCATCAGCTGCCTCCTGAGTGGATAGAGACAATGGTCACACCAGGACAGCCGGTCACTCCGGTACACTTTCTGTGATTTGGACAGGTAATTCCCAATCTGGCAAGGGCCAGCTTTAGCCAAAGACAGGGTCCCTGAGCAGTGCTGTTGTACACACTACACAATAGTCATGTTCATTGGTTCAATCCAGTTCTAACTCCAGTGTAAAGCTAAACAAGTTCTAAAACAAGCTGCAGCTGGTCATCTTTCATAACTCAGGATCACAATAACCTACAGACTTGATGCACACATCACAGACCGTGTGTCATCCGTCAGCTAATATCCACTTGTTTACAACTTAAATCCCAGTTTAAATACCATAGCAGCCACCCAGTGCATGTTTACATGCTCGCCCTGCATGCAGACTCTGACTGATCAGCGAGAGGGGGCTGGACTGATGACATCACTAATCCAAATACTGGCTTACAGAGGAAAATGACAAGGGAGGGGCTGTTTGCTCTATGTCTTAGCTCTGACGGTGTTCAAATTTCAGATTCAAAGTCATGAAAAAGGATAATACTGATACAGACATAAATAATAAAAATAATGAAAGACGTTTATTGTTGTGATGTACTGAGTGATTCATCACTGGATAGAAAAGAATAAAAAGTACAGAGCAGAAAAGTTCTGTCTGAACCACCAGAGCGAACCACAAACCCCCCGAATGCAGAGGGCACCAGACACATGCCCCGGAGGGACCAATTTTAGCACCACACACAGTGAAACTGGGGAAGTTCATGGAAGAAAGGATTCCAGGCCATTTCTCATTTTCATTTTAAACTGCCCTTATTAGAGATAATTATATTATAAATAAAAGAAATAATTACAGAGTGATGTAGCTTTAAATGTATCAGTCCATTTACAAGTTCTGTCCATTTATCAGCTGTTAATGCCACGACAAAAACATGTATCCACCAATTCCTTTTAGGTCAGTTTGGCTCCACCCATTCCGTTTGCAGCCGTTTAGCCCCGCCTATTCCATTTACAGAAATGCATCGCTTTTCATTTATTCAAGAGTAGTTTAGCCCCACCCATTCAATGAACAGCAGTATAGCCCTGCCCACTCAGTGTACAGTAGTTATGCCCACCCGGTCGGTTTACAGAAATGCATCATTTCCATTTATTCCTGTTTTTCATTAACCCTCTGGTGCAGACGAACAGGCTGGTGCATCACATACGATGTTCCTCAATTATCTCTGTAATGAAACACTGCAGGGATGCAGATCATGATTTCCTGAATCTGTTGAATCTGCTTGTTTGGAGGTATGAGAATCTGAAGAAGGGTTGAGAAGCTCATCGTCTGATTTGTGTGTCTGTCACCTGCCTCTTATCCGTAGCTGGTGGACTCGGGTGTCTATCTGTCTGTCTTTAGTGTGAGACTGACCAACGGACACTCAGGAAATCTAAGATCAGACGTCAGACTTTCAGGTTTAGGACCAGATCATCTCTTCTCATGCTACTCTAGGTCACATGGGTGTCATTATTGAGAGGGCTGGGACGGTTCTGTGGGCATTATGCTATATGCATAGGGAAATATGCAAATGATCAAAAGGTTAATAACTAGTCTAATCCAGTTTATTAATATTACAGGAAAAATGAGGAATACACTCCAGAATTTTACAGGTTAAATCCTTTTATTCTCTCCTCAAGGCTGTTTTAGTCTGCTCCAACTCTGCATGGCCACACACACACACACACACACACACACACACACTGCTGAACACCCTCCTGCTGTAAGTGTATCCACACACTGCCTGCTCACACACATCATCCGTCACCGGCCAAGATCCCCCCCCCCCCCGCTCCTCCGGGCCTCGTTACAGACGAGCTGGAGGTGTGTGTCTGCGATGAAAGATATGAAATAAATGATGGAAATAAATACGAAGAGGGTGGAGGGCCAAAATTGATATTGACAACATAAAAATAAATATGGAGCAGGCTGGAGTGTGTGGGCTGTACCCGCGGGAAGAGGAGTGTGTGTGTGTGTGTGTGTGTGTGTGTGTGTGTGTGTGTGTGTGTGTGTGTGTGTGTGTGTTTACATTTTCATTTCAAATATCCTGACTATAACAAAACCAGAGAAAAATGGACAAAAACATATTTACAGTATGTATAATACATGATATTATTACATATTGATACATATTTATAACATACATACGGGACAGATCACTGGGGGAACTAGTGGGAGCGTAGCATTACCATGGAAATGCCTATAGGTGTAAAGTTATGATAGAGATGTGTGTAATATAACCATGTAAATGTGTTACCATGGGACTAAGAGGTTCCTCGTGATGTAAATTGTTGTAGCGTAACCATGGAAATAAGAGATTTGTCATTGTGTAAATGTGTGTAGCATCAGAATGGAAATGGTGAAAGTTATGAATGCTAGTGTGAATCACAGTAACGTGGAGGTTCTTTAAAGGCAGTGCTGTAAAATCGCAGAACTTTAAAGAACCGTTTTTTGAAGTGTGGTTTATAGCGTGCAACTCTATTTGTAGAGTGTTTATACTGTACATAAATGTGTATCTATTTCATCCAGAGTCCCCCGATGAAGATCTCATCTTTTTCCCTCGTCGATCGATCAGCAGTAAAGTGCTTTAGACTCGGAGACATCAGTGTGGGAAAATTCCATTTCTGGAGGAGATGCTCTCTCACATCTCCTCGCTGCTTTCATTGATTGGAACAGAGAAAGAGCTGTGTCTCAGAGCTGAGCGCCGTATCGCTGTATTGTATCAGCCGCCGGGCCGAGGCCTCTCCCGCAGCACTGCGGCGCCGCTAACAGTAACGATCGCACGCTGGCGGTGTCGTCCTGACAGCCGCACCTGTTGGGGCGTAATTTCCCATAATGCAGCGTGCATATGGTTCTGCGTGGGTCACGTTATTCATTCCAGTTTGCTGCTGTGTGGCTCCATATGTCTAATCATGTCGCCGCCTGCCCTGCTGCCTCGTGCCTCGCTGCCATGCTCGCGATCAGGAGAACAGATCAGCATTCAGGAGGAACACTCATAGAGAACTCTCGGAAAAATAAATGCATAGCAGAGGCATCTGCTGCTGCCAAGACCTTCCCACACACACACACACACACACACACACACACACACACTCACAGCAGCATCCGGAGTGCCAGCGTGTTGCTGAAGCCCTGAGGGATAGAGGCAGCCTCCCTGGGGGCCACTGTGTGGTTTCTGTGGATTTACCTCCAACACTCAAACCCAAAGCTTCTCTGAGCTTCAGCCAGACTGAACTGAGCGAAGCGTCCGTGTGCTCGGTCTGAATGCAAAAAAAAAAAGAAGAATGGAATAAATGTATTTGTCCTCAAGGGGGAATTCATACTGGGCCTATAAACATGTAAACATCTTCAAAACAACAATCAACATTCCTGTAAGTAATGAACAATATCGGTCAGAGACGTTATTTATTTAATAAACAAACAAATAAACACAAATGGCCACCAATTCGGGGACAATCTGATCTGAGGTATAGAAGGTTACTTTGGATGAACGGATACAGAGGATGGATGCATTGCTGGATGGACCGGTGGAAGGAAGACGGGTGGGTACATTTGATGGAAGGATAGATGGATGGATGCAATGGATGGATCGATTCATGGATTTAATGGATGGATAAAACCGATGGGTGAATTTGATGGATTGATGGATGATTAAATGAATGGGTGAATAAAATCAATGGCTAGATGGATGGGAGGATAAAATGGACGGATAGATAATATGAATGAATTGATCGAAATGATGGATGGATGTGATGGACAGATAAAATAGATGGATGGATGGACGGATCAAATAGCTGAGTAAATAAGATATTTGGATGCATCGATTGATGGATGGAAGTTGGAGGGAATAAAAGTGATGGATGAGTTTGACGGATGGATAAATAGAACGAAGTGATGGATTTGATGGAGGGATGGGAAAAAAAACCAGATGGATTTGATGGATAGTTACAATGAACAGGTGGAGGCATTGATTGATGGACGGGTGAATGAATCAAATGGACAGAGAGATAATACGAGTGGACGGATGAATGATGGATTAAATGGCTGAATAAATGAAATATTGGGATGCACTGACTGATGGATGGAAGCAGGAGTGAATCAAAGTCATGGATGAGTTTGATGGAGGGATGAGGAAAAAAAATTGATGGATTTTATTGATGGATGTTAACAATGTTCCGTTACAGCAGTAAAGTCCTGTTTATTATATGTTTATTGAAGGTTGTGTTTTATTAATTTAGAGCAGAGTGTTACAGTCGGTGCTGCTGGTTCAGATAATGGTTTAATGTAAATGTAATTCATTCTATAAGCGAGTATCTCATTACGTATAATCTCATCAGTATTTTCATTTAATGCAGTCAGAAATATAGGAAAACAATATTCTATATTCTGAGAGCTACACAGCTAATGAGCCTCGGAGATTATGTAACACCGTGACACAGAGGAGAATTACACCCCGAATAAAGACAAACCTAACATTTACACACATGATGCAAATTAAAGACGCTGCTCGCTCGGCTTCCAGCTCACCGTACTGGGAAAATAAAGTACTGGGTAATTAAACATGGGCCTCTTCTGGGTTGTCAGCATATTGGGTCCGAGATGGGAAGTGAGATTAAGGTGGGCTGTATCTTCAGGGCCAATTTAGGAATCCCAACTGAGTTCCAGTAGCAATGTACGTAAAAACCCACCACTTAGGCCAGGTCTGACCCCTTTAAATCCCACACGAGCATGTTGGCTGGGTAGATAACGTCTCCGAGTGGGGCCTGTATGGGTAAACCAACTGGGAACCGTAAAGTTTTGTCAACAGGTTCTTTGTCGACCCCACTTAGATGCCCCCAGGATCAGTGATGGCACCAGGAGGGGTTAAACATGGGTCCTATTTTGGTTGTCAATGCCATGTAGGGTCCTAGATAGGACACGTGAGATTGAGGTGGGCTGTGATGATCGTGGTGACATGAGAGTATTGTCTGGGCGTTGGTGGGCTACCAGGCGTACCAGGGTGGTGTTAGGGTTCTCCTTTTCTAGTTCTGTGCTCTTTTTGTTTCTGCTGTATTCAGAACTGTGTCTGCAAGAGCATGCTGATCCATTGTTGATGGAATAAGGGAATGAGGTTCACCTCTATCACGTGTGTGTGTGTGTGTGTGTGTGTGTGTGTGGGTGAGTGTGCGGCAGCGTGCCGGTAGGCCATCATCGATCAAACCTTTCCAATCCATTCTGTTCTGTGTTTGTTTCCATCATGCTTGTTCATAGCCGTAAAGGCCGTGCTCTGAGCTGCTCACGCAGACGCTCATTTTTCATTTCCTCCCGATTCCCTGAACAAAGCCATTTAATTTCTCTCCTGCTGTATCGACAGGAGAACTCACGAGAGGGGGATCCGAGCCGCTCCTGTTGTGCTCTCCTGCTGAGCAACATCTCCCAGTCGAATGGCTTCCAGAGGAAAAACTCCACATCTCCGGATAAACCTGTTGAACGAGGGACGAGCATAAAGAGACCACGCTGACGTTCTGGATCTTCTCGCTGAGGGAGCAGGACTCCTGAAACTCCTGTTTAACGAAGACCCCATTAATTATTACATCCATCTGTGATCCATCAGTCAATGCACTGAATAAACACATTCAGCCATATGGTTTTTCCCACAGTCTGCCCACACACGCCTCACACACACACACACACACACACACACACACACACACACACACACACACACACACACACACAGACACACACACTCACACACAGACTTTACATAAAAATGATGAATTACAAAACTGAAATGATTTTCTTTGAACTGAACTTGAAGTTGAATGAATTTTCAGAATTTCTGAAAATAATTCAGCTTTGTTTTTTATTCACGTTTATATTTCGACTTTCTAAATAACGTCTGGTCAACGTTCAGGCAAACGCAGAGCTCTAGAAATCTCCAGTTATTTATGTAATACTAAAATAATACGTTTGGGCTTCCCAAATGGCACATGCTGTCGATCACATCATATTCTAGTGCCTCTCCGAGAATTAGAATATTGCTTTATTTTATATCAGTACGGCTTATAGCTCATTAAAATCTGAAAGTAGGCAGTGGAAAATATTTCATTTTGAGTTTGATTAAATTACCATTCAAACAGCATCATCACTTATGGTTTTAAAAAATGCTGGTCATGAATATAAAATACAAATAATATAAAAAATATATCCAATTAAATTTGAATTTAAATTCAATTCTAAACAGAAATGCACTTTGTCAGGATATTCAAACTCGTAGTGTGAGGTCACAAACACAGAAAGGCTAATTAAGGAGTCCATCGTGGGCTGGAAGGTCTGGGGCAGAGACAGAGCTCAAGTTTAAAACTTTAATAGTGTTTACACACAACAGCCCACAAAAACAGTCCAGTTGTCCTCTGTGTGGTGCGGTTTTCAGTCATTAGTCTTTTCCACACCATATTTGGATTGTTTTTAAAGGAACCTTCAGCTCCTGTTCTGGAAGCTTTTCAGTTTCCACTGCTTTAGTGGCTCCGAGGAACCGTTGGGAAACCTGCGGGTCTACAGGCCTCATTAATTTTTACTGTAAGGCAAGCTGAATAGTTTACGACTTTAAATAAATCTTTCACTCCACTGCCAGTGTCTGAGAATTATACACTCCTCTCTGGAGGCCTTGCCACACACACACACACACACACACACACGCACGCACGCACATGCACGCACGCACACACACGCACACACACACACTTCAGAATGAGAACAGTGGTCTGCAGCAGACGGACGATTACAGCGACAGGACAGGGAAGCAACTGACCATCAGCACTGACAGTGGAGTTCCCAACAGACTGCACTATCTGCTGCACCAGTTGTCCATCTACACATCTACAGAGAGAGAGAGAGAGAGAGAGAGAGAGAGAGAGAGAGAGAGAGAGAGAGAGAGGATTTCTTTTCAGTCCTGGTTCTTCTCAGTGGTTCTTCATATGCTCTCATGGATGTTCTCCTTTTTGAGATTCCAAGAAGGAACCAGAAGTGTTGTATGAAGTGAGGATCTGCTCAGTCCTGCTTCAGTTCAGGAATCTTAGATCTAATCACTGTTAGAGGAAATCCAGTCTAACTCCAGTATAACTCCAGGTGAGACAGCGAGTTGGTCTTACTGATGCTGCTCTGTTTTGACAGTTGGTTGAATGAGTTTAGTTGCAGTGACATTAAAAGAGCATCTGCCTTTGCCCGGCTTCAGACTCAAGTATCAGCCTCCACACGGCACCAGCATCCTTATATAAGCACAACAAAGACTGGAAAATAAACACTAATTGGGATTCTGGGAAAAAGACCAGCAAATGCTCAGTGTGGCTGTAATTTCATTTTAGTCCAGAAATGTTTCTGTGGGAGTGTGTTTCTCACATTTCCTCTCATGTCCATTCATCACAAATGTAAATACATTGAGCGAAGTCATCTTAAATAGTCAAAGGGCCTATTTCATGCATTTTAATAACCAATGTTCAATGCGTGTTTGGGGCTGAAATGGCCAACAAGTCTCTAAATCAAAGCCAAGAACTCGAAAAATGAAGCAGAAGAGCTGTTTACTGAAATTCTACAAAAGTAATCCACATTATAAAGGAAAAAACAATATTAACGTCGATCAAATGTAAAAGCAACTTCCAATCGACTTTGACGAGATGAAATAGAAAGTGAAAGTTAAGTCATCCAGATGTACAGGGAGTCCCAGCGCTGCACGTTTACTTGATTTCTGACTTTCTTCATTTAAGTCATGACAAGAGCAAGAGAGTGGAAATCTTCTCCGCAGCATCTGTGATGTTCATCATCGTCCTCAATCCGGTCGGCTCAGAATGAACGGATTTCGGTTTGCTGCAAAACTTGGTACCCCGTTCTGTCCCAGGCAGATATGTAAAGGACTGCAGGTGTGGTCTGATAAGACACTGAGTTATGGCACGAGAGGGCATGAAGCGTTTCCTCCACTGCCCTATTAAAGGCTACTTTTGGGTGGAGTACCTCTTGCTGAGGGTTGATTTCTAGACATGCCTCTACAGTGCACTCAAACCCATTTTGCCCAGTTGACAGACTTTGAGAGAGGGCACATCAATGGACTGAGAGAAGCAGGATGGTTATTTCGACAAGGTGCCCCCCCATCGAGGCTGTTATGACCATGCCACTGTTGCCTTTATTTGCAACAGACCACTACCATGGCATATAGCAATGACACTACCCCCACTGCAGGTGAGACGATCTGGGGTGCCATCACATGACAGTTGGTCATTCATAGTAGGGCTTCCAAATTGCAACACTTCCAAGACCTGCCCGCCCACCAAGCCTGCATTTATGAGAGCAGCTAGAATGCCAGCTTTGGCAGTGTGCAGGATCTACAGGCCCAGCTGCAAAATCTGTGGGTAAATGTGCCACAGGATGCCATATGGAACCTGTGTGCATGACGACCATTAACACTTATCTATGAGACCAAATATATGTTCACCCATTTTTGCATGATGCATGGTGTTATGGATGGTGTAGTAGTGCCACATATCTCCAAACCATCTCCACAAAACTGCAAAAGCTGGTCAAAGTTAAAGCCCATACACACTTCCTTTACGTACAAAAATGATCATGTTCATTTCAAATAACCATCTCGGCCCACGCGCGTCTATACGACCTTTACACTGGCACGGATAGTAAGCAATACGTCCACAAAAAGGCAGTTCAGAGTCAAAGCTCAAACAAGATCCATGGAGACAATGAAGGAGAAGGTCATGCCAATGTATTTACCAAATAAAAGATGAAAGAGTTCACAAAGCCTTTAAAACGTTTCAGCACAAGTTTCCTGTCTGACAGATTTTTTTTTGTCCTACCCACATGGCAGTGGTCATGTTTCATTTGAACTATTGGCAACACTGCCCCCTACAATTTCCGGTGGTACTGCTACTGGTATTTCATCTGTATCTATAAGCTTTCATGGAAAATGTAGAACTGCGAACACAGTGAAGACAGAGCTTTATCTGTAGTTAACAAAGCATAAATGAACAGAAACCAAATTTCTCCGTCTTTATATGACAGTAAGGATTCATCAAGGTATCACTGTCCATTCTGTCAGCTCCTCTGACCACACAGAACACACCGTAGCTCTATAATTACAGACCGTAGTTCATCTGTTTCTCTGCAGACTTTATTCTCCTCCTTTCACCCTGATCTTCAATGATCAGGACCCCACAGGACCACCACAGAGCAGCTGTTTTGTGGGTGGTGGGTCATTCTCAGCACTGCAGTCACACTGACGTGGTGGTGGTGTGTTAGTGTGTGTTGAGCCGTATGAGTGGATCAGACACAGCAGTGCTGCTGGAGTGTTTAAACCCTGTGTCCACTCACTGTCCACTCTATTAGACACTCCTACCGAGTGTCTCCACCTTGTAGATGTAAAGTCAGAGACAGAAGCTCATCTGTTTCTGCACAGTTTGTGTTGGTCGTCCTCTAGTCCTTCATCAGTGCTCACAGGACGCTGCCCACAGGACGCTGTCGCCTGGACATTTCTGGTTGGTGGAATGTTGGTGACTACCATGTCAGTGCCATTGTACTGCTGAGAATAGCCAACCACCCACATAATACCTGGTCTGTGGTGGTCCTGTGGGGTCCCTAAAATACAAATATATTTTCTTAATGTATTTTGTTTCATAAATAAATAATAAAATGTTAAAAAATGAGAAGTTGGGACTATTTTTCACATGTTAGAGACAGAATATATAGTAGTACCAAAAAAGTACCGTCAGATCCCGGTACCATATAAATTCAAATGTGAATGGTACCCAACCCTAAACGTAGCTACACACACATCTCATTTACGTGCATCTACTGCAGCGTCGTGCATAGAACCTTTATTGGTGGTAGAGAGGGTTACATGTGAGACTAGTATTCCCCTGCCACGGTGGGCCGTGTTAGACCCCAGGGTGGTGTGAATAAAACATGCAGTTTAACAGCAGAGCCACACTTTCCCTCCGTCAGGCAGAATGTCAGCGACTCAGCAGAGAACCAGATAAATAAATAACCCTCAGCAGAGGCAGGAGGACTATTAGAGGACACCAGCAGAACCTGTCAAACACAGCGGTGTTAAATGTGAAATTTCTGTGGCGTGTGTGTCGCGTAGACATTCCCGGTGCTGGGCTTTAACGCCTTAATGTTCTTCTCACACCCTGACTAAAACTGCTGGCCCGGCAGACGCCTTGGGCGCTTTAGTGCAACACAGTGCTGTCGTTCTTACACACACTGTTCCTTCTTTCCTGCTCTTAATTCTTTCAAAGTGAGCACTGGTGGACTGCAAAGCCCCACTCGGCGTTGATTCTTTTAGCCCAGTGGTTCTCAAACGATGAGAACATGAAGGTGGTATGCCAGATGATCTGCTGCATGCACTAAAATGTATAATATATTGGAATATATAATGTTTTCACCTGTAAATCCAAATACAGTGAGTCCAAACTTCAGTTCTACACTCTACAGAACTACAGTTCTATGATTATTACTGGTCTCATTGGGTCCTCATTGGGTGCTCAGCACCCCTAAAGCTCTGATTCTGGTGCAAACATGCAGAATGTAGAAATATCAGCTACTACCATCAAACAACTGTAGATGGTAAGTGGGAGGTTTTAGTTGAATCATAGGTGGTATGTGGTCTAAAATTGCAGGTTCAGAGCGGGACTCTAATTGGCTCCACACCATCTGCAGAACACTGTTGGCTGAGAGGCAAGATCCTATCAGGATTCCTGTGGTATTGTTTTATTATCACACATTTTGAGCAGTCTTTGGAGGAATGAGCGAGGCCAAGCTTGCGGAACAGTAGATAACCATTTAACCCTTTCAGGTCAGTCATCAAACCAGCAGGACAAATGATCAGTGGCTGAGTGAATCAGCCCAACACACCAATCTACACCAACAAGAGTTCTTGGGTTAAACTCTATTTTCTCCTACCTGTGTACCATGATTCACGTGTGAGAGCCGTGGATCAGAACATCAAAGATGGTGGGAAACCAATTCAAAGCAATAATTCAGCTTTATTTTGACACAGCCAAAATGCTATATGCTGAATGGGAGGGGCTAAACTGCTGTAGGCTGAATGGGCAGGGATAAATTGCTGTAGACAGAATGGGCCGGACTAAACTGTGGTAGGCTGAGTGGGTGGGACTGAACTGTGGTAGGCTGAGTGGGTGGGGCTTAACTACTGCAGGCTGAATGAGGAAGACTAAACTGCTGACACTGAATGGGTGAGGCTAAACTGCTGTAGGCTGGGGGGTGGGGCAAAACTGCTATAGATTGAGTGGGTGGAGCTAAACTGTGGTAGGCTGAATGGGCAGGGCTAAACTGTGGTAGGCTGAGTGGGAGGGACTGAACTGTTGTAGGCTGAGTGGGTGGGGCTAAACCGCTATAGCATGAATTGCAAATCTGTCAGGACTGCAACAATTTTAAGATTTATGTCATTTATTTATATATTCTTTCACAATCAATTAGTGCAAATTGTAATATTGAGCAAAAACAGGAATGTGCAGAAGCAAAATGTACAATAGGATAGGAAGTGTCAACATACATCTTCATTTCTTTCCAGTATGTCTATAAGGGAAATACTGTGCTTACACCCCCCTCCCCTCTTAAACTCTGTCCCTGATTGGTGTAGACAGTGTAATCATGTTGCTCTCCTCCAGCGAGGGCTGTCCATCAGACATGTCTCCAGGCTCTCGAATCGGATAGAGATTCTAATGAACAGGACTCAATTCAGAGACTCGACTCAGACACACATTTCTCATTTCAATTAGGCCTCGAGACAGACGGCCGTCAAGGTGGACAAACACAGAGCAGGTGGGAGATTAGGGTCAGCCACATGATAACAGCCTCAGCCAATCACGGGCCGCATCTCTGGACAGGCATAACGAATCTAGAGATGCCACATAACCCACAGCCGACAGGCAGAACTAATCGTTGCTGCTGATCAGCCGAATCAATCTGTGGAGGGTGGGAGAGTCTCACCTGGAGAAAGGCACGACTAATCACACACTGACACACACACTTCACACAGGTGTCACTGTGAGAGCCCGTCTACAATGCAGCACAGCCATTATACCATATTCATTGATCATTTCTGATCAGATGTCCAAATGTTTGTAGACACCCCTACTAATTAATGCATTCAGAAACTTTAAGCTGCACCCATTGCTGATATAGATGTGCAAATGCACATACACCACTTGTCTAGTCCCTGTAGAGAAGTTTTGCTTGTAAATTTGAACCTATTGACACCATGTCTAAAGCCAAGGTAATGCATGGTTTATAAAGCCCCCCAGCATTGAGCTGTGGAGCAGTGGAACTTCTCTAGAGTGATGGAGCTCCATCCAGAGTTGTGGTAAAGAGTTGTATACAGAATGGGTGGAGCTAAACTGAGGTAGGCTGAATGGGTGGTGCTAAACTACTAACGGCGGAATTTAGTGGTTCTAAACTGCTTTAAACTGAAGGCCTGGGATTTACCTGCTGTAGGCTGAAAGGGTGGAGATAAACTGATATAGCTTGAATGGGTGGTGCTAAACTGCTGTAGGCTTAATTTGGTGGGGCTTAATTAGTGTAGGCTGAAAGGGTGGGGCAAAACTGCTATAAGATGAAAGGGTGGAGCTTAACAACCTCCAAAAATCAGTCGGCACACCTTATAAAAATGTTCTTTAGTAAAGACAATAGTAATATTCAGTCTAGAACCTAAAGCACGCTGACATTTGAATACATACATGACAAATAAATGTTAAACAATTCTCTGTAATGGAAATCTATTATATGTGGGTCTGTAAAGGACATTTTTCAAAAGGGTTCTGCAGCAGTGCTTGTAAGAATTCACATTTATATTAGACTCCTATCATTATCAGCAGACAGTTGCATCCACTGAGCAATAACAATCATTATGGAGAGCTTCACGGTTCTGCCACATGCTTTATGCATAAGTCTATATCCTCGGAACATGAGTTATAACAGCAGTTGTGATTGTACCTGTTTAACCACCGAAGGATCAGATGAGTGAAATGTACCTCAGGCCAGATGGAGGATCAACAAACAACCAGGGAGAACGAGGGAAACAGGCGGCCGGTAGCATGACCTGAGCAACACCTCCTCCGAGGGGAACAACTCACATTTGTATTCAGAGTTGTATATCAGCCCTCTAAACCACTTTATTCATTATTCATCACAAAATATGTTTCCAAACAAGAGCTAACGTGATGGAAATACACTGACAGGGCTGCCGGCTGCTCGAATGAAATGTGACCATTCAGGGAAACCCCAGCAGCTCAGGGCTGCAGACTGCAAAACCTGTCCTGTAGTACTGATATTTCTTTTACTAAGACAACAGTATAACTCTTTATGAAGGTTTATAAGAAGATTTCATACTGAATCATCCTCCGAGGGGTTTGACTTCTATCTGAAGACCCCCAAAACCAGGCAAAGAACTATGTACCATAAGCATCCAAGTTGTTCTTCAAGTTGTCACGATTCTTCCCCCTAGGCTGAATAATTTGTTTGTTTATTTTCTTATTATTTTTTTCATTTCGATGTCATAAATCACTGTATTGTAGATTCCAAGTTTATAAATAAGTGCATTCTGATATTTGATAGAAATCACTGCATTCTGGATTTTGATGTCATAAATCATAATATTCCCTATCGTTTGCAATACTTCTGATACTAAGGGAGGTAGGAAAAGTACAGGTCTCCATCGATACATAATGTCAGCCACTGCTTCTTTTCGAACTGCTGCCAATGCAGTCATCACTGGGCAGCCACCACACTTGAAGGAAAACACTGGTTCCCCAGTTCCCATGCACCAGTCAACAAATGCTTGTGCCAACCAGGATCACAATGGGAGTGATGGGGAGAGAGCGTTATCTCATACAGGGAAATGGTGAAGGACTTTGTCACATGGTGTGAACTGAACCATCTGCAGGTCAGTGTAACCAAGACGAAGGAACTGGTGGTGGACCTGAGGAGCGACAATGCACCAGTGACCCATACGTCCATCAAGGGGGTCAGTGTGGAAACTGTAGTGGACTACAAATATCTGGGAGTACATTGACAATAAACGGGACTAGACTAAGAACACTGATGCCCTTTACGGGAGGCGCCAAAATCATCTCTATTTTCAGAGGAACCTGAGCCTCTGCTGGATGATGCTTCAAATCTTCTTTGAGTCTTTGAGTCGATATCCTCTATGCTGTAGCATGCTGGGGCAGTAGCCTGAGGGCAGCAGATACCAACATACTCAACTAAGGCTTGTGATGTTGAGCTGGACTCTTTGAGGGCAGTGTTGAAGGAAGATGTTGTCTAAACTGCAGGCCATTATGGGCAATGACTTGGTCCCACTCTACCTAACAGTGATGAGACAGAGGAGCACTTTCGATGCAAAACTCATCCCATCAAAATGCATTACAGAGCACCACAGGACTGCAATATCATAAATCACTGCATTCTAGATACCTGTTCATGGTAAACTATAACATTCTAGATTTCAATCGTACTAATTGCTGCATTTTTCAATATAATAAATCCATGCGGTTTAGGACTTGATGACAGAAATGTGAGAAAACTACTCAGCCGACTTAATCACCCAGTACAATTAAAGCTAACAGTTGCACCACTTTCGATCATCAGTGTTTGCATCCCACCTGCGGAACCGTACGTGTGTAAGGGTTAAAGCACTTCAAAGCACGTCACAGGAACCCTTCACTGCAGCGTCATCTCATTGTGACAGCAGTGCATTCAGAACCCTCAGCATTGTTGTGCTTTCTCCTTCTCTGAGCATTATTTTATGCTTTATTCCCCTGGCCTCTCTCTCTCATGCTCTCTCGCTTGCTCTCACTCGCTCTCGCTCGCTCTGCTTTCTCGCTGAAACTCGAACAAAAGCAAGATTTCAAATTGGCCCAGAAATCACATCAAAGGCTTGCAGTCAGATACATGGAAGGAGAATGACAAATGCATTAGCTGCGGCAGCTCCGGGTTTGTGTGTGTGTGTGTGTGTGTGTGTGTGTGTGTGTGTGTGTGTGTGTGTGTGTGTGTGGGCAGGCGTATAGTGCAGTGTAAGTAATTGGACAATGGCAGGATTGTTGTTGTGTGTCTATACTCTGCTGTGAAACAGTGAGTAAGTTTACAGAGCAGAAGATTCAATTTGAGGATGTTTACATCAGCTGAACCCTGTATTAATCACAACCCTGAGTCCTGATGTTGGACGAGACGGAAAGTGAATTCACACTGAATGTTTTGTTATTTGTGTGTTGGATCATTGTAAGACAAGAGGGAGGCACAAACTAACTCGGTGTAATTAAACTGGTTCCAGCAGAAAAGGCTTGTGGTCATCTTCTCGTGTTCCCATAGCAACATCATCTCCCAGTTTCCCCACCAGTTGATCAGATATTCATCCAGATTCCCCCTGTTTTTCCATAACAGTGTGTGTTTTCATGGAAAGTGTGTTTGACGACTGAATTGTGTGTATAAGTCGCTCAATTTACTCCCATTTCATCTGAATCTCCACTTGGTGGCGTCATAGAGCACATCAACCGCCAGGACCACCAACATCCCCTGGTTGATGGAATGAAAACCTCCTCATCAGAAAATCCCCCTCATGGGTTGAGCCCTGGGATTCTGCACAGTCAGGTGACATCCCTGGGCTTAAGTCCAGCCTCAAAATGTGGTGGTGGACGTATCTCACACTTTATCCGATGTTTTTCTGATAGTCCATGCTCCTAAACTGATGTGCAAAAATTTGTGGACATGTGCAGATGTACACACAGTTGTTTTCTGGAATGATGGTGCTCCATCTGGTACATGGGATGAGGTGGGAGGGTCTGCATCCACTGAGTGCAATCAAGTGCTCACAGCAATGCTCTGAAATCCAGTGGAGAAAATTCCCTGGAGAGTAGAGACAGTTACTCAATCAAAAGCAAGTCTTAGAACCCAAGACCTGCACTTTGTGGGCAGTAACATGTTGCTTTCTAGGTTTCATATCTCAGGATCAGAGGAACCTACAGACATGATACACCTGCCATTACAAACTAAAAGTCTTGGTGCTCATCATTGTGTGATGAATTATTAGTGAGTAATCCATCTAACAAAACATCCCTGGGCATGTGTTCATGCTCAACCTGCATACAGACTCCTACTGATCAGTGAGAGGGGGCGGGGTTAATGACATCACTGAGCCAGATACTGCATTATAGGGAACGAGAAGCTCTTTGCACTTTTTCTTTGCTCACACAGTGTTCAAAGTTCACAACAGAAGGGAAAATTCATACATATTTAACAAAATATATAAATATAAATATAAATCAAACATAAATATCATTGTAAATCTAATCATTGCAAATAACATTAAAATTCTTGCATTTCCACCTCGAAAACACTCCATTTCCAACAGGATGTTGTTTTTAGCAAGTAAATTTTTGATCAAAACATGGTCAGATTCGTACATTCCATCTCAAATGAAAATTGGCTTAGCCTAGTGTGTGACCGCCTCCTATAAATACTTTTCTATTATTATTAATATTTTAATATTAATATTAATATATTAATATTTTGGTGAATAAAAGTGTGTCAAACTATGAAAACCTCCCATCATTTTTTTTTAATAAGAAAGAATAAATAAGGTGTCCCAATACTTTTGAGTGTACATTAACACCAGCTGATGTTTTGGTGACAGCTGGATCAGGAATGGGTTGGCTGATGGAATACACTTGGGATGGAAGTGTGTGTGGTGGGATTGGGGGTGGGTACTGGGTGAACTTCACTGGAAGCGTGGCTAATGGCAAAAGTTGTGCAATGGTTTGTAGGGGAGGCTGACGTGGCAGAGCTCGGCCTGGTGGGAACTGTCTGCTTAATTGGAGCGTTACGCAGACGGACGGAGGGTGAAATATTTATAGAAGCTGTGCTACTGAAGCTCCGAGAGGATTAGTCAATATTTACCCGCTGTCCTGCTGAACAGAACCGGAGAGAGAGAGAGAGAGAGAGAGAGAGAGAGAGAGAGAGAGAGAGCAGGGCTACCTGCTGGTTTGTGATGGCCGTGGGTTATCTCTCTTTCTGCTCACTTTGATAAATGATGTCATAATTACACTTTTGATTAAAAACAGAGAGAACAGAAGATATAACACGATATGAATTATTCATAGTTGTCTTCGTACTGTGGTGGGAGCGTCGTGGGATCCATCTCTGTAATTATCACTTTATAACCTCCAGTGTTTTTGATCAAGACATCAAAATGAATGTTTAGTCAGGTCGTTAGGGACGGTCTGCGCTGTGTTATGAGCCGTCATCATCATCAGGTGATGCGCACAGGTTCTCTTACAGGTTCTGCCTCTCACGGATCTGAAAAGATTGGCCTTATTCATTGCTTTGCTTCAGTTTCTCAAAGCTTATTGTTATCATGTCAAACAAAGTCACCTCTGTCACCTCTCGGGCATATTCTAGTCTTGTTCACCTTTTGTCTCAGTCCTTGTGTTTTCCCATGTGCTCCTAGCACATGCTCTGTGTTTGTTTTGGTCTTGTCTCCTCCCTTGCTCCGCCCATTCCCATCTGTGTCTCATTTGTAACCCTGCCCCCTCGTTATCATGTCCCAGGTGTGGTTAATGTTGTGCTGTATTTAGGACCCTCTGTCTCAGCTTGTCTTTGTGAGTCCTTGTTGAAGATTTGTGATGTCAGTTGTTATTGTGTTTGTTAGAGTCGTTTGTTTGTTTACCTACCTTGTGTCTTGTTTACTTAGTGTTTGTTTAAGCTCTGTTAGTTTGGTATAATGTTCTGTAATTCCCATTAAATCCACAGCCCCTGTGTTTACCTCCACACCCTTATTCATCTACTCTGTCCATCCTTACATGATTGGTGCTATAAAGAACCCTCATAAAAAAGGTTCTATAAAGGACCCAGTGCATTCTCCATCAATCTTTAATCATGCATTCTTTGCATGTTCATGGTTCTATTTAGAACCATTTTCTTTACTAAAGAACCCTTGAGGAACCCTAATTGTTAAGGGTGTAAAGCAAAGAAAGGCTTGTAATATTTTGATATTTATTTTTTTGATGGAATGATGATATATAGAACCATGACATCTCAGTGTATTTGCCTTATTAAAGGGATCTTTGGAGTGGTGGACATGGTTCTATAATGCACCACAACTGATTTGAACATCATCATGAGTGAAAGGTCCACATTTTTACTACTATATACACAGTTAAATATATGAAAGGGTTCTTCAGATTGAAGTAAAATACTTTGTACAGGGTTCTATATAGCACCCAAAGGGGTTATTCTATTGTTAAAAGCTGCATACTTACAATTACGGTTCTTCAAGTGTTCTTTAGTAAAGAAAATGGTTCTATATAGAACTATGAGCACTCAAAGAACCCTTTGCATTTTGAAAAGGTTCTTCATATTGATGGAGAATGTGCTGTAGATGGCTCTTTCATAACAACCCAGTTCTAATTGTGTAGAGCTTGCCTAAAACAGCAGACAAAATCTAGAACTCAGCCAGTCACCTGTTCCTCATTCCTTCATCACCTTTTTAAGGTTCAGCCGGTTCTAGAATAGCAGAGAGAGAAACCCATTTCACATCCAGACCGAGTAGAAAGCTCCTGCATTTGCATGCAAGGCTAATTTTGGAAAACATTTGCAGACCTTTCTCAAGCATGAAATAATGTTTTTGATTCCTTTGTTCTGGCAGAATTAATCATAATCAAGAGGAGACCTTCTCTTCCAGCAGCTCGTCTGCCTCTGTAATCGTCCTCCAGCTAAAACGGGACAATGGAAATCACAGGAGGTGGAAAATGATGGTGCACTATTGTGCTGTTTAAAATAGATGGGATGAGGTGGGCAGGCGGTTCTCTCCTCAAAATAAAGCTTCCATAAAGGGGTCTTTGGAGAAATGAAAAGAATACACCACTTTGGTTCTCAAAGTGGTGTCAAGGAACAGTGAACCAGGAGGTTTGCACGCTGATATAGAGTTGAAAAGAAAAAAAATCGGTTGGACATTTTCACTGTTTTTGCCCCAAGTTTAAATCTGTTGTCCTGTCTCTCAGCTGCTGATTGGTTCTGCTGCTGGGTTTGACTCACTATAGTCAAACCCCCCCAAGACGAAGTGGACATTCTGATTGACTCTGCCACTGAGTTTGAATATCTGTAGTCCTGTCCCCCGTCCCCCCAGATAAAATGGACATTCTGATTGGTTCTGCCTCTGAGATTGACACTCCTGTCCTAGTCCTGTCCCCCTCTGGGAAAAATGGACATTCCGATTTGACAGGCTGAAAGAATTCTCCTTGGAGGTGTAGGACAAGATGTCTGGTGAAAGGCTATAGGTAACATCTAATTCCTCCAAGTATTAGGACATAGGAGGTCCTAAGTGCATTTCTATTCATTACAACTGTATATACTCGCATCTATACTCACATGTCTGGCTCCACCCCTGGTTTGAGGCGATTGAAGCGATCTCTACCTGAGATGGAGATTTTGATGGAGGATCTGCCAAAGTCGTGGCATCACCTCAGTACTTTATAAAACGAGAGGTCAAACGATGGGCCTGTTGCCTGGCGACTCACCCCAAGTGAGAATTAGGGCCAAAGTGATGGTAAAAATCTGGAATGTACGCTCAAGTCTAGGCTCATTTAGGAACTATTATTGTATTTAACAATTGTTTGGACGTTTCCCTCAGAGTTCCCGAGGATCTCGAAGCAAATTACGGCTTTAAACTTCAGCTTGACCTTAAGCTTATATAAAACTTGAGGCTTCTCCGACATCTGCTGCTGAATCATCCTCCTTTTCTTTACTTTGCTTTCACTCAGACTGTATGGAGCTGAATTTATGAAATCTGAACCTCTAAATGAGAAATTCCATCGACTCCTTCACACAAAGACTGACATTGACGCCTCCGGAGGTCACCTGAGGGTTTTAAAGCGTTGCTAGGCTGGCCTCTATTTCACACCGGTCTGGTTTTATATTTGACTGAACAGCGCAAACACGTCTCGAGCCCAGAGACAGCCGTGCTAATTCCATGCTTCACTTTTGACTTTTCCATCCATCTGAATGGGCTTAGAAGGACAGTCGGATCAGAAAGACAGACGCAAATGTGAGAAGAATTGCAATTGGCTTCGGAAAAACCTCAACTGATAGAAAATACAGATTAAATAAAGGATGTCTGGGTGGATATCTCCAATGTGTGCTCTGCTGGTGGAGTCCCAGAGAGAAGGGAGACCTGAAAGCAGAGCAGGTCACCTGCCGAAATGTACCGAAGTAATCCTTCTGCTTCTCCCGGCGCCTTCTGCTCCCTTTCTGGCACAGACCTGTGAGAAAAGAGAGGAGATCATTCTGTTAGTGCTCTTTTATTTATCAGCCAATTGACACAGTGTTTAAAAACACCAGCAGCACTGCCGTGCCTGATCCACTCGTACCAGCACCACCACCCACATAATAGCTGCTCTGTGGTGGTCCTGTGGGGTCCTGAGCATTGACGATCAGGGTGAAAGGATGCAGAGAAACAGATGGACTACAGTCTGTAGTTATAGGACTACAAAATGCTCCTGTATGGTCAGAGGAGCTACTGAAAACGCAGGTCACCTGCAGTAATGACCCGAAATGAAGCTGAAGTCCTTCAGCTTCTCCCTGCAGCTTTTGTTCCCATTATGGCACAGACCTGTGACAAAATGAAAACATTAATTCTATTAGGGCTTTTTTTATTTATCAGCCAATTTGAGCGCAGTTTCTATTTGATGAATCTCAGAGCTTGCTCGACTGTGAAGAAAACCAATCAAGCTAAACTAACAACAGCAAACTAACACAGGTCCCTCCCCCCCACCTCCACCCCCTTTCTGCTACGACAGAAAATGAGTTACAATTTGAAAGTCAAATAATGGGAAATAGCCGAAAGGAAATCGAGATGTCTGCACTGTTCTGTAAATGTCTCTGGCTGGTAGCTTGACTGCGGGCCACGCTGAAGTGGACGTAATGGTCCTTAGCATAATTCCAATTAAATAAACAAAGCCTGCGGCAGTCAGATCTGTTTTTTAACTGTTGGAATGAGCGAATGGAATTATTAGACTCTGTGTCACTCAGGCAAAGCGATCAATTCCCCTCAGCACTTTCTCGACGTGTCTTCATCAGCCAAGCCACCTGAAAACTTCACGACCGTGACCACGATGCAGCAACGAGCACTGCAACCGTCCACCACTCCATTAGGAGAATGGAACCAGAGCGTCCAGAGCATTTTCTACCTGATACACACCGGTCAGCCATAACATTAACACCAGCTCCCTTTGTCAATCAATAATTACAGTCATCTGCATACCTTCTTACCCTCCACAAGGGTGTGAAAAGGTGGGCATGCATACCTGGGGCCCTGTATGGTTGGACGAGTGGACGAATGGACTGATTGCAGGGACCCCCAGGGCCCAAGATTTGGTGGAACGTGGGTTGCACTGATATGAGTGGATCAGACACAGCAGTGCTGCTGGAGTTTTAAAACCCCTCAGTGTCACTGCTGGTCTAATAATCCAGAAGCATTCTGTTATTATAGAACACCAACGTGCTCCTCTATGGATGCACAGTGAGTGTAGAAACAAGGAGATGGTATTGATGATCTGGCTGGTACATGTATATGTGTGAAGGGTCTTTTGAAATTTTAAAGACGTCAACGTAAAAGTGAAACCAGTGAAGCACCTTTATTTTTAAGAATGTACCACGAAAGGTTCCTTCAAGGATCGGATCATATACCATTCCTCATACCATTGATATCAGACCCAGAAGAATCTTGACTTCCCCTAAACTAATGCTCCTAGTGGTCTGGAGCCTGTTCTGACCACGTAGCTTCTATTTTCTACGCTCTGGTCTGTTTATTTTTGGAGGATCCTGTGGGTGGATATTAACTCCAGCCTGAAACCCCACCGCTGCTGACTTCGGCCTTTACCACAAAGAGACTGGACGAAACAGCAGTTTCTATACGTCCATCAGCACACCTGCCAGAGGGACATAAACAAGTGGATCGGAGCAGTTAATAAGATGAGCGTGTCAGAGGGAGCCGCCGAAACCGACCTGCAGTGCCAGAGCAGGATAACACACCTGTCATGGTCCGAAGGGAAGGTGCGTTACTGCCTCTGAGCTTCTGCTGGGCTAATTTATCTCTCTAACACACACTCATTCCCTCTGTCTCTACAGCCGGGTGGCAACGTGATTGAGAACAACAGAGGAGAGAGAAAGACGGGTGGGGTGAGAGCGGTAGAAATAGAGCGGAACCTTCTGACAGGGTCCTTTTGCCCCTCTTCTTGATGAACATTGCGCCCCAGATGTCTAGGACTGGTTTTATACAGTGAAACTTTAACACAACTGAAATGAAGCTGTAGAAGCCAATCAATACACACCATACAATCATGTCAAACAACATCATGTCAGACTCTAGATCAATAGACAGGAGAATTCCACAGATGGACTATCAGAACAGATCAAACATATCTAATGTACAGCAAAGAGGAATCGACTGATAAAATATTAGCAGTGATAGATGGATAAATGAAACAAGATAAATTACACTCAAAGTTTGTGTCTACTCAAAGTCCCCCCCAACCCTGCATAAGCCTCAGTACAAATGCTTCAGCAGAACTTTGTACATATATGAATAAGGTGCATCTGTATAGACGCATATATACGAATAAAGACTTCCCCTGGCGGTGCTCTGTTTCCAAAAACACACAAACCTGCCATGTTCTCGAAGAAGAAGAATTAAGAAAACTGTGATGCAGCAGCATTTTGATTTTCTCTGTCTCAGAGCTTCTAAAATAAACAACAGACAATCAAGCAGAAATGGTAAGAATTGCATATTCTTCTAGGTTACATTTAGATTTTGGTTTGGTGTCAGGCTCAGGTTATGTTTAAGGTTAGAGTAAAGGTTAAATTGAGTTAAGTTTAGGGTAGATATTAAGTCCCGGTTATGGTTAAGGTTAGGGTTAGGTTAGGTTTAAGTTATGGTTAAGGTCAGGGTTAGGTTAGGTTTACGTTATGGTTAGGGTAAAGGTTAGGGTTAGGTTAGGTTTACGTTATGGTTAAGGTCAGGGTTAGGTTAGGTTTACGTTATGGTTAAGGTCAGGGTTAGGTTAGGTTTAAGTTATGGTTAGGGTAAAGGTTAGGGTTAGGTTAGGTTTACGTTATGGTTAAGGTTAGGGTTTGTGTATGTTTCTAAAGACCTCCAGTATGATGGAATTATTGCCTTGTTTTGTTTTTAAACATTGATGAACATAAAACAGATTTATTAAGAAAATAAAATATTACATATGTTGTTAAAAGTGGTTTGTCAGATTGAAAGAAATGACATGTAGCAACAAAGAATTGAACAGGGTTTATTCAACTCAAGTGCTTTGAATATTAATCAAATAACTTTTTTTTAAAACTATTTTTCTGAGTTTAATAAACCTCAAATAAGTCCCTGCTGAAAATTCCAGCTCAAGACCAGCTATTTCTGGTAGCTGGTTTCAAATGGTCTAAGCTGGTCTTGGATGGTTAGGATGGTCAAATGCTATGTTGTTATGGTAGCTGACTAACCTGTTTCTGCCCAGTTCTTGGGCTTGCTGGTCATGCAGGTGGACAGCATGCTCATAGTGGTTCATAGTGGTTGTTTGAATGGATGAACTGCCTTTTACAGTGTAATTAAGGCTCATATTATTACTTACATTTACAGTATTTATCATGTATATTGGCACATTTACAAAGCATATCCGTGCCTTTGCATAAGAGAAGGTCCAGTGATGCTCTTTGGTTGCGGATTGGCGTGTTTTTTTTTTTCTTTCCGGGGGGCGCTCTGCCTCTGTTTGATGCAGTCACTCAGGAGCTCTGCTATTGAGCAGAAAGTTATTAGTTGTGGCTGAACGTTTCTCTCCTTATCGGTCGGTGGAAAGCTCCTCACCCGGAGATTAGCCGCACATCAAATAAATGAGCTTTCCTGCCCGAGAGGCTGGACTTCACTTTCCATTAGAGTGGGCTGAGGGCTCAAAACAGGAAAAACAGGCAGAGGAGAGGAGGAAGAGGAGGAAATGTGCAGTCTGGGCTTAAACAGATCGGTTAGAGAATATCCTGATTAAATAAGGATGTTTTTGCACTTTAACGTCCAATTTACAGTGATTTTCATGACAAAGTTGATCCCTCAAAGCAGATCTGACCAATAAAGCTGCGCTGCATACGTTCACACCACAGCTGGATGTGTGGAACCCCTGACCGGCTGGAGATTACATTATACTGCAGGTCATTTGATAGTCTATCACCTCTGGAGAGCTGAGACTGAAACAGAACTCTGAGAAAAGTGAAAGTGACCACAGACTAACCTGCTAACAATTTGCGAATCAGAACTTTATAATATTTTATTAACTCTTAGAACCGGAGATCCGCACTTTGCGGGCAGTTACAAGCCGTTTTCTAGGCTTCATAACTCAGGATCAGAGTCGCCTACAGACATGCTACAGATATCCTACCAAACTACAATCTAATTTATCTGGATGGATCTAGATTTGACATGTGACATGTTATCAGTGACTAATCCAGCTCAGAAAACAGCTTAAATTCAATTTTCCAAATTTCCAGGTTTCCAAATGAGTTAAAGTTTCAAGAATGTACCAGTTTAAATGCCAAAGGAGCTTCCAGTGCATGTTTACTGCTCTGTCCATGTTTACATGATCAATGTACACGCGGGGCTGATGCTCAACCTGCATACAGACTCTGACTGATCAGAGAGAGGGGGCGGGGCTGGTGCTCAACCTGCATACAGACTCTGACTGATCAGAGAGAGGGCAGAGTTAGTGACATTAGTGACCCAGATATTTTTGTAAAGAGGAAAACAAAAAGGGAGGGGCAGTTGACTCTCTTTTTGTGCTCACACAAAAGCTTAAAAAAATTTATTTTATTGTTCAAATTTCAGAATAAAAGTCCTGAGAAGGAAATATATAAACACATATATAAACAACGACTAAAAAGGACATTCAGGTTGTTTTTTTATTTTATTTTCACTGTCAAGTAGATTTAACGACTTATAAATATCCTTGTCAGTTTAATATTTACAAATAATTAATCAAAGTGTTCAGCTCAAAAACACTCAGAATGAAGAATTTGAAAAAGGATAAACAGTGGTGGTCCTCAAATAGGGCCTTGTGGGATTCCATATCTCATTTGAGCCACAGCTTTTTGTAAGTTCTTAGATATAAATGGTGAATTTGAAATAGTGGACTCTGTTCCAGATTTGCTTTCTTGATCAGTGGTTTAATAACCATGACTTTAAAAGCTGCAGTCATGTGATTTAAACTAAGATGATGGTATTGCATCTAGAGAGAATTCAATAATTCTAACTGCGGAACTTTTCTTCTATATCTATGTTTCGCCCAATATCAGCCCTACATAGATGACAGACTGTTTGGACTGAATATTATGGGTTGTTTTCTGTCTAATATTTTCTATTTTATGATTGAAAATGTCCATAAATATATTACTGGTATAATTTGATGGAAGTTTTTTTTGATCAGCAAGGACGAAAAATGTAAGTGAGCTCTAGTTAAAGCCTTTCTCTACTCAATAAGGCTGTCCTTCCTAGCTGAGTGGAATACTTCCAGCTCGATCGCCATTTCCGCCATGTCCTAATGTGGATTGTTAAAGTATGAGTCTGATCCTTATACCATTGAACAATTTTCTTTTGTCTCAATGTTTTATACTTAAGTGGTGCTACACTAAAGTTGATCTAAGGTTATTTTGTAAACAGTCACTTAATCTAACTCCACTGGATCTGATGAACAGTAATCTGGGGGTCGGTAAATCTGGCAGGTTTTCGATCATTTGTTGGGCTGTAGATGATCTTGTTGAACGCTGCATGCATTTTTAATGGACTGTCTACCTTCTCAAAGTGGATGTAAAAATCTCCTACAATTATTACTTTATCACTGCTCACTGCTTCTTCTGCAGCAAAGTCACCAAACTCTTTTTAAACTCCGAGTCGAGCCCTGGAGCTCTATAAACGGTAATTAATTAAGTGCGTTCTTGTTTGTGGCCAGATTAGTTATGTTAATGGGCAGAATTTCAGAGGAAGGGAAGGTGTTTCTGATATATTTTGGTAAATTGTACAGACTCTACCTCCTCTGCCTGATAGTCTCAGGCTGTGCACATAATTTTAACCTTCAGGAGGAACCTTAGACCTTCATTTAGTGCCACGTATTCATCAGGTCTAATCCAAGTTTCATTGATGCACAAAACATTGAATTTTGTGATCTATTATTGAGTAGATCTTTGAATATTTCTAAGTTTAGCTTTAGGGCACAGACACAGTCCCAATACTGTTGAACCTCGGTGACGCCTCAAAGCGCCTTGCAGAGGGTCAGTTTTGCATGTCTGTCTGCGGCCGAGTCCCGGCTCTGGTTTGTCAGCAACTGTTAATGATACTCTGCAGAGTAACTAACAGACTATGGGCTATGCTGCAGGAAGGTAAGGCCGCAGCCTCCCACATGGGGTGGACACCATCCCTACCTATTAGACGAGTTGCCTATAAAACCCACATTGTTTTCTGAACACCAGTTGGACATCCAGAAGTTCAACACTGTAAATCTGCTGTAGGCATCAGTGCCTCACCGCATTGGGATGGTGCCAGAGCAAACTACGACTTCAGACATGGTCTGGGCCAGTTTAATCACCTCTTTAAAGTTCTACTTGGTCAATTCACTCTGCTGCACACAGATATCATTGGTCCCTACATTGATGAATATCCTCGAATATTCCCTATTCGCTAGCTTAAGATGTCCACTAATGTCCAGTACTCCGGCTCCCAGTAAACAGGTAACTGTGACTGCTGGTTCCCCCTTCTGGACCAGCTACTTTCATGCATCAGGCAACAGAATGTCCTATGACATGACCTTTGAACAGGCTCCTCAACGGGTGCTTCGCTGAGCAGGGCAAACCTGTTTGACATGTGAATAAGTGGGGATGTCCATGCTGCCAATACATCACCCATTCCCACTGTAAGGACTCAGAAGCAGGAGTCAAGGGGTGCTAGCTCTCCCTGAGCCACCCAGGGGTGCATCTGAATCTACAGGTACTCTATTTTCTGGGATCTTTCTGGGACCAGTAGACATGCAATGGACGCTTAGCACTTATTTATACTGTATTTTTATTTGTTTATGAAAATTATGAATTATTTTGTTAGTTTGTGTGTGTGTGTGTGTGTATGAGGAGTGCAGTTTAAGTGTGAGTGGAAACAGTACAGAAAGCACAACCTTTAATTATTGCTGTTGCTAGACAACAGGGTTGCATTTGAGAGCAACAGAGAGGCTGAGAGAGAAAGGAGGAGGGTGACAGAGGCAGGGGCGGTACAGGGCTGTACCCTAGGTTCTTTTTTTAATAGCATCAGGTCTCCTCCACCACTTGTTCCCTGTCGCTGCCTCACTAACCCTGCAGTAGCGATGCTGGAGGAGCCCGGTAACCACAATGCTACACCATGTCCTGAAGGACAGTGTCTTCATATTAACTTTCAGACCTCTAGGGCAATTATGTGGGATGTTTTATATTTTGATATTGTAAGAGATATTGTTAAATGAACAGATTGTAAATGATTGTAGGAATTTGACCATGTCTTGATCAAGATCAAGACTAAAAACACTTTCTATCTCAGAAATCCTGTTGGAATTTGATTATCCAGAATGTTTAAGAGCTGAAAATGCAAGGATTTTGATGAGATGAGTAATTTGTAATGATTAGATTGAAAATAAAATAAAATAAAATAATAAAAGTAATTATTGAGCATGTGCACATGAACAGGGCAGTAGACATGCACTGGAAGCTCCTGTGCCATTTAAACTGGGATTTAATTGAGGTGGAAATGAGTGAATTCTAGCTGTTTTGTGAGCTGATTTACTCCCTATAGTGTATGATGGGTTTCATGTCTGTAGGTTACTCTGATCCTGAGATATGAAGCTTAGAAAACAGCAAATAACTGCCCATAAAGTGTGGATCTCAGGTTGTTAGAGTCAGTATAATAGTCTCTAACCTGAGGCAAAGGGGGAGATGGAGGTGGAGGCTGCCTTCATTAATTTGTGGGACCCAAAGCAACGTGCAACCTGTGCATATAGGGCAGCCCGGCTCTGGATCTGCTGTCTCCTGGTGTGGAACCGATTGTGTTCTCTGAGAGTCATTCAATTTTGTCACTTGTAAGCAGCATTTAGATCAACAGTTCAGTATTATTGATCCTCCCACAGTCGCTTCAGCTGTAGTTCTGAGAACTGAAGGACTGTGTGTGTATATATATATATGTGTGTGTGTGTGTGTGTATGTGTGTGTGTGTGTGTGTGTGTGTGTGTGAGTGGTTCAGCGAGTTGTTTGACTGGCGGCCACTGTAATGCAACAGCCAAGAGCTCTAATGAGTGGTGGGGATTTTCTGTACACACTAAACACACTGTCTCGCTGTGTGTCACACAGCAGAGCCAGCGGGGGTTCGGTCTGCTTCGCAAGGTTGCTACACTGCTTACACACCCCACTGTTGAGGGGTCCTGACAGACAGCCGTGTGTGCCTGTGTGTCCTAATTGTGCCGAGGCAGCAGAGGGAAAGTGATTTTGGAGGGGAGTAATTATCCACTTCACCGTGTGGAGAAGAAAACACCCCTCCCAACAACCCACTCACACCCCCCCAAACCCCCCCCCCTCAGCACATCAGCACATTCTCACTGTTTCACTAAACATACTACACTGTTCCTCACCCAAATACTGCAGACGCTGCCCAGACAGACCAACAACCGTCTTCTTTCAGATCACCCCTCCTTGGATCACTCTTCTTCAGATCACCCCCTTCACATCGCTCCTGCTCAGATCACTCCCCCTCAGATCACCCCTATTCAAAACCCACCTCTTCGGAGCACACCTTCGCAGATCACCTCCTTCATATCACCCCTCCTCAAATCACTCCCCCTCAGATCACCCCTATTCAAAACCCACCTCTTTGGAGCACACCTTCGCAGATCACCTCCTTCATATCACCCCTCCTCAAATCACTCCCCCTCAGATCACCCCTATTCAAAACCCACCTCTTTGGAGCACACCTTCGCAGATCACCTCCTTCATATCACCCCTCCTCAAATCACTCCCCCTCAGATCACCCCTATTCAAAACCCACCTCTTTGGAGCACACCTTCGCAGATCACCTCCTTCATATCACCCCTCCTCAAATCACTCCCCCTCAGATCACCCCTATTCAAAACCCACCTCTTTGGAGCACACCTTCGCAGATCACCTCCTTCATATCACCCCTCCTCAAATCACTCCCCCTCAGATCACCCCTATTCAAAACCCACCTCTTTGGAGCACACCTTTGCAGATCACCTCCTTCATATCATCCTTCCTTAGACAGTTACAATGGGCAGGACTAAATGTCCCCTAATAGTGAATGGGTGGGGCTTAGCATGCACCTTCGCTTGAGTGGGCAGGGCCAAATGTCACCTAATCTTAAATGGGCGGGGCCAAACAATACCTAACCGTGAATTTTCAGGGCCCTCAATTGTTTCTACACTTGAATGAGTGGCACGAAACCACGCATAGGCTGGATCAGTGGTCATGTGGAACTGTGCTCATGGTGATGACCTCACACACTTTTACAGTGTTCGTGCTTTTAATGGCAGAGTTCCTTTATTCAGATGAGACTCTTTATTATTCAGATGATTTTTTTATGATATGGGCATTTGAACATGGGTTGCACTGTTTATTTAACTTGGTTTGTTTACTTTTTTTATTACTTTTTGGTGTGTTTAGCGCTGCAGGCTGGTCTCTGTGCAGTGTGTGGTGACAGAGAGCAGAACTGGGTCTCTGGAGGATCAAAGATATTTCATAACTCATATTGCTCCCCTGCCAAAAGCAGCCGCCCACTCGTAATGACAGCTTAGCACAGGTCAATGCATTTCCAATAATACGACCCCCTCTCTCTCTCTCTCTCTCTCCCTCTCTCTCTCTCTCTTTGTGTCTCTCGCTCTCTCTCTCTCTCTCTCTCGGTGTCTCTCGCTCTTGCTCTGCATTCATTTCCATGTGTTTGAAATGTCAGCCTGCTGGCGATGCTTAACCATCAGTGGAGATAGTGTACACATGTGTAAATTACAAAAGTTAAAGTCAGGCAATATTCCTTAGCAACACGGATCAGCTCTCTTAAGAACATTTCCAGAACCACGGGTTGAATTTTAAGTAAAAGTTGTGCTATTACTGTACAGTGTATTTACCAATCAACCACAACATTATGACCAACTCTGATCATACAGCAGCTCTTTGTGGTTCTATAATTACAGACTGTAGTTCATCTGTTTCTCTGCAGACTTTATTCTCCTCCTTTCACCCTGATCTTCAATGATCAGGACCCCACAGGACCACCACAGAGCAGCTATTATGTGGGTGGTGGGTCATTCTCAGCACTGCAGTCACACTGACATGGTGGTGGTGTGTTAGTGTGTGTTGCTGGTATGAGTGGATCAGAAACAGCAGTGCTGCTGGAGAGTTTAAACCCCTCAGTGTCACTGCTGGACTGAGAGCAGTCCACCAACCAGAAATGTCCAGGCGACAGCGTCCTGTGGGCAGCGTCCTGTGAGCACTGATGAAGGACTAGAGGACAACCAACACAAACTGTGCAGAAACAGATGAGCTTCTGTCTCTGACTTTACATCTACAAGGTGGAGACACTTGGTTGGAGTGTCTAATAGAGTGGACGCTGTGGACACAGTGTTTAAACACTCCAGCAGCACTGCTGTGTCTGATCCACTTGTACCAGAGCAACACACACCACCACCATGTCAGTGTGACTTTTGTCCTTTAGTCTTTAGTTCAATGAGCACAAAAAATTATAGGCACACATATATATATATATATATATTTTTGAAACTTCTAATTCATACAAAAAATTTTATTCTGTTACTCCAATGAAGGCAAATTGGAATAGCCTGGAATGCTCCTGAAAATAAGGAAACCTGGTATGTGTGACTGTCTCCTATAAACACTTTTGGGTGAATAAAAGTATGTCAGACTACGATAATACGAAAACATCCCACATAATTGACTTAGGGCTTTAAAGGTTAAAGGAACACTTCAGTGAAAATCTAAATTTACACAATCTTCCTCTCAGCTTAGAGCTATTCGATCACTGTCAGCATGTTTGGAATACTAATCTGGATTCTTTTGTTGCAAACAGGAGATACAAGAGCAGCAGTGCTGATGAACGCAAGAAGTCAATAGTCACTGAAATTGTTTCCATAAAGAATCACGCCCAGACACTGATCTCAGTTCACTTAAAGCACGTCCGCCTCTTAATTAGGCAAGTGTATATGTTCAGCATGTGTACAAAAATTGACATTATGATAATAAAAATCTGAAAAATAAATAAATATATATATATATATATATAGATATAAGGCCTGAAATGAGGAAATGAGGTTTAAGCAGGTTGAGAAGTGTGTGGAGCTTATTTATAGAGAATATTTGAGTGATATTACCCTCATAGTAACAGTTTTAACCCCCAAAAATGAAGCCTCACTCACCACATAAATAAATAAATAAATGAACAAATGAATAAATGAATAAATAAATAAATAACACAGATTATTTAAACACAGGCTAACTGTAATATCTCCAAACATCTCTAATGTGCAAGATCCAGACTTTATTTGTAACGTTCTTAAGCAGATGTGAGGCCTTTCGTTTTCTTGGTCTGCCTCAAAGAACAGCAGTAATTACTCTACCCACAAAACCACCCCTAAGCGCCCCCTAGAGAATCAGCGCTGCAATTCCTCTGAATTCCCATTCACTTCTACTATACTACATCCCTTCACTCTGAAGCTGAAACGTTCCCGACGAGGAATACTTCGAGTACAAGTTTCAAGTACAATGTCATCTTGAAAATGAATGTCCAGCCTTTTTTTCTATTTTTTTTTTTGAAGTGTGGGGGGGGGGATGTCTCTCTCTCTGTTTGAACATCTCAGAGACTGAAACTCAGACATACCCCTTGCTGGGACAGGGCTGCTCAGACCCTCTAATGCAGTCTCTGCCGTCACAGGCTTTTTTCTTTCAGAAATGGAGATTTCCATTGATGCTGAGGGCATCAGGTGTTCTCTGCTTCCTTCATTAGGTATGCCCTACAGATTGAGCTCTTATCTGATCTACACGTCTGTGCCAAGACTGTCCAGATATGGTGGCAACACTGTAGGACACAGACCCCGTGCTTGTAAGAATGACAGCGGGAAACCATTTAGGTCCATTTAGGCACCATCGCCTCCTTCCTTGGTAGGTAGTTGTTGTTGAACTCTTGCATTCAGTTTTGGAATAATCAAGTCAAAAATTGATCTCAGCTTCCTTGACATCAGTAGTTCAGCCCGAGAGTAGCCTGTTGTTGTTTGTGATGTAATTCTGTAATGAAACCAGACACTGACCAGCTGAGTTTCAACAGTCCCTCCAGCCTTTGTTGTGAGTCGTTCCGTTTGTCTGATACCAGGCATTCTGGTATGCCATGAGTACTGAAGCTCTGTCTCATTTTCTCAATAGTGACTTGAGGGCTGGATGAATTCATAGCATATGCATCTATCCATTTCGAATGCACGTCCACAAGCACTACAAACATCTTCCCTAGGAAAGGGCCTGCATGGTCTGCATGCAGTCTGGACCATCGTTTCTCTGCCCACTCCCAAGGGTGTATTGATGCAATCTGTGTTGACTTGGCATTCTTTTGCCACATTTCACAGTCTCGTACTTCCTCTTACACTTCATCTTTATCCATTATCCATACATATGACCTAGTCAGGCCCTTCATCCTAGACATTCCCGCCCGTGTTTTAGTATGGTTGGGAATATTGGTGTTCAGCTGAAGTGGGACCCAAAGATCTTTCACTGCCATCTTCCATTTTATGTGACAGGACAGCTCCTGCCCCATAAGGTGAAGCATTGCATGGCAGTATGAGGTCCATGTCAGCTAAATCATCTACAGATCTCAACAAAGCTTTGGATTTTTGCAAAGCCTCTTCTTGTGGTCTTTTCCATGACCATCTTGCATCCTTTTTCAACAGCTGATGCAACTTATTCAGCAGTGTGGCCAGAATTGGTAGAAATTTACAAAAGCAGCTCAGAAATCCTAAGCGTGCCTTCAATTCTGTGAGATTTGCAGGAGCAGATGCTTCCTCCACTACCTGGATTTTTACTTCTACAGGACAGAACCCCGTTGAGTCCCCCACATGCCCTAGGAATTGAACTTCTGGTCCTTTTTCAGGCACAATCCCACTTCATACGAATGCCTCAACCCTTCCACCAGACTTTGTAAATGTTCGTCTTCGGTGACTCCTGCGATGAGAATATTGTCCAAATACACAGCTACATGTGCTACTCCATGCAACAAATGTTCCACGGTCTGCTGGAAAATAGCAGGGGCTGTAGGTAACACTCTGTAGGTAACTGATTATATGTGTATAATCCTTTGTATGTGTTTATGTTTACCAGCTTTTTTTGATTGCTCAGCCAAGGTGATCTGCTGGTCTGCATGTCTCATATTGAGTTTTAGGAATTTCTGGCCTCCTGAAAGCACTGCGAACAAATCGTCCACTTTAGGAACTGGATACTGCTCCTGTGATGCTACTTGATTGACCGTCATTTTATAATCCCCACACAGTCTAATTATGCCATCAGGTTTTAGCACTGGAACCACAGATACTGTCCATTCTGTATATTTGACTAGGGGGGGGGTGATGTCCTCTTTAATAGCCTAGCTATCTCCTGCTCAACCTTTCCTCTCATAGCATAAAAAACTGCACAAGGTCTGCAGAACCGTGGAGTAGTGTCAGCTGCTACATGAATAACAGCTTCAGTGCCTTTCAAGGTGCTCTTCCCGGAACACCTCATAATGTTTCTGCAGCACTTGTTGCAGTGTTCTAGCTTTGCTGTTGGTGTTCTTCAGCTCAGCCCAGTGTAGCCGAATTTCTTCCGGTCTGCCTTGGCCTAACAAACTTGGCCCTGCACCATTCGTTCGTGATTATGACACTGCAAATTCATCAAATATTTTAATTCTGTTCATTTTCATATCAAATGAAGACGAATTTGAGTAGCCTAGGACCTTCTTTAAAGAACAATATCTGGCCCCGTCCATATTCCACATTCAGAGTTCAGAATCAGGATTACTTTGAAATAAAATAAAATAATAAAATAATAAAAATGACAGAGTAATATGAAGAAGAATAAGTTGAGCAGGTCTTGTAAATGCCATGGTTTCTAAAATGGAAGGTCTTCGTAAATGGAAACGCTGTGAACTGTGGCATTCTTCATCCTCCTCCTCCTCCTTATCGTCATCATATTCATCATCATATCATCCCTCATCATCATTATGTTCTTCATCATCTTCATGATATTAATCATAGTCTTAATTATCATCATCATCATCATCTTTATTATCATCACCATCATTTGCATTTTCATCATCCTCGTCCCCTTTATCCTTCTCAAAGAGAGGGTCAGTAAGGCCACGGGGAGGCACAGCGTCTTGGATCCTGAAGCTTTTCCCCAAACTGAGCAGAACTTCAGACTCTAAACTCCAGACCTGCATCTGAGTCACTTTCACCTGCAGCTCTTCATTTGCATTGAACTCATCCATGTGTGCACAGAGTGTCTTTATTCAGAGCGCCAAATTACCTCTGCAGTGCGAACGGCATCCCCTGCAGCGCGTCCCAATTTAACACTTTTCCTTTTCTCCTCGTCTCTATCCCACTCTTTCTTTCTCAGACTGGTTAAAGTGAATTTGACAAAGAAATAAAGAGGAAAAACACAAAAAGCATCTGATTCACGGAATAATCAGACACTTTTACTCCACCTTTAGATTCGCTGGTAATTTGCCCTGAAAATAAACAGCAGCAGCTAATCTGAGGACTTTAGTTAGTTGAAGTTTTACTGTTTGATCAGTGTTGTTTTATTTTTCATTTATTTATTATACAACACTTTGTTCCGGTCAAGCATGCGAGATTGGTTGCAAAGTGTGCAAACCGTGCTGTTATCTCGTCTATATATGTTATCTAGAGCAACACTGTATCACAGTAATGTAATTGACCCGAGCAATAGAGCAGTTTTGCAGGCAGTTACATTCCATTTTCATGACCATATCTCATGATCAGAGTAACCTATAATACACACGTCAGAACAAGCTACCAGACTTGTGCTTTGGAACCATCAAAGCTGCCTTACAGTGCATGTTTACTGCACATGTACACGCTCGTCCTGCATGCAGACTCTGACTGATCAGAGAGGGGCAGATCACATCAAATTTCAGAATAAAAGTCCCAAGAAGGGATAATTCTGATACATGCATAAATAATAATGATAAAAATCAATAAAGAATTTGAATAACAGAAAATCAAATCATTGCAAATAAATAATCACAATTATTGCATTTTCAGCTTAAAAACACTGTGGATGATCAATATAAAGTGTTTTTAAGTCCTAATAAGCAAAAAAAAAAAAAAAGTCAAATTCATACACATTTAAATTCTGTTAATATTTACAAATAATATGTTCTAGGATCTCCTGACAACAACAGCATCTGCTAGGTGTGACTGTGTCCTATAAACACTTTTCTAATTTTCTGGTGAATAAACTATCCTCACATACAGTATCTCTATTATGTGTCCGAAGTGCGGTTTGGTGTTAAACGTGGTCTGAGTGTGAACAGTTTCAGAGTCTCAGCGGCTCTCATTCAGCATTATCTCTTCAAGGGAGACCTCGATGTTCCCCACATTTTACTCTCATTTCTTTTCTTTCTGCTGTTTATTAACAAAAAGGGAAAGTGCTGTAACGTAATCAGGAGAGATCATAGAGGAGCTTTTATTAAACCGGTGGAAGAAGATAAAGCTGGGCTGTGATTATGAGTTCAGCCTCCAGTTTGTGTTGAACAGCTGAACTTTCAGTCTTGCTTTGAGATGGTTTCCTTTCAGATCTGCTGTAAATAATCTAAAGCTCTCCGTTACAGCAACGTAGACTGATTTATAACAGAACAGACTGATCCCGCAGCGGAAGGTCTGTGATGGATGGATGATGATGCAAAGGATGACGGAGGTGGATTGATAATATTTGTGTCATCAGTGGTGAAGAAAACAGAAATGTAAGCTTTAGTGCTCGAATGTTATGTAACTCCCTACCGCTGTTCGGCTTCATTTCATTGGTTGGTGGTGAGGTGGGTTTGGTCTGGGGTTGCATTTTTTGGGTGGTCACTTTCAGATTGTTATGCGGGGCTTATGGTAGAATGTTGGGGCCTCGTGAAAATATATGCATGGCTATAGCTATTAAAGCCCAAGCTCCGCCTCCAGTGCTATACAGACCAATCACAGGATTCGTCACTTTCTGGTGCCGATATTTCATTTTGCCCCCTCCTTCCACCTCGCTGCCTCCAATTTGGTCCAAACTACATCAGTTACTAATGTGAATATTTGTAAGTTCTGCATGCAGATCATCAAACCCAGCTGTGCTACACGCTGCACCCTGTTCTTAGTGGTAATCAAATTAGTGATGTTGATGAATTAGTGACAAAAACGCTCATGTAGCTGACAAAAGACTTTTAATTACAGGCACAATAACAGCAATGAACCGAAACCCTCTGCATAACACTGATTTCGAATTTTAGCAGACGAGGAAAAATAATGAAACAAAACCTCTGAGAGATTATTACAGAGAGCATCCACAGCAGAACGTCTCACCATCACAACACTAGACTCTATTCACTGTTCTAATAGTACCACAAAATAACCTATATTACAAAATAAATGTGGAAACACAATATCTCTTAGAACCCGAGATCTGCACTTTTCGAATCTCAGGATCAGAGTAACCTACAGACATGAAACACATATCACAACAAACTACACTGTCTAGACCATGTTTAAATAATGTGATGAATAATCAGTACTTCAGCTCAGAAAACAGCTAAAATCCACTCGTTTCCATCTGAAATAAATCCCAGTTCAATCCCAGAGCTTCCAGTGCATGTTTACTGCTCTGTCCAAATGTACATTCCAGCACAGAGGGGTTTAATCACTCCAGCAGCACTGCTGTCTTTGATCCACTTGTACAAACCTCCACCATGTCAGTGTGACTGCAGTGCTGAGAATGACCCACCACCCACCTAATAGCTGCTCTGTGGTGGTGCACCGCTCATTCCAAAAGTATTGGATAGAGCTCCAAAACCCATTGGGCATGGTGAATATGGGGATGGTCATGTGATCACAGCTACTCCAGGCCATTCCATTCTATTGGTTAATTCGTGTGGAGATTATACTCTGTGTGAAACCTGGGTCAGCAATACTGGCATCTTATGAAGGCTGTCCAATTACTTTCGGACATATATTGAATTTCTTACCTGGAGGTTAAAGTAAATGAAATGAAAGTACATTTAGCACAGGTGGACATGCTGCAGCTGCTGTTGTTGTTTATTTTGCTGCAGCGTATTCCCCACGTTCTCAAGTGTGTGTGTGTGTGTGTGTGTGTGTGTGTGTGTGCACTGCAGGAGCTCTGAGGTTCTGATGAATGTTCCCCACACTGCTCGAGACGCCTCTCTGATTAATGCTGTTACCTGTAAGGAACGTCTGCAGGTGAAGAGCGAGCTCCAGGGTGATGCATTGAGCTTCAGCTCGCTCTGCTGCTGCTGCAGGAGACGGATGGAGGAGCATAAACAGAGTTTAACACAACACACAGCATAAACTACAGCACAACGCCACCAGCCTGACTGCTCTGTAAGGACTGCAATGTCCTACATAACCATGATGTATAATAACATACAGTACACTCATAAAGATAAGGGTTCTTTGGTGCAACTTTCCGCTCCCTGAGGAAACTTTCATTGGAAAGAAACCGTTCTGTAAACGTGATGAGTGAGTGAGACGAATGAAAAAGGTTCTACACACTCTTCATGTGGGTCTTCAAAGGTTTCGATGTGAAAGTCAAACAACTTTATGACCACCTCTTTGTTTCTCCTCACACTGTCCATTCTATCAGCTCCTCTGATCATACATGGGTACTTTGTAGTTCTATAATTACAGACTGTAGTTCATCTGGTTCTCTGCAGACTTTATTCTCCTCCTTTCACCCTGATCTTCACTGATCAGGACCCAACAGGACCAACACAGAGCAGTGCATGATAATGACATGGTGGTGGTGTGTTAGTGTGTGTTGCACTGGTATGAGTGGATCAAAGACAACACTGCTGCTGGTGAGTTTAAACACAACAGTGTCACTGCTAGACTGAGGACAGTCCACCAACCAGAAATATCCAGCCAACATCCAGCATCCTGTGGGCAGCATCCTGTGAGCACTGATGAAGGACTTGAGGATGACCAACACAAACTGCAGAAACAGATGACCTTTGAATGAATTGGCAGGAACCCTCTGAACCTTTCTGCAATGTTTGGCATTGAATCCCCGCTTCACCTACATGCTACACCTACATCACCTACACTTCCCCAGCCATGGCTGCAGCAACTCACTGTGTTACGCTTCTTCTGAAATTGAATGTAAATCGATACGTGGCAGTACCAACATTTTTGGTTGGTGCCATTAAAAACACAGACTTCGGTATCCAACCCTACTGATCATGAGCATTAACCGAGCACTGCAGCCACTGCACTGTCCACTGTGGATGGTAATGTCTTCTATGACGTATCCCCCAGGTAAAGATGTGACACTCTGGATCAAGCAGTGTTGAATGCCCACCCAGCTTCAGAAATGGAATGCCCCATCCATTGGTCACCGATGCCTTGCTTGAACTAGTAATTCACGTGGCCTTGCCATGAGCTCATTGGCCAGCGTTCAACCTCACCACTTCATAGTCAGTTTACATACTGAAACCCCTTCACAGTTGGCATATCAGTGTACACCATATTAGTGTTCACTTCGTCAAGACCTCCATTGTGCAGATGTAGGTATCTTGTTCAGGAGGTCCACAGTCAGTGCTTTACTTCCTGTAAAAGCAAAGTTTTTGTGACTGAGTTTTGCTTAATCAGGCCATGGGTTGTTTACGGCCATGTGGGAATGCTCCCGGCTTTTAAAATTAAGCCATGAAGCCCTGACAATTAATTCATGATTTAATTAGTTTTGCAGAATGTCAATAGTGTCAAATTAATTATAGGTCACTAAGCAATCTGAAAGTACAAATGGACAATATTGACAAATACACAGTCAGAGAAAGGGGGAACCCTATCAGCAGATAGATATCTTAATTACAGTATTAATTGAGCAGCATCCACTGCCAAGCCACATATTGACCATCCTGCTGAACAGACCCAACCTAACGGCAGGATAACAAGGGGGAAGGAAGCGCAGGCCGGACACAACCATTATTTGTAGCCGAGAAAGGAGCAGTGCAGTTAGGTGAACAGAGATGAAGAGACGACTGACTCCAGCAGATCTGACCCCAGAGGTGTGATCAGAGAGGCGCCAGTGCTGTAAAAGGAGATGCTGGCGTGCGGGTTTGAGTGCTGTAGTAGTGCTGCTGCTCCCCTTATTTGCATTTATTGACAAACGAAGTGGCTTTGCTACAAAACTTGGCATTCAATTCTGTCTCAGCCAGATATGTAAATCACAGATGTGGTCTGATTTGACACTGGCTATTGACACAAGAGGGCAGAAGGTGCTTCCCTCACTGCCCTATAAAAAGACTCTCAGAGGCTCCTTTTGGGTCGTGTATCTCTTGGTGGGGGATCGCTGACTCCACAATGCACTCTTAAGACATTTTGCCCAGTTGACAGACTTTGAGAGGGGATGCATAATTGGACAGAGAGAAGCAGGACTGTCATTTTGATGAACTGCCCACCATCTACACCATTTTGACCAAGCCACTTTCACCTTTGTTGTCAGTAGATAACTGTGGTCTTTAACCATATCATGTTTCGCCTCGAATAAAGGTTCTGTTTAGGATCGGTGTTAGTGTGTGTTGTTCTGGTATGAGCGGATCAGATACAGCAGTGATGCTGGAGTGTTTAAACCCCTCAGTGTCACAGCTGGACTGAGAGCAGTCCACCAACCAGAAATATCCATCCAACTGTGAGCACTGACGAATGACTGAGGATGACCAACACACACAGTGCAGAAACAGATGTGCTTCATCCTCGAATGCATTTGAGGCTAAATATATGTCTCTATCTCTCTCTCTCTCTCTCTGTGTCTCTCAGAGCAGTCGTAGCTAAATGTGGCTGAGACGTCTGAGGAGCTCTCTGTTGTCTCACAGAAGTTAAAGCCGCCATGAGGAGCTCATGCAGTATTGATGCTCTTTTACATCCAACTGCTGTTTAATAAATGAACAGAGAAGGGATCAGAGTCAGACCAGAAGAGGCTCAAGTCATTTAAACATCTGCTGTCAAACGTGTCATGATCTGGCAGAGCCTTCCTCCTTTCTCTCCTGCTCTGCCTGTTTCTTCTCAGTCTGACAGGCCGCTGTGCCAGGCGCCGTCACTGGGCACGGGAATCTGTGTGGTTGTGGTTATTAAGTGTTAATTTGCGGATGCATGTTCTTCTCAAGCTAAAGTGGAGCTCCTGAGCTGGTGAGAACATCTGCAGATCTGAATAAATTACATTTAAATGAATGACTGGCAATACTGGAAATGTGTGATTAGATAAAGTTGAAGATTTTATTAGCGTTTCCAGTCCTGGAATAAATATGAGACATTCATCCTTGAGAACACTGTACCACTGTTAAGCCTGAATGTTTCTGAACTTTTAGGACTAAACCCACCTGATCTGCAGGTGCACGATACGCATAACCATTCTGATATACTGATCTGAAGGCCGCACCGTGTGGATCACAGGAACAAGTGTATTAATATTAGTTTTCTACCTCGCAGAAACATAATTTACTGAACGATTGAGCTGTGGCTTTCGCTGTTCTCTCACTGTACGGGGAAAGCCCCACCCATCTCCAAACTGGAGATTCTGATTGGCTTTGACTCAGAGTTGCTCTGCCCATTTGCGCTTTTAAACCAAATGTATATTATTGAAGCAGAACTTGTTGAGAAAAGTCACAATGTTACCGTGTATGACTATTCATCTTTTCGCAGTAAATTTTACATACTTTTTTTAAGGTGTAATTTAGATGCATGTACACGTAGACCAATAGTGCCGATGAGAAGGCGGACTAAAACAGATGCATTTGTGTGAAATTCTGCACACATGAGAAGTCCCAGTATGCCAAACAGTAAGATGTAGAAGTAATGGTGCTGTATACTGGTGCATATCAGATATTGATCATATACTAAATGTTTTCACTGACCAACAGCTGTACTGAGGGAATATCGTTTGTTTGAAAGAATGTCAACAGAAGCAAAATCTATCAAACAAGAGGCCGGGTGTCATACCTTTGTAGAGGAAAAAGGTTATAAATATGCAAAAAGATAAAAGTGGCTCCAGAGGAATGGGCTGCTTCCAGACCCCCTCAAGGCTCCATTACAAATTTCATAGAAAGCTCAGCGGGCAGGGCTGTGGAATCGAGCTGCAAAAGCCCATTACAGCGGCCCGGCACAGTCCAGCGCCTCTAGCCTCCAGCGCAGACACTGAGTGAGTGAGCGAGCAAAACACACACACAGAGAGAGAGAGAGAGAGAGAGAGAGAGAGAGAAGCTCCAGTGTCCTGACCTTTCCCTGTACTGCACAGTGTCAGGCCAGCCTGCCCGTACCCATCACCGCCAACCACCGTTATTAGGTCATTACTATTTAAAAAGCTCTGCAGACACAGACCCCAGTCTGGGCAGGAGAAGAAACCGCAGGGGATGCAGGTGGAGGAGGTGGTGGAGGAGGAGGAGGGGTAGTGAAAAGAGTAAGAGGTGATGACTGGAGTGAAAAGAGAAGGTGATGATACCAGGTGTCCATCTTCACCGCTGTGCTTTTTCTGGCAGGTCAATGCTATACTACAGCTTCAAATTACCTTCCCCGGTTCCTTTTGTCCCCCCACCACCACGACCGCCCACATTCACCAGTCCAAACACATCCTTCAGCCTCTCACTGGAGCTACAAGGTGAACAAATAATATCCCACCAGCATAGCCATAACAGCTCACTAATAACATGTAACATACTCATACATCTTTCAGGGTCTGTAACCTCTGAAGCATTGAGCTCCAGTGCTAATTGGTGGAAATAAGCACCTATTCTTTCTTAGCTTAATTAGCCTCATAGCTAATTGGAGGGCTTTAAGGCTCATTAGGCATGTAGCACCAATTCTATTTGGTGTGCTACGAGGCTAATTATGTTGTAGCACCAGTGCTAATTGGTGGAGTAGAAGGCTAATTAGGTTGTAGCATCAGTGCTAACTGGAGGACTATAAGCCTCATTAGGTTGTAGCACCAGTGCTAAGTGGTGGGGTATAAAGCTCATTAGGCTTGTAGCACCATTGATAATTGGTGGGCTATAAGGCTAATTATGTTGTAGCACCAGTGCTAATTGGTGGGCTATTAGGCTCATTGGGTTGTAGCACCAGTGCTAATTGGTGGGCTATAAGGTTCCATTACTTATTAGCTTCATTAAGGTGCACATAGACCCACTGGGGAATTTAACCCATTTAACCCATCCACACACATCAATACACACATACACACTAGTGAATACACACACTAGGGGGCAGTGAGCAAGTTTGCCCCGAGTGGTGGGCAGCCCAATCCACAGTGCCCTGGGAACAGCTGGGGAGTTAAGTGCCTTCCACTCGTCCCAGTTCAGGGATCCGAACCGTCAAGCTTTGAGTCACAAGGCTGGTTCCCTGTAGCTCCAGGCTCCAGTTATTCTTACTCCAGCAATGTTGCTGAGGGGTTTAAACACTCCAGCAGCACTGCTGCATCTGATCACTCATACCAGCACAACACACACTAACACACCACCACCATGTCAGTGTGACTGCAGTGCTGAGAATGACCCACCACCCACATAATAGCTGCTCTGTGGTGGCCCTGTGGGGTCCTGAGCATTGAAGATCAGGGTGAGTAAAGTCTGCAGAGAAACAGATGAACTACAGTTTGTAATTATAGAACTACAAAGAGCTCCTGTGTGGTCAGAGGAACTGATAGACTGGACAGTGAGCGTAGAACAGCTTTGTGTTTAAGCTTCCATTAAAATGATGTAGAGTTGCCCAGATTCAGGTGGTTTTTCAGTTTACCCACTGGCTCATCTTACCCTATAAGCTTCCATACACATGAATCTGGGTTTATCTGGTTTATTCCAGTCGGTGGTGTTTAGGGGAGGGCAGGAGGTGCTTTTTATGCCGGTCTGACCGCAGAGCTTCATTAATATTTTATGGAGCCGTTGTCCGGGACCAAGGTGTGAGAAGCTGCTGTGAGATTACACTGCAACCCAGGCCATTCTTCAGCGCACTGAACCGTAATGGAGGAACACACACTGCCTAACTCCACACACACCCCTGCATGACCCCGGGTGACCTCGAGTGGACGGGCGGCGGCGGCGATGCAGCGAGCCGGGATGGAAATGTCAGTGGGAATGGGAGGCTGAGCTGAAGAGGAGGAAATATTGGAAATTATACTCTAAGCTTTATGGTCTGGAGCCCGGAGCTGTTTACTCTTCCTCAGTGGAGTAGAACGGCTCCGGCTGCCGCTGAATAATCACAGTGATGGCACACACATGCTACGGGTTCTCACGTAGCACGCGTGAGAACTTAATTACATACTTTACATATTTTAACACCAAAGGCGAGAAGTCTACCAATATTTGCTGTAGATCTCTTCAGTGATGATGCCTCAACTGGAGTGCACACACTGAACTAATGATCAAGCATGTATCCAGTGCTTTCTGTACAGTCCTTAACACCATGAAAGAAGCACAAAAAGAGTGTGAAGAACCTTTGGAAGTCAGATCCTTTACCATCATACAGTAAAAAACATGTTAGGACACCCAACCAACACCTTTGACTTCAACATATTTAAACATATGGATGCTTGATCTTCATTTGAACTATAGTGACAGATGGAGGTGATATAACTAAACACATTTTATAGGCTTCATAACTCAGGATCAGAGTAACCTATGGACGTATCAAAGACTATCCAGCTCAGAAAACTAAATTCACTTGCTGATTAAATCCCAGTTCAAATACCAAAAGAGCTTCCAGTGCATGTTTACTGCTCCGTCCACAAGTACATGCTCAACCTGCGTACAGACTCTGACTACTCACACAATGTTCAACTTTCAATATAAAAGTCCTGAGAAGGGATATACAGCTACATACGTAAATAAGTACTATGAAGCACTCACTATAAACATACTTAAATATGTAATCATTAAAAATAACTAATCATCAAAGCTCAAAAACAAAAAAATTTAATCAAAACTTGGTCAAAATCATAGAGACATAATAAAAGTCCTCTACAGGTTGGCTTCCCTCTGCCTTGATAAATAAATGTACATCAAACTGTAAGCTAGAGCTCTCACTGATATATGTAAATGAGCTCTTTTCTGATTGGCCTGGTCCTGCATTGTGCCTTGCTCTAAAAGTGGAAGATCTGTAATAAATGCATCAGCTTGGACTCCAACTGTTTCATACCTCCTGTCATTTTGGCCAAATTTTCATCCATTACAGGCCGAATGTGTGTCGTCTCATTTTCTCAGATAATGAGCTTTTACTCTTCTTTGTTTTGGAGTAGCTTTTCTAACACGAGATGAGATGATGAAAATTTTTAATTAAATCTGAAACTGAGAGTGCCAATAAATCAAAGCAGGACTCTTGGCACAGTGATGAAACGGTTATAACAGTGCTGGAAGCTGGACTATATGGAGGTAATCTCTTCAACATTTCTTTTAAAGCAGCATTTAAAAGCAGAATTCCACTGATTTTCTCAATTCTCTGCATAATTAAAGTTATGACTGTTTCAGAGAGGGTTTGGTGTAAAATTGCTCTGTTCTAGAGAAACTGGCCCAGTCGGAATTGTTCACAGTGGTGGTGAATGGAAGCAGACGTCTGATCCTCTGGTTTACCAGAGTTCTGAGAAGATTTTGGGTCTGAAATGTGTTTGAAAAGTATCATTAAGATCAGAGTGGCTCCGTGGTCTAATGCACAAGCGCTATGATCTGAGGATCACAGGTTCAAATCCCAGTTCAAAGCAGGCTGTTTGCCATTGGCAGCTGGAGTCTGCGAAAACTAAAACTCTCTGGGTGAGTAGATGGTGCACTGTCCCCACATCACACCTAATGCAATGCTTGCTGGCACAGGTGTCTGTTAGTCGTTGTATCAGAGCTGGGGCTTGACGCTTTCCTCCAAGTTTGTTGGCTGCCCAGCAATGATGCAATAATGGCAGTTCGAAAAGAGACTTGTATTGGACGAGGCTTGTCTTCATCTTCCTAATGCCAGTGGCATCATATATGATTGGGGAGAGTTCTAACAGGGTTGGCTTTTCCAAATTTACATTTTTTCTTTTTTTAAAGAAAAAAATAATAGTGGAAGGATACATACAGGTGATGTGCAGCAAAAAAATAACCCCCAATTAAAATAGATTTGTTCAACACTCCACATAATACCCAAAATATACCTATGTAGGCTGACTGAAGGGTTTGGATAATAAGTCACATGGCAATATTTGCGTTACAGGTATTTACAGATACATAAGTGATGTTATATTATAATATATAATTATATATGTATAATAGTAACAGAATTATTTTGCTGTTTTATATGAAGATAAACACTCTCCTCTAAAGGACGGCTGTATGTTTGTAGTTTGGACTTTTCTTTCTCTTTCTTTCCTTTTTCCCTGAGGTTTGTATTTGGTTGCTATAATATTAGCCCAGTGTGTGTGTGTGTGTGTGTGTGTTTGCTGTTGGAGTGTGTTTGGTGGTTAGATTTCCATCAGAGCTGTGCTCTGACAGCTCAGGCTCAGAGGACAGGCTGGTAACTACTTCTCTACACTTATTAAAAGTTTTTCTCGGTGGGCCAAGCTAGGCTTTCCATAGAGAGAGAGAGAGAGAGAGAGAGAGAGAGAGAGAGAGAGAGAGAGAGAGAGGTAGAGAGAAAGAGAGAGATTTGGGAGTGAGCCAGACTCCCTCACCCTGTTAACACACTTCTCACACACCTCAGGCTCTGTCAGAGAAACAGGGGAGAGGAAGGAAAGGCCCAGCGTGAGGTTTTAGACGAGTTACATCAGCTCAGCTCTGCAGCCACTGTGAACACCCTACCGAGCATCGCGTGATGCTGCTGTAAAATAACTGTTGTAAAATAAGTGCTGTAAAATAACGCTGTGTCAGGATTCATCTCGATCCTACAGACCTGCAGCAGCTCACTAATCCCCCCCATCCGCCATAAGCTGTGCTTATATCATATTATACACACCAGCGCCTCAGCCTGTTCTGTGCTCAGTATACCTCCTCACACCTTCAGCTCCACCAATTACATCTCAATATACCTTCCTATACTTAAGTCATGTTCACACCTACGGTGTTTGGTCTGGACCTTCTGACCTTTCATTTAGGTCTGAACCAATGTAGGAGGTGCTGTGGACCATGGTGGGCCTGACCAAAAGCAAAATTTAGGCCAAGCTAAAGTGTGATCAAGGATGAACCGAACCATGGTCAGATTAGTTTGCAGTGGTGGTGTTATTTGTTGTGACACACCAACAGAACCCACCTGGTTGTACAGGGGATTCGCTCTTCCTGTACTCGCATTCCATTTACTGCAGGGTCTGTGAGGGTCCAGATGTTCCAGCATGTTCCAGATGTTCGACACAGCAACTTTACTTGAAATAATGTTTCCTGTAACATTATATACAATAGTTAGATCCAGCCATGCAAACTGGTTGGTAGAAAAGTTTTCAAACCAATATGGACTCTCCCTGCCACTTTCAAAACTCAGCTCAGAGACAGAGGAAACCAGGAGTCTGGGTCTAGCTCAGGGAAGTGTTATTTTTGTGTTTCAGGCACCTCTTCCCAGTACTAAGATAAAAAAGAATACACAATACACAGACAGAAAATACAATGAGTGGGAAACTGTTGCTGGAGAAGGAGCTGCAGGCTGTGCAGTGAGTGAGTGGAGTTTAATGTGTTGGTGTGTGTAAGGAGCTGAAGAAGGAGCTGCAGGCTGTGCAGTGAGTGAGTGGAGTTTATTGTGTTGGTCTGTGTAAGGAGTTGGAGAAGGAGCTGCAGGCTGTGCAGTGAGTGAGTGGAGTTTATTGTGTTGGTGTGTGTAAGGAGCTGGAGTTATAGTTAAAATATTCTCAAAATTAGGAATATTTAATATTTTAACCACATTTTTTTTACAAATGAAGAGATTTATTCGGAATGGAAAACTCAATATCTTGCACTTCACTCAAATAAAGGAGTAAACCTTACGTAGGTGACCTTCAGTTATGATGTAAAGGATGTTTTACAGCAGTAAACATTAATTTCAGTTACATTCAGACCAGATTCAGGTTGACTTTTTAGGGTGAATACATTTTATTTTATTTTTAACACAATTATCTACCTACTACCCCCACAGTGCTGATCTACAGAGTTGAAGATTTGCAGTTTGTTTTTAATAATATATGTGATATTAATCGTGCGTTTGAGTTGCGAGCGATGTAACGGGGTGGAGATAATTAACGAGCACTTTACTTTTAAGTGTAATGGATGACCGCTGATTAAACTTTGATTACAAACACATCCGAACCATTACATCCTAACAAGATCTGGGGCGATAATTACACTCCTGTTTACATTTGCCTCTTTAACTGAAGCAAATTATCCTCAGCCATTGATGGAAATGAACTTGGAAATATATGCGGTAAAAACAATTGCGAATGATATTCAGAGAGTGAAGCGATTCAGCTGCTGAGGCTCCTCTCCATCCTGCTCTTCAGAGATTCACCACCATGCATCCATCATACTTCTGGAGAGGACGGGTCTGTTACTGTTAATAACAAATTACACAAATAACAAAACAACAAGATCGCGAGCAGCTGTGGGCTGTAATGAGACACAGCTGGGCTGAGGATTCATCTGAAGAGCTGAAGAAACATCTTCAGACTTGGAGAATGCCGAGAACCTCCACAAGTACAGGTCCTACCCGATATGTCTCATCTATGCTCCAACCAAAAACCTAAACATCTTCAACCCACAAACCTAAATCTGAGACCCACCTACCCATTTTTCCCATGCTCCACTTATTCATGTTCTATAAATCTATCCATGCTCCGCCTACATATATATTTATGCTCCACCTACAAATTTATGGCCCATCTACATCCCTATACATGGTTCACCCTCAAACCTAGCCATGGTCCATCCAGAGGCCTACTCACGCTCCACCAATAAACTTATCCATGCTCCACCTAGAAGCCTACTCGTGCTCCACCTACAAACCTATTCATGCTCCACCTTCAGACCTAGCCATGCCCTGTCTATAAACCTATCCATGCTTCATCCACACTCCCATTCCAAGTAAAAATAGGGCCAGTATCACCAATACCAATACCATTCATGCTACACCTACAACACTACCCATGTTCCCTCCACCTACAGGCCTACTCTTGCTCCGCCTATAAATCCGTACGTGCTCTGATGACAAACCTATTCATCTATCTATGCTCATCCCACAAACCTACTCGTGCTTTACACACAAACTTATTTATGCTCCACTCGCAAAATGTTCCATGCTCCAGCTTCAGAGCTACCATGCTCCACCTACAAACCTACCCACGTCCCACCTACAAAGCCATTTTTGCTCCACCTACAAACCGATCCATGCTCCACTTGCAGAGCGACCCATGTTTCACCTACAAACCTATCCATAATAAACCTACACACCCATCCATGCCGCACCAAGAAACTGATGTTTACTCCACCCACAAACGGATGCTGCATGCTCTGCCCACAAACCTACCCATAAGCAACCTATAAATGTATCCATGATTTAACTACAATTTTTTGATTGATTTTTTGACCACACCCCAGCAGCTATGGAGGAGGACATTAGTGGGTGGTGTCTGTAGAGGTCAGTTGTTCTGGAATGATTGTCTGAACACTGTTAAACTCAGGCAAAGTGATTTCAGACCCGTTTCTAATTTGCTGCTTTAATTAGACAGGCGTCAGGGCTGCAGAAGTGGAAGTGGGACGGACTCACGTTCAGCTGACCTTGATCCCTCTGTAACCTTAGCAACCTGCGATCAATACCGTGATCTTTCTCTGACTTTGATCAATAGCAACAAAAGAGTGGAGTGGCAGCGAGCAGCAATAAATCTGCCAGCGAGCCACTGATTTTATAATTATAGGCGGAATATTGCCGGGGGAAATGAACAGTTGAGTGAATTCAATGATTCCGAGCACAAGGAGGAATTATTCTCTCGGCCTCGGCCGGTGGAGGATTTCAGCGTGTAAACAAAAGATCATCTTTTCATAACGGCTTTGAAAAGGCCCCGAAGACAGTGGGTTTGATTACATCTACACTTACATTCTCCAGATGCTGCCAAATCAAACAGACACAGCTCAGTTCCGCCACTAATTACAGAGCACGCTCAGTAATATTAACTGCACTAATGTGGAGAGATTGTTGCTGAAGGTCGATTTCATGCGGTATCGGTACTTTTAGAAATGGAACTTTACTCACATTATTTCCTGTGATTTCTTCTAATTAGGTTAATCGTTCTCTCGTGGATTTACAATCTGCACGATACTGCAAAGTTGGTATCAATCCCACAAGTAAATATAGGGCCAGTATCACCACTGCCAGAACCATTAACGCCCCATCTACAACTCTTCATCATGCACCCACAGGTCTACTAATACTTCACCTACCAACCTGTCCATGCTCCACCCACAGGCCCTCTCATGCTCCTGCCACACACTTACTTATGCTGCACTTACAAACTTACCCATACTCCAACTTACACCTACTCACCGTGTCCACAATTCTATCTGTGCTCCACCCAAAATCTACCCCTGCCTCACATACACTATAAACCTGTCCACGAAACGGCAAAATTAGGTATCAATCCCATACCGAGTAAATATAGGGCCGGTATCACTGATACGGATACCATCATGCTCCACCCATAAGCCTATCCGTGCTCCACCCACACCTACTTATACACCATTTACAAACATACCCATGCTCCATATGCAAACCTCTCCATGTCCTGACCACAATTCTATCTGCATTCCACCCGCAAACCTACTTATGCTCCAGATTTAGGGCCAGAAGGGGACAAAATGGAACTGCAGCACTATTTAAGGTGGAGTATCAGCGTCCTGCTGTGAGATAACTGCACTGCCACCTTCTCAATTTATGTTTACAAAATGATAACATATCTAAACATCATCTCGCAGCCTTCGGCAGGGCACATCTGAACGATCTGTGAAGACAATGTCGGTAGGGAAAATCCTTTCCTCCAAATATCGGTGTGAACATGTCCCTCCCCTCCATATGCAAACCTTCACCCTTGAAATCAGTGTTTTATTAGTTCATTTTATTGATATGATTGATTTTACTGAGAGCAACACTGAAACTGCCTCTCTGTAACTGAACTACAGAGGTCTGAGAGCTGCATCACTCACGTTATTTAAACGGATCCCATTAGGGTGATTAGAGCACTCTCTGAGTGGACAACAAAGCACTTATACAAGCCACTCTGGATAAAACACTATTAATGTAAATGTAAAAGTGTGTCTCTCAAATGTCCACAGTGTGACTGTCTGGACAGGACTGACTAGGACTGAACTAGGATGCGCCTCCCGTGTTTGCTTGGTTCCCACTCACCTTTTATGGTTCTATGCAAATTATAGCATTTTAGTTGAGTTCCATTAGCTCCATTATCTTATTCCAGCCTCGGTTTCCTGTCCAGTCACTGGACTGGACCCTGTTTTCATCAGGGCCGTTGCCTAGCCCCAGATTTTATTTAACAGTCCCCAAACGTTATAACCAGACATGTAAATCTGTGCGGATTCAATCTGTGAGACGGAGAGAACGAGATGGTGTGAGAGAGGAACTGGCACAATTATACATGTTACAGCACAGTATGAGAATAGAAACAGCTGCTCATCGTAACCCAGTCCTCCAAATACTGGACCACCAGTCCAGGCTTGATCCACGGGATGCCATCATCATTGAACAGCAGCTTTTGAACAGTCTGCAATCTCATTGCTTTTAACTTATCAGAAATCTGGACCAGCCGCTGGCCTCCTTCATCCAGTGGCAGATGCAGCACTCTAGATGGGAGCCAATGGTAACCATCCCAGAAAACGTCAATAACAGCCTTCTGGACATGCTGGACCACGGCAACTGGGGGGTCCAGACAGTCAAGTGGTGCCACAGTATTGATGCTGCAAGATTGTACACTATGAACACCTGCCCTGTATGACAGCTGAGGAACGATACACTTCCACCGCTGGAGGCTGCCAAGAATCTGATCTTCCAGTCTGTCCCAGTTCTTCCACGTGTAACAGTTAGTTCCAAAAACACTCCCTTTCCGAGCTCCACGATCATTGATGGGGGAGCTGAGGTGGCGTCCCCTCTGCCCACTGACCCATTAAAAAAGCAGATCTTTTGTACCAGTTTATCCATGCCAGTCAGGCCTTCTCCTCTGTCCTGGGTCCCTGGATGAAGTTTCCTCAGGGCCACCAGCATGAGTTCAACTGCCAGTGTGCACCACAATCCTGAGAGTCCACATTGAGTCATATTGTAAACATGTACATCATGAAAAAGGCAATTATCTGTTTTCCTCTCTGAAGGTTTCGGAACATGATGGAGACAGTGACTCTACATAGGTCGAGCTGCACTCGGAGTCCCGCTCCACTGTCAAACTGTGGACAAGAACATGGTCTGGGACAGTTGCTCACAGTGGAATTTTTACAATCAGGGAATGCTTACCATTATGCAACCCAAGTGCATCACAGTGCACAGTGTGTTTCAGTGGCTTAAGGTCCTGCCAAAAGGGTGACCATTTCAATAAATGGGTTCAGGGCCCTGAGCATTTGGTTCAGACAACAGGGTTTAGTGTTTTAACAACTGAGAAAAAGGGTTTTCCATAACACTCCAGTACGTCCCCTTGGAGACGTTTCTCTGCCGCTACTGACAGCCAGTAAGGACACAGTTACAGCCAAGCCTGAGCCGCACCTGTACTACAGTACTGTAAAAACTAAACCTACTACCTACCTGAGTACTCCTCCAATACCTCCACTACAATGATCAGAAAGAGAGAGAGAGAGAGAGAGAGAGAGAGAGAGAGAGAGAGAGAGAGAGAGAGAGAGAGAGGGGTGTTTGTGTTGTTTGTAAATAAATATCAATAATAAATAAACAGCTTTTCTTTTTTTTGCTGTTGAGTCGAGACAGGCTTGGTACTAAACAGACATACAGGGTTTTCTCTCACTTCTTCAAAACAAACAAACAAACAAACAAACAAACAAACAAACAAACAAACAAATCATTCAGTCACATGATTTTCCACAGTCAGGTGCTCAGTGTCTTCTGTTCTAATCCTTCATTATCATCAAAGATCAGCTTTTATATATATATATATATATATAACTGTGATATAACTCTGAAGAAATGTCTTTAAAACATCATTTGTAAAAGGTAATTTATAGAAATGTCCTTTTCCTGAGAGCGAACAGTTAACTTTCTCCACTTGTCAACTGTTTTCTGTGGAACGGCTGATTTCTAATTGGTTTGAAATCTACGACCTTCATTCTGAAGGCCTGGGTGATACCACTCACTTCAACAATCAAGTGCAAACCAAACAAATGTCTGAGATTTAAATAAGTGGACACTGCCTTGAAGCCCAGTTCAGACTGGTCTTGTCTGGGGGACTGGTTCTGTCTGGGGGACATTCCCACACATTCAACCTCACTTGTCTTGCAGGAGGATATCTGCAGATATGAGTACTGAGCTCTGGTAAAGGCCAGGTGCCGTTACCCTGAAATCTCCATTTTTTATTTATTTTATTTATTTTTTTCAGGAATGAAATTGGCTTTTAAATATGTGAATTGTTATTTTCCTCACAAATGAATGGAATGTTGTAAATTCTTCCGGGGATGGTGAGTTCAGAGCAGGTCGTGGTGATGGGACAGAATATATCAGAAATCATTTACAGTCTTACAGAAGCTCCATCAAGTGATGTCTTCAGAATTGAGGGTGGCTCTCTGGATCTGCAGGCAGGACTAATTTGAAACCCATTTTCCTGACAACCACATATTACACCTTCACTCTCACGTCCAGCTGCAGACTGTGTGACATGTTACCGAGCGATGTTTCAGGGCATTTCCAACAAATGCTGAAATAATGAAGGGCTTAGTGAAGTCACCGTTGTCCGTCTGTTTCTCTGCAGACTTTATTCTCCTCCTTTCACCCTGATCTTCAGTGATCAGGACCCCACAGGACCACCACAGAGCAGCTATTATGTGGGTGGTGGGTCATTCCCAGCACTGCAGTCACACTGACATGGTGGTGGTGTGTACGAGTGGCTGTACCATTTAAAGGGGTTCTTCTATTGTTACAGAGACAGAAACCCTCTTCAGGGCTACATAGAACATACATTGTTGGTGGAGTTGTAGGATATATATCTTGTGTTTTATAACAGGTTCTTTTTTTCAGTACAGTTTCAGTAAATGGACGAATAGTGAACATCTCCTTTTGAAACATAGTTTTCCACATTATATGGAAATTCCTTCATCACGTCGATCCTTTAGATCCAACATTTAAGGTCACGTCATCCCAGCAAAAATGCTGCTGTTTAATTTACAAGGATCTGTTTCAGCTCCACAGAATTCTTGAGAAGAAAGGATTAAAAAAAGACACAACTTTTACTGCCCAGATTCAATTACAGCCCGCCAGTCCCAGCTGGTGGTGGACGGTGGCTTCGTGTCCTTCAGCCCGCAGGAGGTAATTCCCAGGAGGATTTTCACGCTGGTGAAATAACCTCGGCCCTTCCGGCTGGCCTTTGGCTATGAAAGGAAACCTGTCACCTCCTCTAGCCAGAGCGGAACAGCGGCGGAGGAAAAATAAAGTGGTGCGGGAGCGCGGCGGAGCAGGTGTCGGGCGCACAGGTGCAGCCTGAGGGGAGATGAATCACCTCTCCAAAGTCACCTTTCCCCATCGCACCTGAACCAGAAGCGCCAGAGCGGCTAAACGGTTAATAAGCTGAAGCTAAAACTCTATTCCGCCCAAGTGTGTCATCCAGCCAGCCCCAAAACTTAACTTACAACATGACCTAATTCTGTTCAGGCCTTCCAGAACATTCCCAAATAAAGAGCTTTCTCAGAACGACGCTCCGAGAGCTCCAGCTGCAGCAGAGCTAGACGGGTTCCAGCATTTTCTTCTGCGGCTTCTAACTTTGTTAGTATCAATAATAGATGAATGCGGCGGCTTTGGGGTGTTTCAGCTCTAACCTTGAGGAAGGAGCAGAACGGATGAAAATATTCCCAAGAAAATTATTCTAGAAGGCCGTAAAATGGCTACTTGTGAAACGGGATTTATATAACAGATTTGTTTCTGTTTCTTGGCTCTTTTCATTATTAATGTTCTGGCATTAAGACTTCCTGCAGGTTTATGCCGTACTCTCGGTGGGCCGGCGGAGATGCTAAAGGGGCCGAATGCGGCCTGCACTTCTGATACATTCGGAAAACTGTCTAAAAGTGAGGAACAGTTATTGCTGGATTTGTAGTGAATCTGATTTTCAGAAGCAACTGACATTGACATCAGCCACAGGATGCTGTGATAAAAATAGCAGGTAAAGACAACCCAGTTTGGGTCATTTCCACATGCAGAGCTGGGTCACAGTGGAGTAAACTAACTCCACATCTCTACGGAAAAATGACCCAACGTCCCTGTTGTTCTCACCTTCTTGGAGCACCTATTATGTGGGTGGTGGGTCATTCTCCACTGACCTGGTGGTGGTGTGTTAGTACAAGTGGATCAGAGACAGCAGTGCTGCTGGAGCGTTTCAACCCTGTGTCCACTCATTGTCCACACTATGAGACACTCCTAACGAGGGTCTCCACCTTGTAGATGTTAAATCAGAGACAGAAGCTCATCTGTTTCTGGACAGTTTGTGTTGGTCGTCCTCTAGTCCTTCATCGGTGTCCACGGGATGCTGCCTACAGCAGCACTGCTGATCTATTTATACCAGTGCAACACACACTGACACACCGCGACGTCAGTGTCACTGCAGTGCTGAGAATGACCCGCCACCCACATAATACTGTGTGGTGGTCATGTGGGATTATGAAATGGACAGTGAATGTAGAAACAAGGACATGTGCCTAACGCTATGGCCTATTGGTATTTACAATAGCATGTCTGTTTATGATCCATCCCAGATTGGAAGTACCAATTACCCAACCCCATTAGGACTTTCCCAGGATGCTCCCAACTCTAGGAGTGTGAAGACAAGCACGTGAAGCCTCCCAATCCACCTGTCTCTCAAACTGCAAACGATGCATCATTGCTGGGCAGCCAATGCACTTGGAGGAAAGCGCCAGGTCCTCAGCTCTGATACCATGGCCAACAGATACCTGTGCCAACCAGCATTGCACTGGGCGTGATGTGAAGAGCCATTGACCCACAAAATGAGAGCATGGATGGTTCTGCTCTCGTGGACTCCAGCTGCTGATGGCAAGAAGCATGACCTAGGATTTTAGACATGAAAGCACTGCTGTAAGTTGTCATGGAGACGAGCATCTGCTAAATGGTTCAGTGAGAATGTAAATGTAATGGTACTACTTTAAAAAGTAATAAGCAGCCAATCAGTGAGCAGCTGTTGGCTTTATATGGCTTAATTAAGCATGCTGAAGTGTTCCCCATCATTAGTTCCTTGATGCCAACCTCCCTACTTAGTACACCCTTCTGAAGCTCTGCCTGGGCCATCGATATCTGTAGAAGTCACACTCCTGAGAGTTCTACGTCTCCTGTTTCTATGAAACATAGAGAAGAGAACCAAACGTTGGGTTTAAAGCTGAGAAGCTGCATTAGTGAGCTGCAGTTTTGACATGGTCTTCAGCTTCGAGGCGATGGCAGCACGTTTAATGAATTATCATTGAACAATTAGCAGCCGAGTGAAGGCCCTTTGAGATAATGCCAGTCCCTGAGCCCTGCGACACCAGCCCAGCATAGATGCTAATTGACCATCATTTATGTTTTGGAGAATTTGTGGAGTGTTAATCCACAGATCTTAGAGGCAAAGGACAATTTCACATAGAACTGCCTTCAGAGAACTTCAGCCAGCAGTTTCCATGCCACACAGAGCTGCTCTGGTAGTAAGAATTAAACATCTTCCTATCATTTGCATTCTCTGAAAGTTCTACTGCCAGACATGGTCTTGAAGTCTGGTACAAGCAAGCAGGTGGTGCTAATGGAGCTAACTCTCCCCTGGGAAGATCGGATGGAGGAAGCTCAAGCATGAAAGAAGGCCAAGTATGGCTTCACAGGACAGTCTCTACATGGCGCCCTGGGACCTAGGGATTTGTGAATTGCACAGGCAAAGAGCCATGAAGAACATCATGGAAGCTCTTGAGAAGGCTTTACTTTGGCTCTGGTTAAGGAGGGAGGATGTATGGTTTGGTGTGCTACCCGGACAGAAGTCAGCGCCAGATCACTCCTGACTGGGTTACCCTGGTGAGGGTCTGATGTCAAACCCGAAACACCCCATGACCCAAGTTACATCACTGTACTAGCTGTAATGTTTTAATACATACAGGGACGGGTTCCAGCTGGACAACTTGATATTTAAATGCTAATTTTTGGAGTCGGTGTGGAGATACAATGATATATACCATGATCTTCTGCATGTGGAGGGACTGCAGTTGCCCTGCACTGGCTGCAAAAACTCAGAGACAGCTTGATGATGTTACCTACAATTTGATTCTGCATTTCCCTTTTTACAGGAAGCTAATAATACTAATAATTCACAAAAACAACAACAATGACAACAACAACAAAACAGCAATAACAACAACAATAACAATAATAATTAACAAAACAACAATGATACAATAATAAAACAACAATGACAACAAAACAATAAAAACAAATTCAACAACAACAACAACAACAACAATAATAATAATAATAATAATAATAATGAACAAAAACAATGACAACAAAACAACGATTATAATAAAACAACAATGACAACATAACAATAGTAATGAACAAAATCAACAATAATAATAATAATAATAATAATAATAATGATAATAATTAACAAAAACAATGACAACAAAACAACAATAATAACGAAAGAGCAAGGAACATAATGCTAATAATTAAAATAACAGTGAGAACAACAACAACAATAATAAAACAGCAATGACAACAACAATAATAATAACAATAATAGTTAACAAAACAACACTAGCAACAACAATAATAATAGCAATGACAATAATAGTAATTTACAAAAACAGTGACAACAAAACAATAATAAACAACAATAATAATAATAATATTATTATTATTATTATTATTATTATTATTATTAATAATAATAATAATAATAATAATAATAATAATAACAATAAGAATAATAATAAGTGTTATTTGATTAGTATGTAATAAAAACCACATTTACAGAGAAGGAAGAAAAAGAAATCAAAGTGCAGAGTCTTTGAGTTCTAAAGGTTAAATCATATCACCTTTAATATGGACAAATATGATTTAGCATTTATTTTTAATACATTATAATACATTATTTTTCTAAAGCTGGTCTTTGTACTGAATTTTCATGAATGCACACAGTTTCTAGGGCCACTTACCCCCGTGGTGTGTCCTCTGTGGTGTGTGTAGGTGATGCCGCAGGTTTTCATTAATCTGCAGAGACTTCTCCTCCTCTATTTACATGTGATTAATGCTGCAGATCTGACGTGTTTTCTTTGTCGAGCGCGACAGCAGATGTTTCCTGAGGGCCGCTTTCACTCTTCATTTGTTTACCTCCTCTTTAAAAGCTCCCCGTTTCTGAGTCATTTCTTTTGAATGTGATTATCCTGCTCCCGTTCAGGAGGGTAAAATATGCGTGGAGGCGAAGTCCGGGTTATTGTTTGCGCTTTGGAGACGTTCTGGCGAACACTGAAGTAGTGTGTGCTTCTGCTGCAGGCCTGCTGAGCGCTGTAGGTTCTGGGTGGGTTTTTGTGTAAACGCTGGCGCGCTCTCCGCAGTGTGTATATGTAAATCACCTGATGCAACACTGTAACACCCTCTCTCACACGCGCGGCGTTTGTATATTCAGATGCATAGATGTGATCTGCATGAGGAAGCTGGGGAACAAACGCGGAGCAAAGCAGAGTAAGCAAGATCCCTCGCTTTTACACCAGAGGGGAGCTGCTGTTCTTCTGTATGGTTCTGTTGTTGCTTATTTCATTACCTGCAGACAGGTTCTGAACAAATCACCCAGTCAGCTCTGTCCTACAGCAGCCATGTGTATCCTGAACACAGGGCTGGTTTGCAAACCTAAAAAATACGGGTCCTTGGTTCAACTATCATTGTTTTTCACCCTGTTCCTCACAGAGCAGCTATGATGTGAGTCATTCTCAGCACTGCAGTCACACTGACGTGGTGGTGGTGTGTTAGTGTGTGTTGCGCTGGTACGAGTGGATCGGACGCAGCAGAGTGTTTAAACACTGTGTGTCCACTCACTGTCCACTCTATCAGACACTCCTACCGACTGTCTCCACCTTGTAGATGTAAAGTCAGAGACGGAAGCTCGTCTGTTTCTGCACAGTTTGTGTTGGTCGTCCTCTAGTCCTTCATCAGTGCTCACAGGACGCTGCTGGCTGTGTGACTGCAGTGCTGAGAATGACCCACCACCCACATAATAGCTGCTCTGTGGTGGTTCTGCGGGGTCTGTGGGGGCCATTGCTGACACAGGCACAGCTTGTCTATTCCCTGTGAAGAAGTACTGCCCCCCCCCCCATTGACCTGTAGAGCAATGGAATGGTGTTCTCTGGAATGACGGTGCTCCATCCAACTTTTGGGATGAGTTGGGGAGTCAGGGATGAGGTGGGGTTGTGATCATCTCACTCACTGCACTTTTTAATGTCAGAAGAAAATGAATCAGCAGGTGTCCCAATACTTTTGTCAACATAGTACAGACGTTGAGCACTAAGCTACTTCATACGATCAGAGTGTGAATGTTCAGATCATAGTGCCATTACTGCGTGGACATGATGGGGTTAATAATGCAGGTGTATGGAGAGTGATTGCCCCTCGGGGTAATGGTGACTATGTTCTTCTCTATTCCAGGGGTCAGATGAAGTGCTGTGAGTTCAGTGACTCATCAGTCTGCTGCCACTGACGAGGTGACCCACCGCTGGACATCTGTCTGCCCACCAACACCTGCCTGCTAAATTAATTAAGCCTCACTCGTTTTCTCTGCAGTGCATTACTGAAGCTGCTGGAGTTCCCTCCAGGACACGATCCATAGCCTGAGACCCCACACCTGACCACTCCCCACCACTGCCTCGGTACTGCGTCTGTATTCTCCTGCATCAGAGTAGAACTATTAGAACCTCATAAGCACTATACCTCTCAAACAGCTCATTTACATATATCTGCATATTAAGAGTACAGCAGTGTAGCTTCACCCAATCAGCCTACATCGGTCAGCCTACAGTAGTTAAACCCCACCCATTCAGCCTGCAGTAGTTAAGCCCCACCCATTCGGCCTATAGTAGTTAAGCCACACCCATTCAGCCTACAGATGTTTATCTCTACCCATTCAGCCTCCAGTAGATAAACCCCACCCATTCAGCCTACAGTAGTTAAACCCCACCCATTCAGCCTACAGTAGTTAAGCCACACCCATTCAGCCTACAGAAGTTTATCTCTACCCATTCAGCCTACATTAAATAAACCCCACCCATTCAGCCTGCAGTAGTTAAACCCCACCCATTCGGCCCACAGTAGTTAAGCCACACCCATTCAGCCTACAGAAGTTTATCTCTACCCATTCAGGCTACAGTAGATAAACCCCACCCATTCAGCCTGCAGTAGTTAAACCCCACCCATTCAGCCTACAGTAGTTAAACCCCACCCATTCAGCCTACAGTAGTTAAGCCACACCCATTCAGCCTACAGAAGTTTAGCTCCACCCATATACACTGGAGTTATAAGGTGTGTTACACCCTTATGGGAGGATATCACTGCAAGATATGTAATATATTTAATTTATAGGCCGTACAGAGATGTTCCAGATGTCCTTCACTTCATAAATCTGACTTTATTTATTTCCTCTTTGGCTACAATCCCGCAGCGTGTAAAGTTAGGCCCTGTTAGGTCCCGCAGGTTCCAGTTTCATCTTCACCAGCCTCACAGGCACTTTCATTTTACTACTGTTTTCATTTTTATGATTCTAATTCTTTTTATATTTTATATAGATAGGTGCAGCTGTACGAATTTGCAATTTCCCTGTGGGATTAATAAAGTAATTCTGTTTCTGGTTCTGATCTGGGAGCTTTAAGCTGGGCTTATCATGAGAATTCATTCGAGTTCACAGTAAAAAGGCACTGTTTTGGTTTGGTTTCTTGGTTCCTTTCAACTTTGCTTTTAAGCTTTTTTATTTTCCTTCGACCCTAGAGCTTCATACCGACATTTCATTAGAAATCTTCTGAAAGTCAGAGCTGTCTTCTTATTTTGTTGGAAAGGAGACATCTCCCCTCACTGCAGTCGTCCATTTCCCTCCTCATCGGCATGCATTTATTATGAGTATCGAGTCGGACTGGCGCACGATTTGTAGTCTGGCTGTTCAGATTCAGTCACATGATCACATATCGGGTATGTATCGGATTTCAGTACCAGCCGGCAAAAGTGGCCCAAATCCGATCTTTTGAGAAACGTGATCAGATTCAGTGTGTTTTGTGCCGTTCACACTGCCACAAACACACACACACACACACACACACACACACACACACACACACACACACACACACACACAATAATAATCCCACATATGATAAAATCGATTGCACTTGGGCCACTTTTCCTGCTGTGTGAACGTCATCATCCTCACAGCCAGCTACTCCCACGCATGTGTCTGTTTGTCTCAGTCTTGTTCTCTGTATTAATAAAGCTGTGCTTCAGTTCCTGCAGCTCTCAGTCATGTTTTCCATTCAGATAAGCCCGGACGAATGATCACGCTTTAATTCAGTATTTTATCTTTTGCCGTGATGGGAAAATGAGACCAAACCTCGCAGAGCTCTGTTTATTCAGAGCCTCACTCTGTTCTTTAATACTATATAGCTATAAAGGCTGGTTGGGTTCGTTTATATTATTAATAAAGATTTATTGAATTATTTATTATAAATAATACCTTATAAACATATATATATATATATATATACATGTTTATATATAAAATATAAAGCATTTTATTAACCCGTTAGATCCCATTAGCTGAACCTATGATTAAATCATCAGGACAGACCTGACCACAAACTGCCTTTAGTATTTATCAAAAAGTGCTGGTTGCTAGGATACCACTGATTGGTCACTTTGATTGTCACCATGCCAACACCAAAGACAACAGTAATTGTTGGGGATTTAACAGATGGCAAATAAAACAGTAATAATAATGATTTTCATGCCGCAGGCGACAATCACGCATCCCACATTATATATCAGTGAGAGGCTGGCGGGGTGACAGGCAAGCTCGACCCTGAGAAACCCATGCTCGCGTGTCTGAGACAAGCCACTGAAATGTTTTTGGTGTGGAAAGAAAAAGAGAGCACTTTATTATTTGGTTTTATATCATGATTGAATTATTTGCTCTTTGAAATCCGTTTAGTTTTCTCTGAAATTAAAATGCTATTTTTTAGATTAGATTACATCTTCCATATATATACATATATATATATATATGTGTGTGTGTGTGTGTGTGTGTGTGTGTGTGTGTGTGTGTGTGTGGTTTGATTTAGCTCGATAAGGTTGTGAACCAAATGACAATTGGCCACTGCTAATCCAAAGCACCAGTAGACCACCAATTATGCCATCAGTGGACCAACAATGGTCTGCTATCCTCTTGCTAAATTCTCCTCAAGCTTGCACGTCGTGTCGGATGATTTTGTTGTTAGTGTGCTGTGATTTCGAAGGCAGACTGGCTGGGATTACCTGAAGATTTTGTGTTTTTATTTCTGTTTTTGCACTAATGCATTCTGTGGTGAGAATGTGTAATCGCACCACGCTTGGGGAAGAGTGAGTCGTGGTGGGATTGGAAACCGATAATCCTGGTGGATTTGAGGTGAGTATGTAAAGACATGTGACATGGCCAGAAAAACTGGCCCATTGAGATGTAATACGTGTGGTGGTGGTCCAGTGTTCCCTTATCAATAATGTGTGAGTAGTTTAATCGGAGGAGGAGGGGTCCCCCTTCATGAGCCTGGTTCCTCCCAAGGTTTGTTTAGTGCATTGCTGATCATCTTTGATCATTTTTGATTCATTTAAAGCTGCTTTGTATGTATTGGATCATTTTGTTGCAATGAACAACACTTCATGAACAAAATCTTCATGAATGCTGCTTTGAAATCAGGATCAGTGTCACCGTAGATACCAGGCAAGAGACATGAGTGTCCACCTGAGTTCAGGTAGAGCGGAGTTTGCTGCTGTTGACTGTTGGTTATTATTGATAACTGAATGAAATATTTCTGTATGTCTGCATCATGTTTTATGCTGCGGACATTTTTATTAAAGTCTGTTGAGGTTGTGTGTTTCAGTGATTTCAGAGCAGGTCAGAGGATTTACTTTATGTTGTGCCAAAGAACATCATTACCCATTTTCAAATCACACTAATGCGTCACCAGCAGTGGATTTATGCATTTAATTGATCATAGCTGGTATTAGGCATGTTGGCCCTTTGTTGGATATTTCTGTGGTTTGATATACACTTATTCTCCTAAAAAAGTATTTATGAGAGACATTTGTACATGTCAGATGTTATTATTTTCAGGGGATCTTAAGCTACTCAAATATATATTCATCTAAATGTAAATCTTGAGTGTTTTTGAGCTGAAATGCATAAATTCTGATGATTGTTTTGTAATGATTAGCTTGACAAGGATATTCATTTTTTATGTATCAGTATTATCCTGTCTCAGGACTTTTATTTTGAAGTTTGAACACTGTATGAGCAAAGAAAGTGATCAAACAGCCCCTCCCTTGTCATTTTCCTCTATAAGCCAATATCTGGGTCAGTGGCATCATTAGCCCCACCCCCTCTCACTGATCAATATGTAAACACACTTTATGGCTGCTATGGCATTTAAACTGGGATTTAATTCGGTTTAATTTGGGATTTTTTGCTGTTTTCCGAGCTGGATTACTTCTGATAGAGTAAGTTTTGAGGTTTGTTATGATATGTGTATCATGTCTGTAGGTTACTCTGATTCTGAGTTATGAAGCCTAGAATTCGTAATGTAACTGCCCAAAAAAATGCAGATCTCACATCTCGCACATCTGCACAGTCTGGACTGTAGGGTAGAGAAAGTGGGCGGGGTGCACAGTCCGCTTGGCAGGAAGACGGGTCTTCAGTCAGGATGATTAAAAGTGTAATAAATTCTAATTGTGTATTTTACCGCGTCTCTGGACTTGCCCTCTCTAAGCTATGGATGCCGCTTTGTGGAAATGCGGTCAGACTCATCCCGTCTCTCCGTCCTGTCCTCATCTGAACACAAATCAGACCTGACCGGCTGAGCACTCCTCTGCCACACTCAGCTCCTCCGCAGCCAAACCGACACGACAGGCCGAGAGGAATTACACGCACTCAGCTCAGCGTTCCGCATCTCCACACACACACTGTACACCTCCCAGCAGTGAGTTAGACAGCTGCGGCCGAGCGAGGAGAGGATTCGACTTCAAACACCATTCACCTTTTGATAGAAACATCCAGAACCCAAAACAATAAACAAACACAAACCCTGTACACCGTCTGCACCTGTAAACATCATCAGACTTAAATGCAGCACCAGCCACTGATATTTACTGATTCTTTAGTGATTAATTTTATTCATATTTGAGTTTTAAATGGTGAGAAAAGTGACATGAAATATCATCCTAATGAGATCATATCTGGTCCAACTTTCTGGATCAAAGAGCCCAACTGAGTTGCATTTGAAATATTCAACCCCCCACTGCAAATGAGGTTTATTAGCAAAATTATTATAATAAACCAATAAAAAAACCAACTATTTAAATAGAGAAGCGGTTTCTCCAAATCCAAGTCAGAACGTCTCTTTTAATGACGACTGCAGTCTCAGAATCATTAAACACCATGAACACAAGGAAACTGTTGGACTGAGGTTTTTTATTTATTTTATTATCATTATTGTTGTTATTATTAATGTTAATACGGCCACTTTTCTAACTGTCATCATTTTCTGGACAGCCAACGCGTTCAGAGGAAAGCGCCAGGACCTCAGCTCAGATGCAATGGCTGACAGACGCCTGTACCGACCTGCCAATTTCATTCTCCCTCGCCTGACTCCGGCATGACCCGGGATTCGACATCTTGCACACCTTAGAATGCTGAGCCAGTCAGGGCCTACACTGAGGGGTTAAACACAATAACCGCTCATTACTACATGTTTAATACTGGTTATGCTTCTAAACCCAAAGAACCATTTGAAAGTGATGTCTGGTACAACTGTTCTTCTCTGTGGTGGAAGGTTCTTTAGACTCTGACATAAAACCAAGTTCCTAATTGTTAGCACGTTTTCAGTTCACTCTGAGGGATTAAGAACAGTGTGATGAAATAACGGGGTCCACGGCGCTGGTGGAACCTCAGGTACTCATTGGTGTCCAGCTCTGAAGAGGCTTCTGGCCTTTTAAATCACAGTCCGAATGAGGAAGGAGCTACATTTTTCTGGAAAGAGGACCCAACGTGCAGATTAATAATTTAAAGTCGTTGATAATCCATTGACCTCATTTTCCCGAGGAAATCTCTGTGGCTTCTATTCCTGGATTCAAAAACACCTAAAATAAAGCCTGCTCAGGTGCACTCTGGTGGGTTACCCCCTGGGGATGGTAGTCAGATATCAGAATGAACTAAAGGTCAGAAGATACTCCCTGTGAGCAAACTTGGATCTAACGAACCAAAACAGTCAAATAAACAAATATATAATAGCTGATTAAATACACTGATCAACCTTAACATTATGACCACCTCCTAGTTTCCACATTCTCTGTCCACTCTCTCAGCTCCTCTGAGCACACAGGAGCTCTCTGTAGCTCTATCATTCCATACTGGAGTTCATCAGTTTCTCTGCAGACTTTATTCTCCTCCTTTCACCCTGATCTTCAATGGTCAGAGACGTCCCACAGAAGATCTACAAGGTGGATCAACTAGGTAGGAGTGTCTAATTGAGTGGACAGCGAGTGGACACAGTGTTGAAACACTCCAGCAGCACTGCTGTGTCTGATCCCCTCGTACCAGCAACACACACTAACACACCACCACCATGTCAGTGTGACTGCAGTGCTGAGAATGACCCACCACCCACATGATAGCTGCTCTGTGGTGGTCCTGTGGGGTCCTGATCTTTGAAGATCAGGGTGAAAGGAGGAGAATAAAGTCTGCAGAGAAACAGATGGACTACAGTCTGGAATTATAGAACTACAAAGAGCTCCTGTGTGGTCAGAGGAGCTGGAGTGGACAGAGAATGTGGAAACAAGGAGGTGGTCATAATGTTATGGTTGAGCAGTGTATTTATATTATATATGAACTCATATCCTACATTTTTTGTAATTAGTGATGAGTGGGTGGGGCTAAACTGCTGTGTATTTAATAGGTGAAGTTTAGTGAGTAGGCTAAGTGGGTGGGGCTAAACAGATGCGGGCTGAGTGGGTGGGGCTTATACATTTTTCGATGATATGAGCTCTTAATAATATGATTCTCCCGTGTTGTTAAACAGTCTGGATCATGTACAGAAAAAGGACAAGGCAGAGCAAATGGTGTATGTGTGAATGTACCGTGTGTGTGTGTGTGTGTGTGTGTGTGTGTGAAAGCACTGATAAATGGCTTTCAGTGGTTCCTGGTCGGGTAATGATTGCACAATCACGCCTCCATTGAATTCCTCTGATTACCACACATGACTCAGATGATTATCGGCCCAATCAGCTCTCAGTTAACAGCTCTGATGAACTGATATTGTTCCGAGGGCTGAAAGAATGACCCCCACCAGCCCCCTGCCCAGCTATGCATTAGCTATGCTGCCATGGCGACCTTCACATTCACTGACCCATTCAATAAGCTGATTCACAATACTCCTGAGAATGCATTCATTATGAGATTAGACTGCTATTAAAGCGATACGTCAGCAAAGAAATGACCACAGCCCCCACCACAGCAGCTAAGCCAAGACATTTGTGGACGTATGGTGCTTTTATGGTTTCAAACTGGTTTGGATTCATTCTCCACAAATATTATGATAGACAGTCATGTGTGTATAAGTGTGTGTGTGTGTGTGTGTGTTGGTTGGAGGGGGGGGAGTTGGAGCTGATGTTATAAACATGTTATAAACATGTTACAACCCTCCAACTTATCATACACATGGGCTTTGACTACAAACAGTAGGGGGCACTCTGTCCACTCTCCTTTTTCATTGGTTGTGATGAAGCATCTTTGTGGCTTTAAAGCAGATCTTTCCACACTTGAAATGAAAGCATTACAGCATCATGGTGTGTGCACTGCTGGATGGATCTAATGGTAGGCCTTGTTTACTGCTATACACCACCTACAGCTTCTTCTTGGACACTAGATGTCCAAATTGCATTGACAATTGCCAGGTGTGGCCTGGAGGGGTGTAAACCCCCCAGCATTGAGCTGTGGTGCAGTGGAACCTGTAATAAAGGTGGAATCCCCAGTACTGGATGCACCGTCATGATCATCCAACATGCTGGCCTCAATGCTCTGCTAACAAATACTTCAACAAAAGCAAGTCTGAATGAACAAGCGTCCCAATACTTTTGTCCATATAACGTATACGTTTGCTTGTTTACGAGCTCATCCCACAGCTTTTCATATCACCAACGAATCCATTCCAGAATGTTTGGACTGACTGACCGACACATCCTGGGATGAGTGGATCAGAGACGGTGGTGCTGCTGGAGTGTTTAAACATCTGTCAAGTAGGGGGACAGTGACTGGACACAGTGTTTAATCCACTCGTACCAGTGCAAATAACATAAACACACCACCAAGTCAGATATACTGTCAACAACACCCCAGCAACCACCGCTTCACATAACATGGCAACCATCAAAGCAACCACCTGGAAATTCCCTAGCAACCACCTGTAATATAAAGTAACCACCTAAAAACCACCAAAGATACCCTACCATTTAACAACTACCCAGCAACCACCTGAAATGAAATTGACTGAACAGAGTGTGTGTGTGTGTGTGTGTGTGTGTGTGTGTGTGTGTGTGTGTGTGTGTGCACTCTGTGTTTTCCAGTTTTCCAGTTTCCTCTCTCTCTCTCTCTCTCTCTCTCTCTCTCTCTCTGTCTTTCACACACATAAACACACACACACACACACACACACACACACACACACAGATGGATTCAGCGGCCCGTTTACCTGCTTTCTAATATGTGTCATATTTGGACAGTTTGTGCTGATCGCCAGGTCCTGACAGCTGCCCCATCCAGTCGGACCCCCGTCATGTTCCCCGTCAGTCTGAGGACAGAATGTGACAATTAATCTGCTCTTTACCTTTACTCTCTGCAGGAGAATACCTCCATCTGCACACACACACACACACACACACACACACACACATTCTTAGCTGTCCATGGTGTCCAACAGTGACACTTGCTCCAGGGGAGGGAGTGGCAATGGGTGGAGGAAGTTAACACCATTGGTGTTGGTGCTGCTTTATGCGACTATGAAAGCCAATTCTGGGGCCACACACTCAACCACAGGTGGAGCAAATGTGCCCTGATATCGGGGTGATACCAGCTGCCCGCTGGCGTCAATGGGCCCATCTTTCAGACCTCCTTTTCAGAAAGGTGTTGTTTATTTGTTCTGCAGATGGTTATCACGCCTTTTCTGACCACCAGCAGCTTGTTTTGAGTCACTTAGTTGCCCATATAGTAGTCAGGGAGGGAGCCAATGGTCAGGCATACGAATAGTGTGGCCCGTCCAGCTCAGGTGCCTTTTTGCCACAGACCCTTCACTGCAAATGGTGTTGGTCACTGAGATCATGCCAGTGTGGGATTCAGTCAAACACTCTTTTGTGGAGTCGCCCAAAAGCTGATGATGCTTTTTTTTTTTTGAAATGGCAGTTAATTTACGCATCAAGGGAGCAGTCAGAAGAGAATGTTGAGCGAAGGTAGGTGAACTGGTTTGGGAGCTGAGTCATGACTTCAGCTTTCTTGATGTTGACTTGGAGACCAAAAGACTGATATAGGCTGGAGGAAGTGTGTATAGCATGCTGCATGGACCATGTCTGGGCTGCGTGCCAGGACTGTGATGTTTGCATCCTTCCAGTCCTGAGGGAGTTTCTCCGACTTCCAGATCTGGATTATCAGGCGACGTGTGAGGAGGTGACCTCCATGTTTATGAACCTCAGCCGAGATCCCACGGGATCCTGAATTTTTGTTGTTTTTTAAGCCCCTTATGGGCTGGGGGGTTCTGAAACATTTGGCAAAGCGTTGAGGTGCAGTATCTGTGGTAGATCTGGTGATGGGAGAGCTGGGCCGAGACTGGCTGTGTGTCCATAAATTCTACTGGTCCCATGGACCTGTGACAGAGAACTGAAGTGGATTTAAGTTATTTAACCTAATCTCACTTAAGTATTATTTTCGGACTCTTTTCCGAGAGCTCACCTGGCTCTCTGTTCCTCGCCGTATCTCCACAAACCATTTAAAGAAAAGAGAAAAAGCAATTACCCTCCACATTAAGCTCTTCCTTTCATGGAGGCCTGGGTTCAGCCCTTCATAAAGCGAGGTGTTTTACGGCCTTTCTCTGCTCTATAGACTTCATTAACACTCATATCAAATCAGTGTTATCATTTAAGTGGCAGTGCTTCTTATTAGCTGTATATATAGATCTATTGTGAGCAGTTTAAGCAGTGCTTGGTTTCTTCTGAAGGCGGTGGGTAATGAGTTTGGAAGGTCGGAGGATTGAG
>CM067523.1:20164591-20204591 GCA_034509495.1 Acestrorhynchus altus
GGTGTCTTTTTTGAACCCAATTTTCCACCTCAGTTTGGAATTCCACAACCCCACTAGCACTCTCCCCCTATCACGTCAGATGCTTCTGACAGTAGGAGGGTGAGGATGAGCTATACATGTGACATCAACCTGTTTTTGAACTGCTGCAGTGGGTCGTATCATTGCTGGGCAGCCAACAAGCTTGGAGGAAAGTGCCAGGTCCCCAGAAACCCACCCAAACAGAGCATGGCCAATTTTTCATACTCCAACTGCTGATGGCAAGATGCAAGCTCCTGGGATTCAAACCTGCAATCCTCAGACCACAGTGGTAGTGCATTAGACCTCGGAGCCACTCTGAGCCACACCAGTGTCCAGACTGCCCCACACTGGCGCTGCTGACGACACAGGAACAGGACGGAGATAATGGGTTATAGAGGAAAACGAGAAGGAAGGGGCTGTTTATGTTCTTTGCTCACACAGTGTTCAAATTACAGAATAAAAGTCCTGAAAAGGGATAATAGTGATACATACATAAATAACAAAAAATAATAAAGGACATTTAAATTACTACTGTCGAGTATTTTCATTTTTATTCCTTCACTTATTATAAATATGCTTCTCAACTTATTACAAATATCAAAAACAGATACATTTTTAACAAAAACATGATCAAATCAATACATATATTTATGTTATGTTAATATTTACATCTCAAATGAAGACAAACGTCAGGAGATTAAAATCCCTTGGAAAATAACCAAATCTGGCATGAGTGTCTGTCTGCTGTAAATAGTAAATCATGAAAATGGCGAATTCGTGTACGTCAAAATATGAAAATATCCCGCCAAATCGGCTTAGAGGTTAAACTCCCTGCTGACTCTGACGTGCAAAACAGTAACTGATCCAGAGTTAAATACAATTCATCATCTGGATCGGATAGCTCGGGTTTTCTAGATTAAGAAAAGAAAGACGTGTTTTATCTCGGTGTGCGTTCTCGCTGCGTGTTCTCCTACATTTTCAGAAGCTGCCACCCGTGTTTTAGAGAAGCGTGGGTAATATTCCGTCTCCGTCTCGGTTCCATTACAGCAGCTGTCAGGCTGTACAGGGTTAGAGGATGAAATAGCTTTTGTTTCAGAGCTGTCACACTGTATTTACGTGTGTTCAGATGATATCTGCACACTCTGAAGGGTTTAGAGGGTGCGGCGTGAACCTGCATGAAGGTCTAGCAGGACTGTGGCGCCGTGGTCGTATTCAGCTCTTACATCTACAGCTTGGTGTTCGCACGGCTGGGTTTGAGTCATCGAGATTATTGTTGACCTTTGACACAACAGTCTCTGCCAGTTACCACAACTGTTTGGACTGAGCAAGCTTTTAAAAGGCGGTGGACGCTGGAAAAGGAAATGCAGGGAGGTTGTTTGGCACCTTTTGGCTTTTTGAGAGTGTCTTAATCCCCTGTTATGAACATGGGATGTCAATGCAAGGCATACAGCTGTTCATGTCTTCAGGTGTACACAAGAACCCAATTTAGAACCGCTGTCATCTAAATTTTGCAGTGGGTCCATGGAACGGTTGGTTGATCCCAGGTAGTTTCTATAATAGGTTGTGGGTGGTACTGGTTAGTTACTATGCCATATAAACCAATCAACCATAACATTATGCTTGTTCCTACATCTCCTGTCCATCCTATCAGCTCCTCTGACCACACAGCAGCACTTTGTGGTTCTATAATTCAGACTGTACTTCATCTGTTTCTCTGCAGACTTTATTCTCCTCCTTTCACCCTGATCTTCAATGCTCAGGACCCCACAGGACCACCACAGAGCAGCTATTATGTGGGTGGGGGGTCATTCTCAGCACTGCAGTCACACTGACATGGTGGTGGTGTGTTAGTGCGTGTTGCTGGTACGTGTGGATCAGACGCAGCAGTGCTGCTAGAGTGTTTAAACACCGTGTCCACTCACTGTCCACTCTATCAGACACTCCTACCGAGTGTCTCCACCTTGTAGATGTAAAGCCAGAGACAGAAGCTCACAGGACACTATTGGCAGTCCAGCAGTGACACAGTGAGACTGAACCACTTGTTCCAGAGCAACACACACGAACACACCACCACCATGTGTCACTGTATCGCTGCAGTGCTGAGAATGACCCACCAAACACATAATAGCTGCAATGGGGTGGTCCTGTGGGGTCCTGACCATTGGAGGTCAGGGTGAAAGGAGGATTACAGAGAATGCAGAGAAACAGATGAACGACGGTCTGTAATTATCGGTCAGTTTGTGCTTTCATATGGTACCTCCTGATGGGGAACTTGTTTTTCCCGACAAAACCGACACCACTTGAATGCAGCAGAACATCTTCGGCCCACACCCGGGGAGGATTACCACCATGATGCTGTAACCATAGCAACGCAGGCCACTAATCACACACTGTACAGCGCACAACGTCATGTAAACACAGCATGTGTTCAGTAAGACTAAGACATTGTCTGTCCCACAGTCGAGCATAGAGAGGACACGAGGTTCTATTTTTGCAGTTATAGAATGAACCAACATTAAAACTCTATTTTTACCCATTTTCCATCCCACAGGACCTGATCTATATACTCTTGTTCTTATTATCTTATTCGCAGAGATAGTACGACAGAATAAAATGGAGATTAAAGGAGGGCTGAGAAGGAATTAATAGGTCATGTTGTGCTCATCTTCATGTGAGGGGGGCTACAGAAAGAACTCTGAGATACACTATATACGGACAAACGTATCAGGACACCTGCTCAATCATCTTTTCTTCTAAAATCAAGGTCAAAAAAGAATTTATGTTGCTCTGTCCAGAGGATTTGTGAGAATTTGATTGCATTCAGTGACAAAAGGGTTAGTGACGTCAGGATATTGGATGATCACCAGCCCACCTCACCATCTCCAACTTCCCAACTCATCCCAAAGTACTGGAATGAGCACCTTCATTCCAGAGAACACCGTAAAACTGCTCCACAGCTCAGTGCCGGGGGTCTTTATACCCCTCCAGCCCATGCTTGACATTAGGCATGGTGCCAGTAAGCAAGCTAGAGAAAAAATCTTGTATAAAAATGAAATTTTGTTCAAATAAAAGCAACAAATCAAATAGAGAAACAGTAAATAACAAGAAAGAGAAGAAGCTGATCTGGGACAGAACAAATCGCACACTGAATGAAAGTCTTCAGAACAAAAAGAAATCGTTCTGAATATTTGAAACAAACAATAATAGATGTCACTGCTACTGAAAACTGCAAAAGGCCAACATATCTTAAATACCTGTAATTCTACTGAATAACCTGTAGGAACTCCAGAATAAAGCAGCTCTCTAAGCATTCATCTGATACAGGTTTAATCCTAGGTGTTGCCACAGCCATCAGTCAGTGACCAGGAATCCCAGAGTTCATAAAGAACGTTTGAAACAATATGGCCAGTTCATGTGTCGACGCAAACACACCTTCATTCTTTATTTGCTAAATTCACATATAGGCCACCACCTTCTCGGGCAGTCGGCCAAGGTCAGCGCTATCAAAATAAGGCTGCCATGATTCGCTTGCTGCAATAATTTTTCCAACATGGCTTGTGACAAACTGCAAATTGCTTTCTTCTAACCAATCTTCTTTAAAGATCTGTGGAGTATATGACTAATAGTTGTCCTGTGGACAGACTTTCCCACCCGAGCTGTGGATCTCTGCAGTTTCTCCAGAGTGACTATGGGCCTCTTGGCTGCTTCTGTAATCAGTGCTCTCCGAGCTTGTGCTGTCAGTTTAGGTGGATGGCCATGTAGGTTTGCAGTTACGCCAAACACCTTCCATTTTCAGAGGATGGGTTGGATCTTTCATAGCTTTGTGTTTTCCTGGGTTGTCATGTTCACTAATGTTTCTCTCTCTCGCTCTCTCTCTCTCTCTCTCTCTCTCTCTCTCTCTCTAGCTGTGTTTTTCTCATGTGTTTTTGAGAGAGCCAGTGGGGTTCAAGGCCCCGTCATGCATGCCGCGTGAATACTCATATCACAGCATGTCATTTGAACCGCCTACTTTCATACAGTCTGAGCAGATAAACCGCAGGCCTTGTCGGTACACAACGAATGATTCAAACGTACAGTGTGAGGTACCAGCAAAGATCAGCATTGCACAGTGTATGTATGCCTGCTTTTACCGGCAGTTTATAAACATGTGCTGGAGCTTCACGTGTCTCAGAGGACGACCACACACACTTCCTTCCATTTCTCCTTTCCATTGTGTGATGGAGGGGTTCGATATAGTGGGGAGACTGGAGATGACTAAATATTATTTTTACTTTAATTTGAAAGTGCCAAAGTCCCATCACCATGTGGACTCTTCCCAACTCTGATAGACCTTTGAGCATCACAGCATTGCATTGGGTGTGATGTGGGGAAAGAGTGCCATCTACCCACCTATAGAAAGCATGTCCAATTTTACTCTCTTGGACACCGGCTGCTGATGGCAAGCAGAATGACCCGGGATTCAAACCTGTGATCCTCGGATCATAGACCTCTGAGCGAAGATCCTTAGGGTTCCTCACTGGTTCTGTATTGCATAGAGACATTAAACTGGTCCTGATGTTTCCATAGAACACACATGCCTACAGGCACATTTTAGAGAGGAATTCTATGCTGCATGTTGTAGGAGCTAAGGGTGTGTGTGTGTGTGTGTGTGTGCGCGTGTGTGTGTTTACGGTAATCTTCATGTAGCAGCAGCTGAAATAAACCACACTCTTACAACCACGCAGATAGAAATCAACACTGTAATCTCTCTCTCTCCGCATTACACACTCCCGCAGCGAAGAGATACATCAGTGATTTATAGCCACAGAGCCGTGCGGTGTGTGTGTGTGTGTGTGTGCGTGTGTGTTTCTAACCATAAAACCATGCAGACACTGCATTTTCATTTAAAGGGTAGAGAGAACATGAAGTGTGACATTTGCCTCCTGTGTATGTATGTATGTGTGTGTGTGTGTGTGTGTGTGTGTGTGTGTGTGTGTGTGCGTGAGCATGTGTACTCCTTGGCAGCATTTGTTTGTGTTCCAGTTCTCTTCACGTGCCTCCCGAGGGCGCGTGTGTGTGGGTTGTGTGGTTTTTGGGAGGCTTTTGTCGCTGCAGAAACATTTTAGCTTCTCTTATCATTTAGGTCACTGACGTTTGAAGGGAAAATCCACCACGTTTTCAGAATTCCTTGCATAATTTAACAGGGAAGAATAAAGTTACTCAGGGCGTTTTAACACCAGCATTCTACGAAACCTGGGAATGCTTGGTCCAAGAGTTTGGTACGTTTGGTCGAGTGTAAAAGCTATTTTGAAACCTGGGAGGGGATCAGGGAACCAGTCTATGGTCCTCCTGAAATCGGTGGTCTGGGGTTCGCTTCGAGGGGGTCTGCTTCCATTTGTTGCCCGTGTGGCTAAAAACTAGGGGTGGCCAAAACGTACACCAAAAACATTTGGAACGATATTTTTTCTCATGTTTCCATTATTTTGGCCATTGCATAAATCAACATAAAAGTTGAATTTAGTATCTGCAAACGTTCTTCTGGACACTGGGATTTGCCGTGGCTGGTCTCTGGTTAGTATGGTCTCACATATTGAACTGGGCCATGCACCTTCGAGCCTAAGGCAGCGGTCAGTGGCATCCCCCAGCACACAGTCTACAACACTGTAGCCCTTCTGGATGTTCTAGATAAGCTGTAAGTGTAAGGGTTAGTGTGAGCTGAATAAACACCTCTGTAGCCCTTCTTGAGGTTCTAGATTAGCTGTAAGTGTCAGGGGTAGTGTGAGCAGAATAAACACCTATGTCACCCTTTTGGAGGTTCTAGATAAGCTGTAAGTGTAAAAGGTAGTGCGAGTAGCATAAACACCACTGCAGTCTTTCTGACGGTTGTGGACAGGCTATGAGTGTGAACTGAATAAATGGCAGTCTAGCTCTTCAGTTTGTTCTAGATAGTCTGTAGTGTGAGCAGAATAAACAGCACCCTAGTCTTTCTGAAGGTTCTAGATCAGCTTTAAGTGTAAGGGAAGAAGAATAAACATCACTGTAATTCTTCTGGAGGTTCTAGATAAGCTGTGAGCATGGGAGGTATTGTGAGCAGAATGAACACCACCGTAGTCTTTCTGGAGGTTCTACAGATGAGCTCAAATATCTGAAATGTCTGTTCCAAGCTCCATGTCAAGCTCAGAAGGTTCCTGTTCAATCGAGAACTGCTAGGTTGGTACTAAGATACTACTAGAACCCCATATGGATTAGAACTATAGTGGGAATGGTTTTCCTCTTTGGACCCAGTTGTGGCATTTGAGGTCTGAAATGGACACAGGTCAGGAGTCAGGATTTACAGTGGTCATTACTGGTCTTGACTGGTTTCAGTGGCTGTGGTTGTTGTGATCTGCCTGTTTGGGAGAACACAAGCAAATACACACTTCACACACTGCTGGACTGTCTAACGGTGAGTGCTGCTGATAGAGGAGGAGTGACTCGCTGTGAGTGGACGTTATAATTGAGGCTGTTCCAGGAGGTCAGGGTTGAAAGTCCTTTTATATTGATGGTATGAAATACTCAGGGTTGCCGTACAAAAGCCTTATTTGATCATTTACATGGACAGTCAGAGGTGTTACAGTCTGTGTTGTCATGGAGTGGTATTAGTCAATGGTGTGACAGTCAGTGGTGTTAAAGCCGGTGATGCCACAGTCAGTAGTGTGCACCAGTCTGGAGTGTTATTGTCAGTGGTGCAACAGTCAGTAGTTGTATTTGTCAGTGATGCTACAGTCAGTGGTGCTACATCCAATATCGTAACAGTCAGTGATGTTACTGTCAGTAATGCTTCAGTCAGTGATGTAATGGTTAGTAGTGTTAAAGTAGGTGTTGTTACAGTCAGTAATGCTTCAGTCAGTGATGTAATGGTTAGTAGTGTTAAAGTAGGTGTTGTTAGTCAGTGATGTTACAGTCAGTAGTATTACTGTCAGTGGTGTTACAGTCAGTGATATAGTTAGTGGTGTTACAGTCAGTGGCATGACAGACAGAATTATTGTGGTGAGTAGTGTTATGATCAGTGGTGATATGGTCAGTAGTGTTAAAGTCAGTGTTGTTACAGTCAGTGATGCTTCAGTCAGTGATGCCATGGACCGTAGTGTTAAAGTCAGGGTTGTTACAGTCAGTTGTGTTAGTCAATGATTCTACAGTCAGTAGTATTACTGTCAGTGGTGTTACAGTCCGTGATATAGTAAGTGGTGTTACAGTCAGTGGCATGACAGACAGAAGTGCTGTGGTGTGTAGTGTTATGATCAGTGGTGATATGGTCAGTGTGGTCAGTGGTGAGCTGATAAAAAGCATTAATGCAGCACTGAAATAACATTTTAGGTTTTAAGGTAAATAACAGAGCAAAGAGGTTCGGTCAGTGCGCTGTTTTCTGCTGGAACACAATGACCTTCTCTATCAGCTAAAGCTCTTTCCTTCTCTTCGATCCACTGACATCCTATAAGCTCCCATCTGCTGACCTCAATTTGCGTCCTAATGTTGAAGTAGGACAGTTTAAATGTAGCTCAGGTTTTCTCCTCTTGACTCTGTGGAGTGGGTCAAATCTCCCCCTGTCCTGCTGGGCTCTGCCCTACAAAGTGTAGGGAATATAAAGTTTAAAAAAATCTATTTTCTCGAGTTTTCCCAAAAGTAGTCGAGCTGCCAAGACATGTTTGGTTCTTCTTCAGTTTTACGCTGGAGCTACAAGGTTAGTGTAGATATCAAGACACCTACAGCCCACCAATTAGCAGTGGGGCCACAAGGATAATGTCACCAATAAGGTATTGAGTCAGTGGTGTTACAATCAGTGGAGTTACAACTAGTGATGTAAGGTGTTACAGTCTGTAGTGTTACGGGAAGTGGTGTTATAGTGAGAGGTGTTGCAGAAAATGGTGAAATAGTCAATGGAAACAAACACCCCAAGTGTGAAGAGTATATTATTATTATTATTATTATTATTATTATTATTATTATTATTATTATTATTATTATTATTATTATTATTATCTTGTTGTTGTCCAATGAGATGAAAGCTTTATACATATATACCAATGCTGTGCTAAACAAAAGTGCAAAAGGCTACACACACACACACACACACACACACACACACACACACACACACACACACACACACACACACACACACACTAATTCACATTCTTTCTCCAGTTCATGGCCTGCAGCATCTCCAGCCTAATAATGGGCACCATGCAGCTACAATAGAACTCATTACTCTCCCCAAATGACTTTATATACAGCCTAACGCATGACACACACACACACACACACACACACACACACACAAACACACTGCATCTATGGGGAGAACCCAGGCTGCCTCATATTGACCATGAAATATTTAGCACAGCGGGTTTGGAGCTGTTAAAGTGCAGCTCGGCCACAGCGGAGCTTCGACACACACCACAAATAAAAGCATCTGCTGAGGTTTTATTCCACACACTCTGAATATCACACACTAATTAATTAACCACCAAGATTCTCCCTCTCTCTCTCTCTCTCTCTCTCTCTCTCTCTCTCACACACACACACACACACACACACACACACACACACCACATGTTGACTGAATTAGGACTAAATTTCGCACTAAAATACAGATCATTACTGTTGAATACAGACTGCACTAGGAAAGCACAAAAACAGCTACCATATCTTTAGCTCCACCCATTCAGCCCAGAGCAGTTTAGCTCCACCTATTCACCCTAGAGGAGTTTAGCCCCACCCATTCAGCCTACTGCATTTTAGCCCCATCCATTCAGCCAACATCAGTTTAGCTCCATCCATTCGGCCTACAGCAGTTTAGCTCCACCCACTTAGCCTACAGCAGTTTAGCTCCACCCACTCAGCCTACAGCAGTTTAGCTCCACCCACTCAGCCTGCAGCAGTTTAGCTTAGGTCCTACGAAACAGGGTTCAGATGCACACATATGATCCACTATTAGATTAATTAAACAGTGACCAGATCAGCGATCTTCACATCCAGCTGATTACAACAGCCTGAGTTCATCAATTCAGAGTCAGAGTGGGTGGTGGGGTAGTAATATCAACGTTTTAACACCACGGTTAATGGCCCTGATTATCATTTTAAAAGGTTTGTGCAATGAAATGAATGTTGTCACTGTACAGATTAGTAAAGCTTTCTGGTGTCGGCTTTAAAAGGTCTCTGCTCAGTTGCCTGTATTTGCTTGAATGACTCATTGTCCAGTCTCAGCATGGACTGGAAGCACAATGTCCATAACGCAGGTCACTCTTTCTGCAGGGTAATCATCCCTCACTCTCAGGCTGTCCACAGCGTCCACTGCTGTGCGGTTAGAATGTGACTGATTGCATTCACACGGTGAATCTGCAGTCACAGGACACTTTCAGAAAATCTGAGGTGCCAATTTCTTGCAGGTGAGCAGGTCGGCGCCACCCGGGTCTGACGCAAATAGCACTATCCAGAATATCAACCCCACAATAATCACCTGATGAATGTCAGCATGACAGCATGAGAACAAACTCCTAATCTGTTCAGGAACACAGGAAAACATCCTGTTTCTTCCTAAATAAAGTTTTGATTCCTGTGCAATTAACCACCCATAGAGTGGATAGACGCTGGACTAAATTTGTGTGATTTTTCTAAAATTTGCAAAGTATTTAAAGGAGACAGTCACACATACCAAACATTGTTATTTTCAGGAGATCATAGATATTCAATCCTAGACTACTGTTCATTTAAGGTGTAAATATGAACAGAAATTAGATAGTTATATGAATTTGACCATGTTTTGTTCAAAAATATACTTGTGCCTATATATATATATATTTTTTATACAGAATTAAACAGAATAAAAATACTTTATGTTTCTCAGAAACAAATTTGGAAAATGGACATCCTTAAAATAAAAGGCATTTGATGAATTATTTGTAATGATTTGATTGACAAGGATATTTATAACAATACACTTGTCATAATACTTGACAGTGGTTCACATAAAAAAAAAAAAAACAAACAACCTGAATATCAATTTTTATTTTTTTATGTATGTGTCAGTATTATCTCTTCTCAGGACTTTTATTCTGAAGTTTGAACACTGTGTCAGCAAAAGAAAGACAATAAACAGCCCCTCCCTTCTTATTTTCCTCTATAACCCAATATCATCAGCCCCGCCCCCTCTCTCTGATCAGTCAGAGTCGGTATGCAGGTTGAGAATTAGCCCCACCCCCTCTCCCTGATCAGAGTTTGTATGCAGGTAGTCAGGGCAGTAAACATGCACTGGGACTTAATTCAGATGTAAACTGATAATTCATCACAACAGTAAAACCATGGTTAGACAGGGTAAGTGGGGTTTGTTGTGATTTGTGTATCACGTCTGTAGGTTCCTTTGATCCTGAGGTATGAAGCCTAAAATATGGCATTTTCTTGTACAGATATCATGTTCTAAAGGTCTACTGTACCACACGCAATCTGGTAAGTCCATATTACTATTACTTTAATATAGTTCTACACCATTAGAGACCAGCTTTCCAAGCGAAACACACCAAAGGACCTGCATCCAAATAAACGTGATCTGTAAGAAGGGGCTGCTGCCTCGAAAACTTCTCTTTTAAAAGTGAAGCATACGAATCAAAATGTTCCTTCTTTAGATGTCTTGTCCTTCGCGAGTCTCAAAGCTCGGACTGAACTGGGAAAGACAGCTTTCAGGTTTTGTGCACCATTTACCTGCAACAACCCACAAAATGAACTCAGAGTTGAAAATATGATAATGATGAGTAGCTTTAAGGTTACGGTGAGCCCAGAGCATCCTTGTGTAGATGTTTTATGTAAGATGTTATGTATTTGTTTTTGTATTATTATTTTTTTTTTACTTCCCTTCCCTTCGCTCTCATCGTGACTCAGGTCTCTGTTGGAAAAAGCGATCTTTGATCTCAATGGGATTAAATGGTTGAATATTGGTTATCTCAGAATATTTCTGATCCATACATGTGACTGTGCCTTGCTCCTGACACCAGTGGATGAGACACAGCGGTGCTGCCGGAGTGTTTAAACCCCTCAGTGTCACTGCTGGACTGAGACGAGACCACCAACCAGCTGACAGCATCCTGTGGGCAGCGTCCTGTGAGCACTGATGAAGGACTAGAGGACGACCAACACAAACTGTGCAGAAACAGATGAGCTTCTGTCTCTGACTTTACATCTACAAGGTGGAGACACTCGGTAGGAGTGTCTGATAGAGTGGACAGTGAATGGACATAGGGTTTAAACACTCCAGCAGCACTGCTGTGTCTGATCCACTCGTATCAGCACAACACACATAACACACCATGTCAGTGTGACTGCAGTGCTGAGAACGACCCACCACCCACATAATAGCTGCTCTGCGGTGGTCCTGTGATTCTGAAGATCAAGATGAATGAGAAACAGTCTGGAATTATAGAACCACAACGTTCTCCTGTGTGGTCAGAGGAGCTGATCGAATGGACAGGGATGTAGAAACAAGCATAATGTTATGGTTGGTTGGTTTTTATGGCATAGTAACTAACTAGTACCACCTACATCCTACCATAGAAACTACCAGGGAAGCAGAACCAACCACAGAGCAGATATCATAGCAGTGACTTAGTAACAACTTAACAACCACTAAGATTTACGTAGTGACCACCTAGCAACCACATGGGGAATTACTGATGGAGTGACTTGGCCTTTTCTCCAGTAAACTCACATTTCTCGTAAATATATAAACTCTACCAGTGAAAACAAATATAGGGCTATTAAAAGTCATCTCCTCCTGCAGTGAGGAACACTGGATGTGTATCCTATCAGATTACCCAAACGCATCGCTCTGGATCATCGTTAAAAATGTAATTTCATGCATCATAAAGTTAAGCAACATGTGTGCACACAGTTACATCCTGTAATGCAGGTCATAGTTTCAGCCTGGGCTTTTATAGCATCTCAGAACGTGCCGTGAGGGACAAGGCAGGTTTGGCTGCACAGCCGTCTGAGATGGTGTTCGCATCTAGAACCTTTGCTCATGGTATAAGAAACTACAACAACTACAGTCTTGTGAAGAACATTAGAGAATCCCATCAACACCTTTGTGTTTTTCACATGTATGAACATCATCTTCATGTCAGTTAGATGTTTCCCATAACCATCTACCATCTCTGACATCGACCAGAAGAAAGAGGTTCCCACTCCTCCATGTGGAATGTTTCAGCATCAGTCTTTGTACAGATGCTCTTACATTCTCCTCAAGCCCCCTCTGACACAATAAAGATCTCAGTGGTTTCCATGATGGAGAGATCTCCACACCCTGCAGCAGCAAAGCAGCCCCAAACCATCACACCACCATGCTTCACAGCTGGTATGAGATTCTTGTGCTCAAATGCTGGTGGGTTTGGGCCAAATGTGTCTTCTGTTACTGTTTCCAGACAGTTCAACTTTGGATTCATCTCTCCAAAGCATGTTGTTCGAGAAGTGCTGCTCTTTGTCCAGATGTTCTCTGTGGAGAACTTTAGTCTTGTCCTGATTTCTAATTGTTTCAAGGGCTTTTTAAATCCCTTCCCAGACTCACCTTCTTACTGAAGGCCTCAGAGAGCTCTTTGGATCTTGCAACAGTGATCACTCACTTCAACATTCAAGAGCAAACCAAACGAATGTCTGAGGTTTACATAAGACTTATTAGGTGATGTTTTATGTGTTTAGTTATATCACTTCCATCCCTCAACATCGTTAAAAAATGATTAAATAACACACCTAAAGCCTGAATCTCCGTCTCCTGGATTAGTTCTTAAAGCTTCCTGCACTCCAGCACTGAGCTGGTGAGAAGGTCTCAGTGTGGAGGAGGGATGGGTGTGTGTTTGAAGCTCCAGAATTTGTCTGAAGAACAGGTTAGGTCTTGAGGTTGCTCAACTTTTCTGCTTCTGGAGGATTCTGTGGCTCAGAGCGTACAGCTCTTCCTAAACATCACCTGAATCAACCCCCAGCTCCTCTGAGCAGCTCTGCGCCGGACCGGGTCAAGCAGACCCGCTGGATCATTAGATCGGCTGTGTTTGATGAGGAGGATGTGATGTTGCTTACAGCACAACTCTCTAAAGTACAGTACCAGTCAGCTGGGCTGGTGTGGGACGCCTCGGGGGCAGTGGGTGGGTGGTGTGGGGTCAGTGAGGGAGATATTTGGAGATACTTGTTTGCTCAAGTGAGGGAGAGAAAAGGAAGCCAATTAAAGAGCTCATAGCGTCAGAAAACAGAACTAGGCTGAAAGCAGAGTGTGGAGTTGTGTGTGCACGCTGTTCAACTCAGTACAGTGTAATCAATATGTATTGATCACCCCTCCAGTTCAGTCAGCCTACAGCAGTGTAGCTCCACCCCCTCAGCCTACAGCAGTTTGGCTCCACCAATTCATCCCAAGAGCAGTGTAGGTCTGACCAACCAGTCCACAGTTCAGCACCGATTTGGCCTACAGCAGTGTAGCTCCACCCATTCAGCTTACTGCTATTTAGCTCCACCTGTTTGTCTACAGCAGGATAGCTCCAACCAGTCAGCAAACAGCAGTTTAGCTCCACCCATTCAGCCTACAGCAGTTTAGCTTCACCAGACAGTCTTCAGCAGTTTAGCTCCACCCATTCAGCCTACAGCAGTTTAGCTTCACCAGTCAGTCTACAGCCATTTATCTCCACCCATTCCCACAGAAAATCAGAACAGAGCTCATTTGCATATGCTAAAAGGTGGTGGAAAAGTGTAAGATATGGGAGGAATTCCCAGGAATTCTGGATGCATTTCCCTGATCACTGTGTTGAACAGCAGGGACGTGGAGATGAAAACTGTCTGACAGACTGAACGCTCACCTCCCTTGTCCTGCCGAGATTCATTCCTGCACACTTGTCCTGTTTATTCAGTGACAGAAGAAAACTGTTTACAGTAAACATCACAGAGAGAGAGAGACGATGTGGGAGGCAGATGGAGAGCGTCATGTTCGGCCATTTGAAGTGTCAGTTATACGGGCACGGATGCAGTAATCAGATCATCAGCAAGAATACAGAATGACAACCATACTCACAGTGTGTGTGTGTGTGTGTGTGTGTGTGTGTGTGTGTGTGTGTGTGTGTCAGAAGTGTAACTGTATCTGTATGTGTCGTGTGGTTCCAGATAAACAGTATGTGTGCAGACTTGGTCAGGACCTCACAGGACCACCACAGAGCAGCTATTATGTGGGTGGTGGGTCATTCTCAGCACTGCAGTCACACTGACATGGTGGTGGTGTGTTAGTGTGTGTTGCTGGTACGAGTGGATCAGACACAGCAGAGCTGCTGGAGTGTTTAAACCCCTCAGTGTCACTGCTGGACTGAGAACAGTCCACCGACCAGAAATATCCAACTGACAGCGTCCTGTGAGCAGCGTCCTGTGAGCACTGATGAAGGACAAGAGGATGACCAACACAAACTGTGCAGAAACAGACGAGCTTCTGTCTCTGTCTTTACATCTACAAGGTGGAGACACTCGGTAGGAGTGTCTGATAGAGTGGACAGGGAGTGGACGCAGTGTTTAGCTCCACCCAGTTGGTCTTGGACATTTCTGTTCACCACACTATGGGAACACTCTGTGGGACAAATCAGCTACTAAGGAAGAATCTTCACAGGACATTCCTACTGTCCTACAGTCCTACTGACCAACACCACTGATCACAAAAGATGTCAGTAATTTCTGCTCTGACGCTGCTCTAAGCAAGACATTTTACAAGAAGGTTAGTGTGACATAAAAGTCCTTATACAGACCACATGGGCAGCACAGCTATGGACGCAGAACGAGGTGATAATACCTGGGAACTCAGTGGAGCTCGCAGCTCAGATGAAAACACAGCCAAGAGGCAGTTAGTGAGAGACCACGTGAGAAACATTTACCTGCAGAGACAGACATTATCCTCGCCATGGCGGAATGTCTCTTCCAGCTGACTTGAATGTGACAAAGATGCACAAAGTCTCCCGTCGTCAAAATGAAGAGCACGTCTCACACGTTCTGGTTGTACGTATGATTTTAACATTTCAGACGCCTGCCATAAGATGTGTGCGGCACCTGTGTTAGACTGAAGGACTCAGAGCTCATAGACGAAACTTCTATGATCCACTCGAAGGTGTGGAGAACCCCATTTCACAGGCCTACTCCTCCAGAGAGCCTAATAAGCATGTTTTTGGTGTTGTTTGGTGTAGTTAATTCATGGTGGTGGATTATTCTCACACTACAGTGACACTGACGCGGTGGTGGTGTGTGTGGTGCTGATATGGGAGGATCGGACACGGCAGTGCTGCTGGAGGGTTTGAACTCCATAATGTCACTGTTGGACTGAGAACAATCCAACAAACAGAAACATCCAGCATGAACCAGCAACCAGGTGTTGAGCACCTTGGTTCCAAACTGGTGTGCGGGCAGATTCCAGCTTTGGGTAGAAATTAAGAACATTAATATATTGGTTGTGGACACGACTTATTAAGACCTTGCCAATTGTTTGGTTTTCATGTAATTCTTTCTCTTTTTTTATGGAAAAGACAACAGAGGAACCCACCTCACATACACACTATCAATGGATGAAGAAACATCCCAATTTTAATGTATTTGTTCCCTTTTTTGAGACAAATAATTGGTCTGGTTTTTAATGTAATTTGTCCCTTTTTTCAATAGAAAAGACTTTTTTCCTCATTGTTTAAACTCTTCTCTGTACAGTATGTATAGAGTTCTGGTGAATAGACCAATAGAAATGCTCTAAAACTATGTAACTTTTAGAAACCTAGACCAATGTTGTGGGAGGTTTTCGTAGCTTAGCTTGCTTTTCCTATCTTTAAGAGAAGCATGTCGTCCGTTATTATTTTTTTCCTATGCTATGCTATTCTAATTTGTTTTTATTTGAAATTTGTGTATTTGAATGAATTTACATGCAACTACATATTCTACATTTTAATTAGTTTGCACAGAGTAAAAAAACACTTTATGTCTCCGAAGTCCTGTTACAAATCCATCCAGAGTGCTTTTGAGCTGTAAATGCAACACGTCTGAGGAATCATTTGTAAAGATTAGATTGACAAGGATATAAAGAAGTTCTTCAAAATTCTTGGCAGTGGTCCAAATAAAATACAAAAACAACCTGAATATCCTATTTTGTTTTTCGCTGTTCATGTGTGTGTCCGTATTACCTCTTCTCGGGACTTTTATTCTGAAATGTGAATCCTGTGTGAGAAAAAAAGAGAGCAAACAGCCCCTCCCTTCTCATTTTCTGCTATTATCCAAAATCTGGGTCAGTGATGTCATTAGCCCCACCCCCTCTCTCTGACCAGTCAGAGTCTGTGTGCAGGTGGAGCATGTACACGTGGACAGAGCAGTAAACATGCACTGGAAGCTGCATTGGCCTTGAAACTGTGATGTAATTCAGTTGGAAACGAGTGAGATTATGTGCTGATAATTGATCACACGATGACGTCTGTAGGTTACTCTGATCCAGAGTTATGAAGCCTAGAAAACGGCTGGTTTGGATCTTCAGTTTTAAGTGGTAACTTAAGATCATGTAAATCAAATCATTAAACTCCATTCAAAATGAAGAACATCGTGCCTTCTCCTGTAATTTCACCATTTAGGAGATACATGTTTTTCTTTGGACAACAACAATGTGCAAATCACCATATAATCTCACTGATTGGCCCAAACCAGGAGTCACCAACCCTGCTTCTGGAGCTATTTTCCTTCAGACTTTAGATTCAACCCAAATCCACCCACCTGATCCAACTAATTACTGCCTTCAGAAGATCCTGACTGGCTGAATGGGGTGTGTTAGATTTGGTTTGGAGTTTGTCCTGCAGGATAGAGCTCTCCAGGAACAGGGTTGGTGACCCCTGGTCACCTACTATAGGGTGGTGCGGTGGTGCGGTGGTTAGTACGTTCACCTCCCAACACTGGAGGTTCCATGTGGAGGCAGTCCTTCAGGTGGAGAGTACGGTGTGTGAAAGGTGTGTGGGTATATAAGTCTAACTAACTACCTATAGTTATAGGGATGTTAGGTTAAGACACTCAAATAGTCAGAGTCTGTGTGCAGGTTGAGCATCAGCCCCGCCCCCTCTCTCTGATCAGTCAGAGTCTGTGTGCAGGTTGAGCATCAGCTCCGCCCACTCTCTCTGATCAGTCAGAGTCTGCAGTCAGTCGCTGCAGGAATAAACAGCATGTTCATGCTCTGCGGTTTTGTCGTCTGGCTGTATTTGATAAAGCTGATGATCTAATAAATGTTTAATATTGCCCAAGAAATGACCGTTCATTATCGGTGTCCAGCACTTTACCTGACTTTGTAGGACTTTGATAGATGGTGGCTTCTCAGGTGTTGTTTGGTGCTTGTGGTCTCAGTGATGGTAAACTCAAATGTGGAAATATGTGTGTGTGTGTGTGTGTGTGTGTGTGTGTGTGTGTGTGTGTGTGTGTGTGTGTGTGAGAGAGCGAGAGAGCCACACACACACAAACACACACACACACACACACACACACACACACACACACACACACACACAGCAGCTGCCTCAATTGCAAGTGAAATATATTGATTATTAAATGTTGAATGTTGGCAGTAAATTAAGGTTCAGGCTGTAGAGTAAACAGGTCATTATCCTGCCCACTACGCCGGCATGCGGTCAGAATATAAACTCCACATTATTACAGCAAAAAATCAGAAACGCACTCATGCTCAGACACCATCAGACTGCATGTTTACGGCGTTCCACTTTACCGCATAATTTAAAGAGCAACACCAGCAGGTTTTTAGCAGCACCTGGTGTCTCTGCCCTCATCAGGGTTCTGGGGAAGTGGACACTGGTCACTGTGATGTAATCGTGAGCAGGGTGGGTGCGGGCTGGGTGTAGGCTGGGTGAAGGCTGGGGGTCCAGATAGGGCTGAATCAATGCCGCTGGCTGGGTAGTTGAATCTATTTTTGGACTTTGCATGGTGTTGGATGTTCTGAGGAGCATGTCTGTGTCTCCTCTCACTGATGAATGTGATGAATGAGCGTAAACAAGCGTGGAGGTTCTAATGATCTTCATTCTTTCTCTGCTGGTTATATTTGGGGAGAACAACCCAAAATGATTCCAATTCAGTGTAATCTTATTAACCCTGATTCATTTTCGATTGTGTGTGTGTGTGTGTGTGTGTGTGTGTGTGTGCGTGTGTTCATTCACCACAGAATCTCTCCCCTGAGACACATCACACAACCCGAATTAGCGGGAGAGTAATCTCCGGAATAATCTCCGGAAAAATCTGCATGTTTTTATGGATGTTGAAGTTGCACTTTATGCTTCCATCATCATCTGCACACCTCCTCTCACTGCTGCTGAATACTGAACGTCGATCCCCATTCCTCTCCAGATCCGCGTCGCTGTTGGATTGATGGTCTTTGTTGCACTTATTTCAGCAGCTATCTGTTGCCTCAAATTTCCATATTTTCAATTTTCACTTCCGCTCTGGTCAGAATCTCTCGGCGGCGGTTCTGACGGTTCTGTTGCCTGCACCACTTTTAATCCGTCACCTTCAGCCGCCGGCAAAAAGCCGTAGCACTTCTGTCTGCGGAAGTGTTTTATTGCGGAGGTGTGAGTGAGAAATATCCCAGCCCACCCGCCCCCATGTTTAACACAGCGAGGGTTACCGGGGTTCTGTGATAATAATGCATTTAGTTAATTATACGTTTGATTCTGCTCTGATTGGATCGACAAAAATGACAAAATACTTGCTGGGGACCTGAACCCCAGTCTGCCGGAGGACTGCTTCACTGTAACTGAACTGAGTCCACTGCAATGCATGCAGTGTCATGGAATCTCCCAGAATGCCAGCAGGTCATCTTTAGTGACATGTCCCACTTTGGTGTTAGTGGAGACGACCGACCTCGGAGACGACCTCTGTGTGGAGACACCGTGGTCTGTTTGTTATCACGCGTCACACGTCCAGAAGGTCTGGTCTCTGGTGTGGGTGCAATTTCATACGATGCCAGATCACCTTTGATCTTCATGACATGTTATGTAAATGAGGTTCTGCAACCAGTGGTTCTACCTTTTCTCAGCACACACTCCGCTGCTCTATTCCAACAGGACGACGCTCGTCCACATACTGCTGCCGTCTCAAGATCTCATCTTGAAGACGCCGTGGTCAGTCTCATCTCACCAGACCTATGGGCTGCTCTATCAACATCATGGTATTTCTGGTCATGCTGGTCATCAACATTGGTCAGGATAGTCATGCTGATTAACCTGCTGATTTTCATGACTAAGCTGGTTGACCACTTGTCAGCCAGTACAACCAGCTTGACAACTCCAGCAGCACCGCTGTGTCTGATCCACTCGTACCAGCTCAACACACACTAACACACCGCTACCATGTCAGTGTGACTGCAGTGCTGGGAATGACCCACCACCCACATAACAGCTGCTCTGTGGTGGTCCTGTGGGGTCCTGATAATTGAAGATCAGGGTGAAAGGAGGAGAATGAAGTCTGCAGAGAAACAGATGAACTACAGTCTGGAATGATAGAACCACAAAGAGCTCCTGTATGTTCGGAGGAGCTGATGGAGTGGACAGGGAATGTCGATATGATGTCATCGTGAAACACTGTGAATAGGGGACATAATCATTCATTTTCAACGTAACTTTAATATGTGAAATGGAAACACAAACCAGACTGTGGCGCCATCAAGGAACCTCCTGCTGTTGTCTGTGATGGCTCACTCCGCTCACTCTGATCTCCAGGTGATGAATCAAAGGTAAATAGGAGTTAATGCTATAATATCAGCGTACGGCTCCTATGATAACAGATTGCAGCTGAACGTAAATCCATCACAAAGCCGTTTTATTAGGTGAGATTGATTAAGGACCTTTAGCAATACCATCCGTTATTCTCAGCACAAAGCAATTACCTGCACAACGTCACAAGGCCTGTAGATTAAAATGTCACAGGGCTTTTCAGCCTCTTCAGGACAAGCACACCGAGCTGGGTCTGCATGTCAGTGTTACATATCTGACAGGACAGATCAGCACTTACCTGGATTCACCTGCATACCTTTGCATTTCACCCAACAGTGGAGGTTTGAATCTTGTAAACAGGACAAAATACAATAACAACAACAACAACAACAACAACAAAATAATTTATATATCCTGAAATGTGAATACTGTGAGCAAAGAAAGAGATCAAACAGGCCCCTCATTCCCATTTTCCTCTATAACCCAATATCTGGGCTTTGACGTCTAATCAGTGAGAGTCTGTATGCAGGTTGAGCATCAGCCCCGCCCCCTCTCTCTGATCAGTCAGAGTCTGTATGCAGGTTGAGCATCAGCCCCGCCCCCTCTCTCTGATCAGTCAGAGTCTGTATGCAGGTTGAGCATCAGCCCCGCCCCCTCTCTCTGATCAGTCAGAGTCTGTATGCAGGTTGAGCATCAGCCCCGCCCCCTCTCTCTGATCAGTCAGAGTCTGTATGCAGGTTGAGCATCAGCCCCGCCCCCTCTCTCTGATCAGTCAGAGTCTGTTGAGCATCAGCCCCGCCCCCTCTCTCTGATCAGTCAGAGCCTGTGTGCAGGTTGATCATCAGCCCCGCCTCTCTGACTGGGGTCAGAGCCTGTGTGCAGGTTATATCAGCTCCGCCTCTCTCTGATCAGTCAGAGTTCAGATGCAGGTTGAGACTGCCCCGCCCCTCTCTGATCAGTCAGAGCCTGTGTGCAGGTTGAGCATCAGCCCCGCCCCCTCTCTCTGATCAGTCAGAGCCTGTGTGCAGGTTGGAGCGTCCACGCGTGGACAGAGCAGCAAACCTTTGTTTGGTTCTGACTTACAAACCAGCCATATAAATCCATTTGAATTAAATACGCGGAACCAATCAACCCCATAAACACTGAAGGCTGATATGATGTGATCCTAACAACAATGTGCCTGATATTAAACACAAGCTGTAATTCTACTACATTAACGCAGGTGTTACTGGCAATCAACCTCCTGCGGTCAGGCAAATATTAGGTCATTATATATAGTAATGGATTGACTGTGAAGAGTCTAATCGTCCGACACTGCCAGAGCAGGTGGGCTTAATATGCTCATCACATTTCCCTTTAAAGACCTTCTCCATCACTTTCAGGAGAGATATTAACCCTCGTGTAGTCTTAATATTCAGCACTCTCCCCTTGGCCTGATGGTCACAATGAACAGATGACAATATTTTAGCTTATTGTCTGTAATCTAATAAAATATTGACAAAGACTGTTTATCTTCATTTCTGATATTGTTTTCTTTATTTCTGGAATCCTCCCAGGACAGGGCGCCAGTCTATCGCAGGATACCACACACACACACACACACACACACACACACACACACACACACACACAGGGGACAATTTAGTATGGTCAATTCACCTACCATGTCCATTTGGGGGGAGGTGGAGGAACCAAGTACCTGAGGAAACAAGGAGAATACACCAACCCAGACACAGACATGAGCCGGGCTCAAAACCCACAATCCCAGGCCCTGAGCTGCGTGGACACACCACTACCTGCAGCACCATCACGCTGTCCTTTCTTTGAAATAGTATATTATTATTATTACTTTCATATTATTATTATTTTATTATTAGTTTTAGTATTATTATTATTATTATTTAATTATTATTATTATTTAATTATTATTATTATTTTATTATTATTATTATTATTACTATTTTATTATTATTATTACTATTATTTTATTATTATTATTATTATTATTATTACTATTACTATTATTATTATTATTAATTTTATTTTTATTTTTTATTATTATTATTATTTTTAATTATTATTATGATATTACATATTATTTTATTATTATTATTAATTTTATTTTTATTTTATTATTATTATTAATTATTATTATTATTATTATTATTATTATTATTATTATTATCCTTCTGCAGAGTTTAATGTACATTCTCCTTGAGTGTGACTTACACAGGGCTTTGTTTGTGTATCCAGTGCATTTAGTGGAGGCCTAGTATAAGCAAACATTCACACACACTCCGACACACACACACACACACACACACACACACTCGGGCGAAACGAGGACCGACTTAAAGCAAATGATCATTATTTTCAGTTGTGTGCTGCTGATTAAGACAAGTTGAATGTGTCAGGAACTTTTTAACAGGACAGAAACCCGACTCCGCTGTGGCGCTTGCTCCTGCTCCACACCAGCAGCACCGAGCACTCGCTTAATTAATTTACGCCTGTTTGTGTCTCTTAGGCGCTGTTTCCTTTTCCCGTGTTGCCTGGAAACCAGACAATGACGAATCTTAAGAGTGACTCAGAGCAGATCAGCCCTAAACCCAGGTGATGGAGACCACAGGAGGGGTAAGTGGACTCCTCCACAGGAGGGGCTGGATGAACACATATGAATGTCAGATTCACTCTTATTATGAAGTCATGTGTGGTGCATCTCTAATTTTAAAAATGAAGCTTCAAGACTACTACAGCTTAGGGTGACCATATTTTGGTTTTAAAATAGTGGACACTGGGGACACACAGATGTCCATTGTGATTAGGCTAAGTTTTAGGACCATAAAAATGTGTGTCTATGATGGTGACCAGTCAGAGTCTGTATGCAGGTTGAGCATCAGCCCCACCCCCTGTCTCTGATCAGTCAGAGTCTGTATGCAGGTTGAGCATCAGCCCCGCCCCCTCTCTCTGATCAGTCAGAGTCTGTATGCAGGTTGAGCATGTTTGGAAATGAGGGACATTGTGCAGTTTTCCAAGCTGGCTGATGGTTAGATGAGGTAAGTATTGTAGGATATGAGTACCATGTCTGTAGGCTACTCCGATCCTGAGATATGAAGCTGAGAAAACGACATGTAACTGCCTGCAAAGTGTGGATCTCAGGTTCGAAGAGATAAAGAAACAAATTTCACTTTCCAGACATGTCTGGACTGAAGGGCCATTACGTTAAGAAGGGGAACTGATCGATCGCTTCAAGGAGATCTAGTCTGAAGGAGGTGTGGTGTTAAGTTCAGGTCAGAGACTCACCTCGACTCGAGAACATTAGTGACGTCCATAGACACACTGTCTCGTCTGCACACCTTCACAACAATGCATGAGAGTCTATTTTAACCTGGAGGAGATATAAGTGGATCACTCTGCACTTGCAGAACCCTGTGCACTGACCCTGGAGATCGAGCTTCTCCACTTACCATGGAGCCAAATATAAAGCTGTTACGCCAGCACGTCCGGTGGTCTTCTCCTGTTTTGCTGCAGTGTACACACATATGGATGCCATGTTATTGAACAAATATGAACTAAAAGCCCCCCTGTCCTCTTCCTCACTCCAAGAATACGATGTAGACGCTCACTCATTCATTTTTAAACATTGCTCCATCTGAGATATACAAGCCATCTCGTCCTCTGAGGAGGTTTTTTTTTATAGCAGGAATCGCTGCCCGTTCACCTCTCCACTCCTCGTCTTCATTTGTGCCCCCCATGCTTTCCTCCTCTGCTTTCATCTTTCTTTATCCCCTCTGTTAAATAAAGTGCTCTCCCAGAAGGTCCATGACATCCCCGTTTCAGCATGCAGAGGCATTAGAAGCCCAGCCTTGGATATCTTTTATATTAGCTGAAGCTGCACAGTTGAGCTGACAGCCAGTGGAGAAATGAAATAAATGCATGGCAGGCTGTGGAGGACATTTTCCAGCTGGATGGCAGTGAAAAGAGCACCTTGTAGGCCGAGCTGTGCTGCACATCATGGCAACGGGCAGAGCCTCTCACACCTGCCTCTTTTAAAGCTTCTGAAATACATTTCGCTGTCAGGGAGACTCTAACCCCGCTGGCTCGGCCACTGAGGAGAACATGTAAAGTCAAGGACCTGAAGATCTGAATTCAGACCAGTGGAAATTTACAGTGGTGGTAAGGTCAGGGGTTTCATACTTGCCAAGAGCACTCGAGCCCGGATGGACTGTGGGTGCATTTGGGGGCACTGGAGAGTTCCTTCTAATCCATGGATCCAGTCGCGATTCTAGAGTGTTGGGGTTAGGGGTGGGCGATATGGTAAAAATATTATATCACAATATTTTGACATGCACCCAAAATGTGCAGTGACACTGACGTGGTGGTGGTGTGTTAGTGTGTGTTGTGCAATTATGAGTGGATCAGATGCAGCAGTGCTGCTGGGGTGTTTAAACCCCTCAATGTCCACCAAGCAGAAATATCCTCCAAGCAGCGTCCTGTGAGCACTGATGAAGGACAAGAGGACGACCAACACAAACTGTGCAGAAACAGATGAGCCTCTGTCTCTGACTTCACATCTACAAGGTGGAGGCACTCGGTAGGAGTGTGCTTGTAGGAAATCAGCAGGTGTCCAGCGAGAGCGTGGGCAAATATTGATACTTAACAGCGATACTTCAGGCCAGGACCTTCAGCAGGGACTGGAGCGGTTTGTAGCCGAGGGTTAAGTGGCTGGGATGCGAATCAGCACCTCCAAATCTGAGGCCGTGTTTCTCGACCGGAAGAGGGTGGCTTGCCTCCTCCAGATCGGTGGAGCTGTCCTGCCCCAAGTAGAGGAGTTCAAGTATCTCGAGGTCTTGTTCACGAGTGGGGGTGAGAGGGAGCGTGAGATTGACAGGCGGATCGGTGCTGCCGCTGCAGTCATGCGGTCGGTGTATCGGTCTATTGTGGTGAAGAGGGAGCTGAGCCAAAAGGCGAAGTTCTCGATTTACTGGTCAGTCTATGTGCCCACCCTCCCCTATGGTCATGAGCTGTGGGTAATGACTGAAAGGACAAGATCAAGGATACAAGCAGCCGAAATGGGTTTCCTCCGTAGGGTGGAGGAACCCGGCCCTGGATAAACCGGAAGAAGACGGACGGACGGACGGATGGACGGACGGACAGACTGCTTAAAACTTTATAAGCATTACTGACTATTTGAGTAATAAAATATTTGTGAAGTAGCAGCTGATTGAACACAGCAAATACTCTAATTACAACTAAAAGTAGGAATAATACCTAAACAAACCTACTTACACTAAAGTATTGGGTCACCTGCTCATTCATTGTTTGTTCTAAAGTCAAGGGTATGTGCTGCCTCTTCTCGCTGGTGTGTGTCGGTGGAGTGCTGAGTATGACTGTAACCTACATGACCATGTTGATTATGCCGGTCAATCAGCATGGTCATGTTGGTCATGCTGGTCAATCAGCATGGTCATGTTATTGGTGATGCTGGTCATAATGGATTTTAGCTTGGTCAGGTTGATTATGCTTGTAGACCAACTAAAGCAGGTAGAGCTAAGGGTACTGCCACTTCTATGCACACACTACCTGCACACTCTCTCTCTCTCTCTCTCTCTCTCTCTCTCTCTCTCTCTCTCTCTCTTTCTCTCTCTCTCTCATTCACTCTGGGTCAGGACATTTGCAGATTTCTGTAATTATGTAACCAGCCTGGATTTTTGTAAATATTTCTGGAGAGGCCGAATGCGTGACTCATTAGTCTGTGTGGCTGCAGGACTGTAGGACTGTGTGTGTGTGTGTGTGTGTGTGTGTGTGTGTGTGTGTTTATTCTGTTTCCTCACGTGTTCCAGAGGACAGTTCCACCATCTCTCCTCCACCCGGGTCAAAAGCCTCTCAGGCTGGCTGAATAAATAAATAAATAAATAAATAAATGCATGTTATGAAAAAAGCAGAGCACATAATTTCACCAACTGTTTCTATAATTTCATACTGAACTCTCTCTCTCTCTCTCTCTCTCTCTCTCTCTCTCTCTCTCTCTCTCTCTCTCTGGTTCGATTTGGCTCGTGATGGTCTGTGATGGTTTATGATTTGGTTTGTGATGGTGTGTGTTTGTGGTGGTCTGTGATGATCTATGATGGGTTTTGTTGGTTTATTAATGGTTTCTGATGTTCCAGAGGACAGTTCCATCCCTTCTCCAATGGGGTCAAAGCCTCTCAGCCTAAAGATGGTTAGTGTTTGATGGCCTGTTGGTTGTGATGGTGAGTTTGGGATGGTCACTAAACACAACGCTGCAGATGAGGGCAGTAAATCTGAGCTCTACTGACTTTGTCTGCTGTTTTTTTTTTTGTCTCGTCTCAATAATGAAATAAAAGTCATAAAAGACTGATTCTGAATGTAAATGAAGCCGATGTGTTTGCAGAAGCCTGTGGCTGTGCTGCGCTCCGGCGTCCTGCAGAGTAAATAAGAGATACCCCGGTCCTGCTGCGGAGATGGAGGACAGTCCAATAACAATATTTAAACAGAGCTAAATTATTTATACAGATGGAGGAAAGTGTCCTGTTATCTGCTGCTCAGTTCCAGCTGCTCCGTGATTTTGAGTCCTGTTGAGCTTTTCAGTTCGTCTAAAATCAGTCTTTTGTTCTCAGGATGGAAGAGCAGTGGTCCAGCAATGTCCCTCGTGGCCTTCAGAGGTCATTAGAAGCCAAGCAATGTAACATCAAACACTCGGGATATCCACAAAGTGATAGCTCAGCTCAGTAGTGAAGTACATTACTGTTCATCTTCTGATGGTGTGTGTGTGTGTGTGTGTGTGTGTGTGTGACCACAGTTCCCATTTGATGTATTTTATAAATGTGCTACTCTGCTCCTCTCCTCTAACTGTATATTTGTAAAGAACACATCAAAACAATCACAGACTTTTTACTTTGTTTCCATTTCAGGGGAAAGAAACTCCACTATCAGCTCCACGGATCATAGAGGAGCACCACTACATTCCAGCATAAAAACACCCTCTCCCACCTGTGAAACATGACCTTATAAACTGGCAGTTGGAAGCTCCACCCTTTGGAGACCAGCAGTTGGAAACTCCACCCTTTGGAGACCAGCAGTTGGAAGCTCCACCCCTTGTAAACCAGCAGTTGGAAGCTCCACCCTTTGCAGACCGGCAGTTGGAATCTCCAACCTTTGGAGACAAGCAGTTGGAAGCTCCATCCTTTGTAAACTGGCAGTTGGAAGCTTCACCCTTTGCAGACTAACAGTTGGAAGCTCCACCCTCCGGGCCGTGATGTCGGCGGGAAGAAATATACAACAAGGACGAGATGGGATGACCGGGACAGATACCTGACACTTGCAGACATTACAGACATTTGTCCAGATTCTCTGAATCTTTTAATAACAGTACATACTGTAGATGATGAAACACAAAGAGTACTTCCGTAATTCATGTTGAGGAAGGTTATTCTTGAATTGTTGTGATATTTGTCTGTACGATGTTTCAGAGCGGTGAAGCCCTCCGCCTCTTTAATTCTTAAAGTCTGTATTTAGATCCAATCACTTTACTCCTCCGTTACCAATGAAACTATTTATTTTTATCTTCACGCAGATTCAAACGCCTGTTATTGCCTTATTTCATCTTATTTTGAACGTGGCTGGTAGATCATTTTAAACGGACGTATAATTAAAGATAATAATTCTCTGTTTCAGCGTCTGACATTTCACTAGTGTGTGTCGCTGTGTGCAAGCGCAGTGTTTTATACGCGTGTTTACATTAGCGTTGTTCATTAATTACTCGTTACGGTGTCAGCTGATGTAATGTTAATGTAATTATTTTGGTAAGAAGTGCAGTTTAGTTTTACAGCTGAAGCATTTTTGTCTAATTAGATTTAAACTACATTCACACATTCGCTCTCATTTGTTTACTTGTTTATTGTTGTCTTGCGCCGATATCTGTGGAGTGCCGTGGTGCTAAAATTTTATTTAAATGCATTGAGCATGAAATGAGTGGCCGGTGGACATCCTGACCTACACTATCAAACATGTAGATCTGCTAGGTTTAATGAGCTGGGTTTGAACCCCTGTGAACCCCAGCTGGACCTAGCTGAGCTCAACTGAGCATCAGACACCTGATTGGCTGAAATTTTAAATCCTGGAAAGGAGGGACTTCCGGGGAACAGAGGGCGGGACTTTCTCTAAAATGCTCGAACGTGATTGGATGAGGGGCGGGGCTCTCAATGGTGAAAACGACCTGTCCTCTATAGATGAACCTGGTTTTTATACTCAGTGTAGAGAAAGAGAGAGAGAGAGAGAGAGAGAGAGAGAGAGAGAGAGAGTGAGTTGACCAAGAGAGAGAGAGATGACGGAGAAAGAGAGAGAGAGAAAGTTGACAAAGAGAGAGAGAGAGAGAGAGAGAGAGAAAGAGAGATGACAAAGAGAGTTGAGAGAGAGAGAGAGAGAGAGAGAGAGAGAGAGGTGACAGAGAGATAGAAAGAGAAATGTGACAAAGGGAAAGAGAAAAAGCTGACAAAGAGAGAGAGGTGACAGAGAGAGAAAGAGAAAGGTGACAAAGAGAGAGATGACAGAGAGAGAGAGAGGTGACAGAGAAGAAGAAGAGAGAGAGGAGGGTGACAGAGAGATAGAAAGAGGGAGGAGGGTGAGAGAGAGAGATAGAAATAGATAGGAGGGTGACAAAGAGAGAGGGGAGGGTGAGAAAGTGAGTTTGTTTAAACACTGTGTCCGCTCACTGTCCACTCCTACCGAGTGTCTCCACCTTGTAGATGTAAAGTCAGAGACAGGAGCTCATCTGTTTCTACACAGTGTGTGTTGGTCATCCTCTGGTCCTTCATCAGTGCTCACAGGACGCTGCCCACAGGACATGACACTGAGGGGTTTAAACACTCCAGCAGCACTGCTGTGTCTCATCCACTCATTTAAACGTTTCTATTCTGAGTGTAACTCAGCCTGTAAGACAACGTGTTTGAACGGATTCAGTGTTTTATTTCATCAGTGTCTTTAAGAACATTATTCTGACTTCATTTTGACCGCAGGGTCTCCTCGTGAAGCCAGCACAAAGAGGCTGGTCATCAACCTGTACGTTTTTGATAAATGTGGAAGCAGAATTGAAAGTTGAAAGGTAATTTTATACTGAACACACATATTAACTTTAATAACTTATATTAATAATAATATAATGAAATGCTCATTAATAACCCTGTGATCATCATATAATTCAGACCTCTATGGGGCAGTGGTATGAGATGAATGACCGCTCAGTCTCTGAGGGTGCAGTGAAGAACAGGCTGGACCAAGCAGCCCATCTGCTCTTCTACATCAGATGCATCTCAGTTCAGACAGCGAGGCTTGATCTGACTACTGATTTTTTTTGGCCATATCTGCATTTCCATCATCTGGGATTGAAGACTAATACAGTAGAATGGATAATGAAAGCATGGTCCCATTTATTTGAACATACATCCGTACAGAAGAACTGGACAACTGGACACTTCTGGTTCTTTATAAACATGAGCAGCAGGTATTGGCAGAACCTTATATCATGAAGCACACCAACCTCATGAAACACGCCAGTGATACATGCAAATCGTTTGGGACTGGGGCTAAATGCACGTGTTCGGCATGCATACCCATGGATGCCGAGTTGAGCTGAAGTGCTGAATGCAGTGGTTGTTAGTGAAACATCTACTCAGACAGTTCTAGTGAATGAGCTGAGACACTGTGAAGGATCTGAGGTGCACTTATCCTGTCTGTGCAATGAGGGATCCTGATGGGCATCCATATGTGGGGCCAACATGGAACCTGTGTACAATTCCCATACAGGCCTCATACGGACATGGTCTATTGGATTATTAGGAGTCCAAGCATAGAAGGTGCTGGAGCCCTATTAGTTTTGATCAGGTTTGTCTTCTTTGTCTGTAAGTCCTATGAACATGAAACCTGGTCAACAGTATTCCTGCCTGCTACTCAGGCGCTCAAGCTCAGCCTGATTGACCTGATGGTGGCGAAGAGTCAGGCTTCAAGGTCCAAATCTCCTACCCTGTACTACATGGAGACAGATTTGGTTTCTCTTGATTAACTGCCTCATGCCCTACAAAAAAGCCTCAGGAGCCAGGCAGCTCTGCCCACTTTGATTTTGGGCTAATTTGCATAATATGCACAATCACACCCATGTTTTTATTTTTCTGTGTTTTCACCCAATCTGCACAATGCTGTTTGGTCAACTGCGTGGAGAATCAAACAGAAGCTCTGCACTTGTACCTCTTTCATCACCATCTGATTTCCAAATGTGCCTGGAACTCTGGTCACTGCTGGCCGAAGCAATCGCTTTTTTACAGAGCCTTTCTCCACTCATTCACTCTTTCTTTGAATAGACAAGTTCACAATGAGGATGTTAATGCAAATAAAAGGACAGTAGATAAATATGAGAAACAACAATAAATGAATTGAATTCTGTCTGAGCGTAACATCAACCATGACATGACACTCGGCTCTTATTATTAATAACACCAATAATATTAGAAAAATTAAATAATAATTATTTTTATTGCCATAATAATTATTTATTATCACAGTCTGCAAAACCGTTTTCATTTACACAGGCATTTCCTTACTTTTGAGGCACCTTACTCACAACTCGGTCCACAAATTTTTTATTGATTTGTGTTTCTGCATTTTTATCTTTGTTCTTTTAAAAAGGAGATATTTTAACGTTTGTGTGTTTAAGTATATTTTTCATTACTATTATTATTATTATTATTATTATTATTATTATTATTATTATTTATACTTAAAATCAATCATAAAATATACATGTACATTTGCATTTTATGTATATTTGCACTTTAAAAAGGTCTTATAATAATAATAATAATAATAATAATAATAATAATAATAATAATACTTTACTTTAAACAATAATGATTATTTGCATTTTGTTATACTGTATGTATAATTGCACTTTAAAAGGTTAATAATAATAATATTTGGGCTGAGCCCATCCAGGAATATTGGGCTGAGCCCATCCAGGAATATTGGGCCGAGCCCATCCAGGAATATTGGGCCGAGTCCATCCAGGAAGCCAGGAAGGTAATGAACCAAGTAGTTTGACAAACCATGAATTCAGTTTCCATCTCATTTAAAATAGAACAATTCAGAGACTGAGTTTGAATTAGTTATATTTAAGATTCTGATCTGAGCATGAAAATTGATTTGTGTCCAAATAATGACCTTTAATAAGCTGCCTCGTGCGGTTTAACTGTTATCTTAACATCTTCAAATATGGTTTAAACTCTCCTGTCTGACCCCTACAGATCAGTATTCCAGACTCCAGTCAGGGGGGACAGAACATAACCAATGAGATGGACTGTGGTGGTCAGTTTGTCTCTCCCGAGAGTCTTCCTGAGTCCGGTACGTTTTAGTCTTCTTCATGAAATTAAAACAGATGAATAAAATTCAGCTTGAACCTGCTTTTAAAATGTCTCTCATCCATTTTCTCTTCTGTTTCAGATCCCTGTGAGGTGGACCTCTCACTGAGTGAAGAGGTGGACCTGTCAGTCAGAGGAGAGGTGGACCTCTCAGTCAGAGGAGAGGCGGTGTCAGCCAGTGCACGGGAAGAGCAGGTCCCCGTGTCGAACATGCTGCTCGAGGGGCAGGAGGAGGCACCAGGGGCAGATGTTAATCTGGAAGTGACAGCTGTGCAGGGTGAGGGTGCCTTGTTTTCTTCTCAGTCTGGTCAGGGTTGCAGTAATGCAGGGCTGGGTGGTGTTGACTACATATGACATATGATCAACTATCAAGATGATCACACTCAGAACCTGCAACATCTTCACCGTTGATGTTCATGCTTTAACTCCGCACTTTAACTCGCTGGTCTCGGGGTAGGATAGAAACTGCACTCGTTCTAAGAAGAAGCTTTACTGAAGTTCTTTCCCGATTGCAGAACGTTGTGAGAACGTCCCAGTGGTGGATAAAACTCCATACAACCCAGAGTTTCCGACGATCCTCCAATTTTATTCCATTTGCCTCATCAAACCTGAGGGACTGCCTCACATCCCTGAAGTTGTGCTGGACAAGGTCACAGTATGGAGTGATTTGTTTTTGTGGAACACAACAACAGCGTACATCCGAACACTTCCCAATTCTAGACTGTAAATTACAATGAAATATGTTTTATGGACAATATCATGTTATGGTTCTGATCCAGTCCTTTGTGTTCACTGTGCCGCTGTGTTAGAGCTTCATAAAGAGTCTTTTTCATTTTTATTACTGTATTGTTCTTCAGACTGAGATGTTCTTCTTTTGTCCTGACATGAACACTGTTCATCTGATGAACCCCTGCCCCAATTCCAGGCCCTACCAGGGTGGAAGTAATCCAGTAAGTTAGGATAGGATAGGATAGGATAGGATAGGATAGAACTTTATTGATCCCTTGGGAGGGTTCCCTCAGGGAAATTAAGGTTCCAGCCGCAGCATAAGTACAGAACAGAAAAGGTAGAACAAGATAATAATTTAGTAAAGAAAACACTATATAAATATAAAGAATATATAATATAGAGACTATATTATAATATACAATATATATAACTAGTGCACACAAAAAGAGTCCAGTAGGAGGCGGTATTGCACATTATTACAATTATTGCACATTATTATAATTATTGCACCAAGTCCAGTTGTGCAGTGGTTGTGGGTTACTGGTTGGTTCCCATCCTCCATCCTCCTGTTAGCGCTCCTCCCCCCCAGAGAGGAGTTGTACAGTCTGATGGCGTGCGGTGGTCCTGCACCTCGGGAAGGAGCAGCCTCTCACTGAACAGGCTCCTCTGCTGGCTGATGACTGTGCAGAGGGTGATGGGCATCGTCCATAATGTCCAGTAGTTTCTTCAGAGTCCTCTTCTCTGCCACTGACACCAGAGAGTCCAGCTTTGGGCCGACCACAGAGCCAGCCCGCCTGATCAGATGGTCCAGCCCGTGTGTGTCCTTCTTGGATATGCTGCCCCCCAGCACACCACAGTGCAGAACAGGAAGTTGCTCTTTATTATAAATGATCAGTTTAATCTGTATGAACTCGATCTCATGTTTTAGTGGTGAACTCAAATACGAAGCAACTCAAAGATCGAGATTCACGAGTGCTCACGAGTGCTCACGAATGCTCACGAGTGCTCACGAGTGCTCTTTGTGCCTTTTTGATGGAAATATATTGATTTTTTCAATAAATGAAAACATTTGAATCTCTTTTTTTTAAAGGGAAAGAAAACATGATGGAGGAACCTGTCGAGCTCAGACAGGTAAACACTTCAGCTGTCACTGCAGCTGTGCTAACAGTGTCTTTCTCTTCTTTCTTTTCTTTTCTTTCTTTTCTTTTCTTTCTTTCTCTTTGTCACTCCTTGAAGAAACAATCTTTCAGAAACAGAGTAATAGTGAGGAACACTTTACCTTCAAACGTTTACTCATCAGAAGTGCTTTAATGAGTGCTCTTTGTGCCTCCTCTGCAGAAGGTTCCCTCACGTTCCTCACAGTCACGCAGGCAAAGGGAAAGAAAACGTCCCCCCGAATTCGCCACATTCGACTTTGTCGAGCTCAGACAGGTAAGCACTTCACCTTTCACTGCAGCTGTGCTAACAGTGTGTTTCTTTTCTTCTCTTCCTTCTTTTCTTTCTTACTTTCTCTGTCTTTTCTTTCTCGTTTCTTTCGGAACTTAAAGGGATTTTTCTTGCCTTGTAAAATCATTCTTAGTAATAGTCACAGCACTTCAAGTCCGTTTGTTTACAGGAGTCTGTGGTCGTCCCAAGAAGATTCCTGGTCACCAGAAAACGCCAGAGTCTGAATGTTGACCTCCGTGTGTTTAATGAGGAGTTCAGTTCATTGAGGGTCAGACTGTAGAAGTGTGTGCTGTGTACTTTAGGAGTCAGTGCAGATGTGTGACTGCTCCTCTTTCTTCTTCTGCACTGTAGAATAACTGGGTCTCCTGCTCAGGACCCCGAAAAAATTAAAGGAGGTTGAAGTTGAGGACCACACGTGGCAGCTGCGGGCAAAGAGGAACTGGACGCAGGATGTCAGATTTATTATAACAATCCTAACAAATCATTATTTATAATAAAAAAATTGAATTATATTATAATCCTCTGTATCTTTACACACATACCACAAACAACAGTGTACAGTTTTTGAAATGATATAGAATCTCCAGCGCTCTCTGAACAGCCTATAATAATGTATAATAATTTATGTATAAATAATAATACATTTTGTTCGAAATCTTTGCAAAGTTATAAAAAATAAAACACAAAAATTGAACATGTACTGAAGTGTTCAGAGTCTTTTGCTCAATACATTGTTGAAGCTCTTTTGGCAGCAATTACAGCCTCAACTCTTTCTGAGTCTGATGCTACAAGCTCTGAACCTGTGTTTGGGAAGGTTCTCCCATTCTTCTTTGCAGAACCTCTCAAGCTCCATCATATTGGATGGGGAGCGTCAGTGCACAGCCATTGTTAGATCTCTCCAGAAATGTTCCATCAGGTTCAAGTCTGTGCTCTGGCTGAACCACTCAAGGACATTCAGAGAGCTGTCCCAAAGCCACTGCTGTCATCTTTCCCTCAACCCAGTTTCAATATCCCAGTTCATACTGGGTCTTATTTGTAAAACATTGCATATTCATACTGGATCATATCAGTAAACATATATAAAATATTCCATATTCTTAGTGGATCTTGTCTATTGAGCAGCTTACAGCTGGACCTTCCTAATAGAACATAGACTTACCTTCAGTGATGTATCTGATTACCATTAAACTGCAATGAGGTGATGGACCAACGTAACTAGGCTCACTGAGGAGGTGGGAGGTGTGTGAAAACATACACAGGAGGCAAAGGTTATAAATAAAAGACACTTTACTGAGGACCACCCGGACCAGGTGCAGCCTGGCTGTAGGGACCGGCCAGCCAGGTTCAAGGTTCAAGGTTTCACAAATCAATAAAAGAAGTCCATTTGTGTGATGTGAAAGAGAGACAAGAGATCCTGGGTTCCTCAGGAAAACCGGACATGCCGACAGTGCGCAGTGTGTGTGTGTGTGTGGTACTCTGTGATGGACTGGCACACTGTCCAGTGGGTATGTCTGCCTTGCACCCAATCAGTCAGTCAGGCCCTGGAGTCACAGTGACCCCATGCAGGACGAAGAGGGTAAGATAATGACTGGCTTAACACACCACCTTCATATCTACGAACTGAAATTTAAACAATGTCTCCGCAGGAATGACGTTATTACAGAAAGGGTTTTCATCAAACACAGTCCAGAAATAAACTGCTGGGCTGCAAAAAAAGACTTTCCAACCCATTTGACTATGGCTTGTAAATTGTGCAGAAGATGGATGGTACTGTAGCTGCTGATCATAAGCAGAATGACGCTTATGAGGCTTATTTCATTCATAAGTAATGAAACTATAACAGCGTAGAGCCCAAGCGGGAAGGCTTCATACGCGTGTGCTGTGTCTGCTGATATTGTCTCCATCCTGCTGCACATTATGAATGCGACTATTTGGGAGATTACTTATTGAAATGTCATCGTTTACTGGACTCAACTGGCCACTCGTACATATTGTGAATAATTAATTTGGGCACAGCAGCAGCGGGTCATTAATACAGGTGCCAGGTGGAACCTCTGTGATTTATCGTGGCGAGGCTTTAATTGCAGATGATAAAAAGTTGTTTACATTGAGAGTTCTTCTGCGTTTGGCCCTGAAGACGTTCCTCCACCCGCTGATATTTTTCATCCTGTCATTTTTCTTTGAGCCGAAAATGTAGAATAAAGGCAGCTCCCGAGCGGCGACCCCTGTCTCCGAGTGCTGCGTCCCCTCCGTCCTCTGCTCCACTTTCAGAGATTCCACTGCAATCTGTGTCTGACAGTCCAGAAGCCCAACAGTCTGCTGCTCTCTGGGCAGGAGGATCTCAGTCACTCTGTGGGCTGAGCTCACGTGTGAGAAACTGGTCGTGTGAAATGGGTCCATATGTAAATAAATATGGTAAACAAACACAAAGCACGCCAGTATAGAACCTGAATATTCACTTTGGAGGGTCTTCTGCTTCCATATCCCATGGAAGCTAAAGAATACCGTCTTCTGCGGAGTTGCTTGTCTTTTCACACATACAATTCTAGCCAAACGTTGCCAGTCATTATCATTAAGCATCTGTGTACGGCCACTGCACTGCCCACTGTGGGTGGTAATGCCTTCTATGACGTATCCCCAGTTTACAAGTGACACTGTACAACACACAATCACTCACTCACACACTGATACCTAGGCCAATTAACCTACCATGTGCATGTGTCGAAGGTGGGAGAAAACCTTTCCCGGAGGAGACTGACATGAACACTGGGAGCTCTTATGCAAAATCACTACTCAAATGGTTCTAGAGGCAGCTCTGCCTCTGAGGTAGAACAAAGGCAACTGTTTCAGAGAATAACCCATTAACTGGTTAGTGACTAAACCAATTGCGTTTGTTGTGCCTCAGAGGTAGAGCTGCCTCCAGAACAATTAACCTACCATAATACCTTCTATGCAGAGCGTAATACCCTCAGGATTCTATCCTCAAGACTGCACCCAAAGCACTGTATCCTCAGGACTGCACACTTAGGACTATAAACTCAAAATTGCATTGTCAGGACTGTATCTTCAGGACTGTGCCCTCAGGATTGTATACTCAGGACTGCACCCAAATGACTGTATCCTCAAGACTATGTCCTCAGGACTGCATCTTCAGGATTGTATCCTTAGGACTGCACCCTCAGCACTATATCCTCAGGACTTTACCCTTGTATCTTCAGGACTGTGTCCTCAAGACTATGTCCTCATGACTGCATCTTCAGGATTGTATCCTTAGGACTGCACCCTCAGGACTGGGATATCAGAAGTGTATCCTCAGCATTGTATCTTCAGGACTGTTCCCTCAGGACTGTATCCTCAGCAGTGTCTCCTTAGGTCCAAGTTCTCAGACCGGCACCCTCCAACAGCAAGTTACTTTCACTGGTTCTCAAATTAAAATGGCAAATCTTATCCACTTTCCATCCTCTGCACATTCTGTCAAAATTACTCCTAGAGAAGAAGCTGGAACAAACGTCCTCATGTTGGGAATGATAACATCTACCTCTACCTCAAGATGCTAACTGGCTCTGACTCTGCAATCTGATCCATTCTGAGATTAGCCCACTTGACAGAACAATAGACGACTTCCAGAAACATGTACTAGCTGGCAATCGGTGAGTGCACACAGTAGATTAGGTCCCACTGTGAATGGTGCGAACAGTAATTAGATCATTCAGGGACTGTTTTACAAAAGACAGCTTCCTGTGCAGGACTGTGACAGTTAACAGTAATTGGCTCAAACAGACAAGACTGAAAGCTTTCAAACTCCAGATGAAAAGAGATGGAGTTTGTGATGCTGGAAAGAGTGTTCATACAGTTTGTTGGCATTTCCCATTTACTATTGGCGTGACTTGAAGCTGTAATAGAGGGATTTGGTGATTGAGAGCTGATATTAATGCTGCCATTGCCTGAAACAGAAATAAAGATGTCTCTTTTTTATTTCTCCAAGTAACGTCTTCTTTATTTCTCCAAGAGGCTCCAGGAAACTGTTTTAAAGAAGGATGTTGTTCTTAGGAAACATCATAAACCACACAAACCCGACTACCATCAGTGACTCGGACCCTCAGACCACGCCACATGTCAGACCTATAGGGTCCCGTTAACAACCTCATATCCCGTGGAAGCTAAAGAATGAATCTCACCGACAATTCTAACCAGGTGCCACCAGTCATGATAATCAAACCCCTGTGAGTGGCCACTGTGGGTGGTAATGCCTTATTCCCAGTACACATGTGGCATTGTGCATTGAGGAATGTTGAATAGCTGTACAACATCTGGAATGGAATGTCCCATCCACGTGGCACCCGGTGGGTGGAGGCAAGGCTCACTCTACCTGTTCCCATGTTCCAAACGTTGCTCAGTGGTGGTCCACCACTCCAACTGTTCCAAAAACGTGTCCAGAGGAGCTACAATACTTCAGCTCATCCCAAAAGTGGGTCGGTGATGCCTCATCACTCCAATATTCCAAAAGTGGTTCAATGGATCTCCACCACACCACCTGTTCCAAAAGGTATTGAGTGGAGCTACATGAATCTCATCATGGAGCACCATCACTCCACCTTTTCCCAACGGTGTTCACCAGAGCTACATCACTCCAACTCATCCCAGATGCCTTCAGTGCTGGGGAATTTTCTCTCAAGAGAATCCCATTCGATAGTCTCTCGGAGCATTTTAACAGCAGGGTAAACAACTGGTGTGTCTACAATTATATCGTAGAGTGGATTTAAACTGTCCGTCTGATGAATTTACAAGTCACTGATAAACCAATCGCCTGAATGGAAACAACCGGTGGGGCAATTTTTTAGCTTCATGAGTTGAAGAGTTGAGAGTGGTCTAAATGGCCTGCAATCATCTTTTCGAACGCTTTTGGGCACTCAGCTACATGACCCGGTCTCCTGCCCATGGGGGGCATCCGATCTTCTACAAAGTGTCGTGGATGAACACTTCATTTTCATTCACACTTCATCCCTTTTAGTTCCGTCTTGTAAATAAACAACTCCCAGCGTGAGATCAAACCGCCAGCATTAATGAGAAGAGAGTGACCGTAGCACAGACTGAACTCACACTGCCCTTTATAATCCACTTAATTAACAGCAAGACGTAGCAAAGGTGACAGCCGGACGAGGGTGCTGCTGATTAGCCTCTGCGGACGAACGCGACGCGGGTCAGAAAGAGCCGCTGGACAAAAGCAGAGGATTATGTGGGGATTTCGTTTTATGGTTGTTAGATTGCATGCCAGCCCATCCACAAACAGCAGAGCCTGATGTGGGGTCAGTGACGAAGACTACAAGACCTCCGTGGAGCGGCGTGGCTCGTGTTTTCCTGCTTTGATGCTGGACAACTTCGTAATTAGACGATAAAGAGATGATTAGAGCAGAGGCACACAAACAGCTCAGTATAAGACTCTACAGCTGGGAAGAAACAGAAGGAGCACTCGCAAACAGAGCATCCACACCATGACACGCTGTATCAAAGCCTCCGACCTCATGTTACGATCGGTCGGTCTTCACTGCTTTACTAATTTAGTAATGCCATAAAGCAGGGGTCAGAAGACAGCAGGGTGGCTCGGACATGTGAGCAATTAAAAACTTCCCTTTAATGGAATTGGGGGGGGGGGGGGAATGACTTATTCATAGCAGCTCTGTTTGGTTCGTGATCTTAACTCTTTACTGGAGATTCGCACTTTGCGGGCAGTTACAAGCCGTTTTCTAGGCTTCATAGGTCAGGATCAGAGGAACCCACAGATGTGATACACATATTAGAAGACTTAAATGCACTCTTTTCCAGCTGAATTAAATCCCAGTTTAAATGCCTAAGGAGCTTCCAGTGGGTGTTAACTCTTCGACAGGGGGCGGGCCTGATGACATCACATGACACACATATATATATATTTATGAATAAATTAAAAAGGACATTCAGGTTGCCATTTATTTGATTTTATGTCATGTTATTATTGCATATTTAGCTCCAAAACACTGTTTCCAACAGGATTTCTGAGATTCTGACCATTTTTGATCAAAACACGGCCAAATCCATCCAAACATTGAAATTCTGTTCATTGTTACATCTGAAATATAGCCATATTATAGCCACGTATGATCTCCTGACACTCACGGTATCTGCTATGTCACTGCTATAAATACTTTCCTGTTGTTTTGGTGAATAAATGTATGTCAAACTACTTCAAGTGTTCTCTGGCTCTCATTATATTTTTCAAACAGAATGTTTCACACCAAAAAAGAAAGCACCCAGATAGACGTCAGATCGGCATGCAGTTGTGTCTTAGGCTGATATGTAAATGATGACAGATGGGGTCTGATTAGACACTGGCACAAGAGGGCATAAAGCGTTTCCCCCACTGCCCCATTAAACGGCTCTCCGAGGCTACTTTTGGGTCGTGTGCATCTTGGTGAGACATCGTTGAGTGCAAATGCACTCGAAGACATTTTGACCGGTTGACACATAGAGGGGTGAATCACTGGACTGAGAGAAGGGGGGAACTGCCCACCATCTAGGCTGTTCTGACCAAGCTGTTATGAGGTAGGAGCAGAGGTCACATGAGGGCACACACACAGCGAGCACTACTAGAGCTGTATCCAT
>CM067523.1:20207091-20402091 GCA_034509495.1 Acestrorhynchus altus
ACTATGCCTAATGCCGGGCACGGGCAAGAGGGGTTTGCCAGATTGTGCAGTGTCTTGGGGCTCAGCTCATGAGGGGGTTCTCCTGGTGTTCCTTTTTGATCCATCGACCAGGAGAAAGGGGGAATCCCCAGCGGTTGTTTTAGTTGTAGGGGGATGTAGCAGTTGTTCACTTTCAGGAAACACCCCTGCAAAAGCCCCAGGCTTTGAGTTGTGGAGTAGTGGAACTGTGTTCTCATGAATGATGGTGAGTTAAGGATGAGGATGAGCTTCATCAGGCCCGCCCCCTGTCGAAGAGTTAACACCCACTGGAAGCTCCTTAGGCATTTAAACTGGGATTTAATTCAGCTGGAAAAGAGTGCATTTAAGTCTTCTAATATGTGTATCCCATCTCTAGGTTCCTCTGATCCTGACCTATGAAGCCTAGAAAACGGCTCGTAACTGCCCGCAAAGTGCGAATCTCCAGTAAAGTATTGGTTCCTCATTGGTTCTTCCTCAAGTTCTTAGAAAGATCTCCAGTTGAGACCCAGTTCCTCTTAGTGGTTCTTCCTAATGCTCTTAAAAGGCTTTTTAATGATTCTTGGTTCCTCTCAGTGGTGTGACCCGGTTCTTCTCACTGGTTCTTTCTTGAGCTCTTCGGAAGCTTTGTGTCTGAGTCAGTGAGTCCTCCTGAAGCTCTTAGGGAACACATAATGAGAGTCTTGGTTCTTCTCAGTGGTTCTTTGTTAAGCTCTTGCACTTGCACTTGCACTTTCTTTAAAGTTGTTGGGCCAAATGTGAATGGAATTTCAACCAAGGAAGCATCTCCAGGACATTGTCTAGTACTTATTCTATCAGTGCAGGTATAAACGCTGCCAGACAGGTTTCCAACATTTTTATTGGAATAAACAGTGAAGAAATGAGAAGAGTCCTGCTTTCCTGTGGAACTGTCAGCAGGTCCTGAGTGGAAAGGATTGAAAAAGAAAGTCTAGGTGTACAGGAAAGAAAAAGAGAGTAAAAGTTGTTTTTCTCTCTTCTCTGTTTGGAGGGTTTTGTTCAGGTCAGACTGCTGGTGCTCTTAGAATGACAGTCCGATCTCCTCAGCTTTGTGAAGATAATGATGCACAGTTTGGGTTCAGAGTGGGTTACTGTGAAACTGTGGTCATTGTCAGGTTAGTGTTTTGTGTTTTCTAGCTGTGATGCGGCAAAGAATCTACATTTCTCAGATCGCAGTTTCAGATCCACCTGAGAATCCCACCATCATCCATTTGGGCTTTCTTTTCCCACTGCTTTCTTATTTATGTGCTCATTTTTGGATGACGTGGATGAGAATGGAGGAAAGAGTAGGTGGTGTTTGGAGGGACGTGTAGGTGAAAAACGGAGGGATGAGTAGGAGGAGAACAGATGGGATCAGTAGGAAGAGAATGGTGGGATAAACAGAAGGGGAATGGAGGGATGAGTAGGTGGCCAATAGACAGACCTGTAGGTGGAGAATTGAGGAATGGGAAGGATGAGAATGATGGGATAGGAGGGGAATGGAGGGGTGAGTAGGTGGGGAATGGTGGGATAGAAGGGGAATGGACGGGTGAGTAGGTGAGGAATGGAGGGATGAGTAGGACACTGGAGGGATGTGTTGGTGGAGAATGGGGAGATGAGGAAGTTAAAAGCAGGTGTGTCTCTCTGAATTTGATTGACAGGAAGCAGCAGATCCACAGTTAACCCAGAAGGAGTTTCAGGTCGGTGCTAATTAGCAGTAAAGCTTTTGGGAGTGTGTGTGTGTGTGTGTGGGGGGGGGGGGGGGGTAAGCTGGAGGGTGGATCAGTTTGAAGGTGAAGCTGAGTTCAGTCAACACCCACATCTCACTCCTCTGACCTTTACACCAGCTCACCAACTGCATCTCCTCTGAATGTTGTTCTCTGATTGTTCTTCTCTCAGTGTTCTTCTCTGATTGTTCTTCTTTGAGAGTTCTTCTCTGATTGTTCTTCTCTGAGTGTTCTCTGATTGTTCTTCTCTGATCGTCTTCCTCTGAGTGCTCTATGTTCTCTGAATTCCTTCCTCTGAACGTTCTTTCGAGTGTTCTCTCGAGTGTTCTTTCCTCTGAACGTTCTTGATTTAATCCTTGTCTCACTGTTCTTCTCCTGAAGTTCTTCGACGTTCTTCTCTGAGTGTTCTCTGATTGTTCTTCTCTGATTGTTCTTCTCTGAGTGCTCTCTGAGTGTTCTTCTCTGAATTTTTTTCTCTGATTGTTCTTCTCTGAATGTTCTTCTCTGAGTGTTCTTCTCTGATTGTTCTTCTCGTGTTCTTCTGAATGTTTGATTGTTCCTGTCTGATTGTTCTTCTGAATGTTCTTCTCTGATCATTCTTCTGAATGTTCTTCTCCAATTGTTCTTTTCTGATTGTTCTTCTCTGAATGTTCTTCTGTGAATGTTCTTCTCTGATTGTTCTTCTCTGATCTTTCTTCTGTGAATGTTTTTCTCTTGTGTTCTTCTCTGATGTTCTTCTATGCCTGGTCTTTGAATATTCTTCTCTGATTGTTCTTTTCTGATTGTTCCTCTTTGATGTTTCTTCTCTGATGCTCTCAGATCTAAAGAGACTCAAATATGTCACATATTTGAAATTTTGAATAATTCATGGCTAATCACTGTTCACTAAAAACACTTATAAATAAACTGAAATATTCGCTGCTCGTAAGTTTTTATCTGCCTGAGATATTAAATATGATTCCTCGGGGCTCCTCTGTGGACAGATTGATCAGGTTCAGTGTTCAGCACACCTTTCTAAGTTTAGTTCATTTGCTCCAGTTAGCATCAACCCATGTTAGATAACCCTCTGAACCCATCTGCTTCTCTCCACCATGATGAGGAGCAGCTCTTCCTCATTTTCCCTTAATTGAACACTTCAACACCTCTGTTTACGCTGCATTCACAAACATTAATCTAAGAGAAGATCTAAGCTCTCATCGGAAGATTAACTGTACCAGTGTTACCATCTTATTACACTGTTTTTAGATGAAACCGTTTCTAATTTTTTAATTAATTGGTAGATATTTAGTGCTTGTTGTCTTCAGACCTCTACAGGACTACCACAGAGCAGCTATTATGGGTGGTGGGTCATTCAGCACTGCAGTCACACTGACGTGGTGGTGTGTTAGTGTGTGTTGTGCTGAACAGTGGATCAGACACAGCAGTGCTGCTGAGTGTTTCAAACACTGTGTCCATTCACTGTCCACCTATTAGACACTCCTACCGAGTGTCTCCACCTTGTAGATGTAAAGTCAGAGACAGAAGCTCATCTGTTTCTGCACAGTTTGTGTTGGTGGTCCTCTAGTCCTTCATCAGTGCTCACAGGACGCTGCCAAAAGCTGGACATTTCTGGTTGGTGGACTAATCTCAGTCCAGCAGTGACACTGAGGGATTTCAACATCAGCAGCACTGCTGCGGTGTTCGATCCACTCTGTACCAGCAACACACGCTAACACACCACCACCGCGTCAGTGGGACTGCAGTGCTGAGAATGACCCACCACCCACATAATAGCTGCTCTGTGGTGGTCCTGTGGGGTTCTGATCACTGACTATTATGGTTGTGTGTATTTCATCCCTATTTTAATTAATTGTCGAAATAATTGTGTAATTGCACATTAAAAGTTGCAGTGTGTGTGTGTGTGTGTGTGTGTGTGTGTGTGTGGATCGGTCCCATACTGTAGATCTGCTTTAGTGGGACAATCTTAATATAGCTTTTTACACACCTCTGTCCTGTTTAATGACCAGTGTGTGTGTGTGTGTAAAGGCAGTGTGTGTGTGTGTTATACCAGTAAAGCAGTCGCCCTGCTTCAGTTCTATTCCAGGCCAGGGCGAACTCGCCATGGCACAAGGTCAGTGCCACTTACTGATATCACTGCTTTGTTTTGAACGTTCCGAGGCCTTGATCTAGAACCAGAGCAGCTCATGTATATGCCACAGAACCAAACCCTTCAGAATCAAGCTTTGAGACCCCCAGGGGTTTTGGGGGAGGGGGGAGATAACTAAACTGTCTGTAATTCTGGACTGATGAGAAAATGCATGAATTTCTCTGGAGGCGTCGCAGAAAAAACAAAACATTGTCTACGGTCAGCACACACACTCACACACACACACACACACACACACACAAACAGCATAATTGGATTCTCTCTTGAATTTGCATCCCCTGTCACCATTTAACAGGTGAGTAATTGTGTATTGTCATAATTTATACGCTGTGCTGCTTCACTGTACTGCACCCCCAACCCCACCTCACCCCACCACCCCACCTCACCCCACCACCCCCAATCCCCTGCTCTATTGCTCTATCATTATATTTTCTGTTTTTTGTTTTCCTCCAATTTGTGGCCTAATTGGAAAGAGCAGGACCCCAAAACATAATAAATCAATTTATTAATCAGGGAGCCTTTAAGCCCACCACAGACCTGAACTGACTTTACACTGCATCAAAGATTACTATTCAGATAAAGGGGTTTATACACAATGGCCTTCAACGTTTATGAAAATCTGACCCTAAACTCTAAAAGTCCCAAAAGTAGAGGAGAACCAAATCGAACACAAGACCAAAGACTTACATTTGCTCATTAATTTATTGATGAAAATGATCCACGATTACATGTCTGTGAGACAAATATGTGAACCGTTAGGATTGTCCCGGGTGAACCTAGAGTGTTACCAAGAGTGAGACTACGACACCTCCACCTCCCGGCCCAAAAAGAGTCGGTGATGCCCCTCATCCTGGAAAAGGTTACAAAACCTTACAAAAGCTTGCTGCAGGTCTACTGGAGGACTCAAACATCTTGGCTTCCTTAACCAATCAACTGCCCCCACCTGTCTTTAAAAGGCCTTCGCTCACATGCCTCTTTTGATGCCAAAGGGCCCTCCATCCAGGGGTTGGTCTGCCCTGCCCCTGTACCGGCAGTGTTTGAGGATAGCCCAATGGTTCCAGACATGGCACCAGAGATAACACAAAGACAAATGTTACACCTTTCACATACTTGTGTCTTCTGGTAGGAAAACACACGATACGTTATCATCATTACACACACACACACACACACACACATATATATATATTATCCTGGCTGAATGATAACAGAGGTGTGTGTGTTCTATTAGACTGTCTCTGATATTTTAAAATGCTGTTATATCCTGAGCTTGCACAGGTGTGTGACGGCTTTATCTGCTCAGCTGTGCAGACAGAAAAGAGCAGCAGCTAATCCTCATCTATTTCCAACATGCTAAGCGGTGTATGGCCGATTCGGCTTGCCGTTTACACTCGCCGACAGACTGATGAGAGAAGAACGGAGCCAAGCCCCGCATCAATTCGCCACCCCAGCACAGCTCTGGCCCGATCGATGTAGAACACTGCTCGGGCCAGCTTTAATCACATCAGGCCTCAATTTTTGGTCCTTCATTTCTGGCAAATGTACCACTTGTGCCAAACTCAACCCCACCAGGAACCCATTCCCTGAAGCCAGCCTCAGCTGCACTAGCTAAATTCCTCAGCCCTGGGATTCAGCTTGTAGTGAATCCCACCTTCTGGCTGCAACTCTTGGGTATTCTCAGCCAGGGTCACAGGGGTCCTGCCCCAAACCCCGGAACCGCCACTGAAACATCAGCAGATACCCAAACAAACGGGATTAGAAAAGTGGTTCTGTTCTGCTGTTATTTAGTGGTGAGTTGGAGTCTGAGGAGGATTAAAGGAAAGAACTGCTCTGAAGCTGGTTCTGCTCCTGCTGAGAGCTCCTGTTTGGGTAATGATGGAGTAGATGAGTCATTTATACCAGTATTTCAACTAATTCTGAGACATTAAGATTTACGCCTGAACAGGCTGACACTGTTTAAATATAATCAGCTTAATGATCCGTGACTGTCAGTAATACAGATTAAACAGCGCCTTCGGATCCTGCAATGCAAACAGGTCTCGAAGAACTCTGCAGCACTACTCCAACTCCTTAATTCAACTAGTCCAATTCAATTGAATGCAGTTTTATTGTTATTAGAACTGGGTATGTAATTAACGCCACCGACTAGAACTAAAATACATGCAGAACGGACTACTTTAAGTCACACCCATTGCTGACAAAGATGTGCAAGTGCACACACAGCTTGTCTAGTCCCCGTAGAGAAGTGCAATTTTCAAAAGAATAGAGAAACCTCAGATCAGTGGCTCTCTAACACTTTCCTTATGTGGAGAAAATGCTACAGTATCGCCACTCTACTCCCACTCATTATTCCCACTCAGTGACACACACTCTGACACATTCTCAAACATTAACTGTATTTGTGATTTGCTGGGAAGGCAGAATGGAAAGTCTGCATGGAACGGCCCAACGGAAAAGTCAGAACAGAGGAAAGGCTGGATAGAATAGCTGAACGGAAAAGCGCCGAATGGAAAGGCCGGATAGAATAGGCAGAACGGAAAAGGTTGAATGGAAATACCGGATAGAATAAAGCTGAACGGAAAAGGCTGAATAGAATAGGCTGAACGGAAAAGGCTGAATAGAATAGGCAGAACGGAAAAGGTTGAATGGAAAGGTTGGATAGAATGTTGAACGAAAAGGCCAATGGAAAAGGTTGATAGAATAGCTGAACGGAAAGTCAGAAACGAAAAGGCCGATAGAATAAGCTGAACGGAAAAGGCCGAATGGAAAAGGCCGGATAGAAGAGGCCGAACGGAAAAGGCCGAATGGAAAAGGCCGGATAGAATAAGCTGAATGGAAAAGGCCAAATGGAAAAGGCCGGATAGAAGAGGCCGAACGGAAAAGGCCAAATGGGAAAGGCTGGATAGAAGAGGCTGAACGGAAAAGTCAGAACGGAAAAGGCCGGATAGAATAGGCCGAACGGAAAAGGCCGAATGGAAAAGGCTGGTAGAAATAAGCTGAATGGAAAAGGCCAAACGGAAAAGGCAGAACAATAAAGGCAGAACGGAAAAGTCAGAATGAAACAGGCAGAATAGAAAAGGCTGAATAAAAAGTCAGAATGGAAAAGGCAGAACGAAAGCCCGGTGTTTTTCTCCTCGATCCTGAGTACGCTTAAGTTGGTATATCTGCGGATTTCCACGCCCTCGATAGCCTTAACCTCTCAATTCAAGACTGCGCTCAAACAACCTGCCTGTGAGTGTCATGAAAGAGGCACCTCTCCACCTCACTGCTCAGCAGCTGCACTCATTTTTCTCAGATGTAAACACTGATGTCTGAATTGGGTGAGACCCTTGCTCCAGCAGTTACACACAGCTCACTGGAGAGTAGAGGAGGAGCCGCTGACTGATCTGCGGTTGGAGTTTTGAAGGACAGATTCTGAAATCCAGTAGAAAGAGTTCAGTGGTGACAGTTACAGACAAAGACAGCTCTCCAAACTCTACCTTCTACATCCACTGTCCATCCCATCAGCCTCTCTGACCACACAGGAGCTCTTTGTGCTTCTGTAATTCCAGACTGTAGTTCATCTGTTTCTCTGCAGACATTATTCTCCTCCTTTCACCCTGATCTTCAATGATCAGGACCCCACAGGACCACCACAGAGCAGCGCATGAGGGTGGTGGTCATTCTCAGCACTGCAGTCACACTGACATGGTGGTGGTGTGTTAGTGTGTGTTTTGTTAAATTACATCTCAGATGAAGACATATTTGAGTAGTCTAGATCTCCTGGAAAATATCAATATCTGGTGTGTGTGACCGTCTCCAATAAGTACTTTATATTTTGTGGTGAATAAAAATACGTCAAACTATAAAAACATCCCGTAAAATTGGACTTGAGCTCAATTCTCTTGCAGCACAAGAGAATCACTGGACTTTAACAGCAGAATCTCAGTCCTAGAAGATAAAGGAAGGTATTTGGAGAGCTCAGTCACCAGTTAGATAACACACACACACACACACACACATACACACACACACATCTCATTAGTCACAGCTGGCTGCAGACAGTGTGTGCCTCAGTGTGAATGACTTTTTGCCCCAACACACACACACACACACACACACACACACACACACAGTCTGTAACTGTAAATTACCCTGTCCACTCCATAGTGTGATGTAATGCCGCCGGCTACCCAATACATAGTGGAGATCTGCTGTGCTCAGTGTCCTCAACCTGATCTCTCTCTCTCTCTCTCTCTCACTCACACACACACACACACACACACACACACACACCTGACAAGTAAACATCAACCACGACTACACCACCTGCACCGCAACCAGTTTATGGAGCATGAGTACATTATGTCCATTCGCAGGAACACACTATTCCCGCTTTCATGCTCATTAGAGTTGGGTACCGAGATTGTTTACGTTCAAGTCTTAGAACGTGAGATCCATACTTGTGTAGTTATATGTTGTTTTCTATATCTCAGGATCAGAGTCACGCATTTATATGAAACACACAACATTGAGTCCAGCTCGGAAGACTACAATTAAAATTCCTCATTTCCAACTGAATTAAATCCCAGTTTAAATGTCAAAGGAGCTTCCAGTGCATGTTTACTGCTCTGTCCATGTGAACATGATCAACCTACATACAGACTCTGACTGATCAGAGAGAGGGGGCGGGGCTGATGCTCAACCTGCATACAGACTCTGGGACTGATCAGAGAGGCGCGGATGCTCAACCTGCAGACCTGACTGATCAGAGAGAGGGGGCGGGCTGATGCTCTAACCTGCATACAGACTTGATCGATCAGAGAGGGGGCGGGCTGATGCTCAACCTGCATACAGACTCTGACTGATCAGAGAGAGTGGGCGGCTGATGCTCCAATCAGCATGTCACAGACTCTGACTGATCAGAGAGAGGGGGCGGGGCTGATGCTCAACCAGCATACAGACTCTGACTGATCAGAGAGAGGGGGCGGGGCTGATGCTCAACCAGCATACACACTCTGACTGATCAGAGAGAGGGGACGGGGTTATTGATGTAGTTGATCCAGATATTGGATTGTAGAGGAAAATGATAAGGAAGCAACTGGTTGTGTTTGTGTTCAAATTTCAGAATAAAAGTCTTGAACTGGATAATACTGATACATAAGTAAATAACAAAATTAATAAAGGACATCTGGGTTGTTTTTTATTATTTTATTTGGGCCACCAAGTACTTTTTATAACTTTTTATATGAACATTTAATGAAATTAAATTTTCATTTTCAGTGCTAAATCACTCTGGATGATCAACTTCCAACAGGATGTCTGAGATGTAAAGTGCTTTTAGTCCTCATCAGCAAGGCAGAAGTAACTTTTTGGCGAATAAAAGTTCGGCAAACTATGAAAACATCCCACCAAACTGGTTAAATATGGATACGGCTCACTTGTATTTATGTATGTGGACCTTCATGATTTGACCTTCTCCTACCTGACCTTCTCCTACCTGACCTGTGCAATAATAAGATATAAGATCATTTTTCAAACCTTATGATGAGAGTAGTTTCCAAACAGATCTCACTGAGACTGGTCTGTAAACTCATGGACTGTTTCTAATCCCTGAATATGGTTTTAAGTGTGTCTGTGTGTGTGTGTGTGTGTGTGTGTGTGTGTGTGTGTGTGTGTATTCAAAAGCAGCACATTTATTTCCTGCATGTTTCAGTCTCAGCATTGTTTGGAATAGGAATAAGAAGATGCGCCCGAGCAGCGTTAGCGGCCTTATCGCCGTCTCCGTGCTTCTCAGGCTGCGAATCAAAAGACAGAAAACTGGCAGAGAGAAAGAGATGCCTCAAATACAGAACATAAACAAATACTCGTAATGCAGTTCTGACGGCTGAACACACCAGAGTAAGCGCGGTGCGATTCAGTCATTTTAACTTCTTCCCTTTGAGCTCCGTTCAGCCTCCGAACCTGGCAGACGCCGAGCCAGAGAGAAGCGTCTCCATCAGAGAAGCCAAGAACGTCAAAGAGGAACAGTGGAGTAGGAGAATCTCTGCAGACCCACACTCTCACGCTTTATCCCTTTAACAATACGGTTCGCCTCCGTAATAAGGCCGAGTGGCGGCTTTGAGTTCGCTTTGATTCCGCTGCTCTGCTTTTGTCAACGTGCAACGAAAGAGCTGCTCTCAAAATCGAAAACGTCCGCCTCTGATTTTGATTAGAGTGTGATTCCGGAGGCCGAGGGATGCAGCTTTTTCCTTTTTTTCTTTCCAGTTCCCGGTGCCAGAACGCTTCCCGGCTGCCGGTGCCAGCTGGAGCCAGGGGGCTCAAAGTGAAATATGCAGAGTGTCACCTAAAACACGGCGGCTAAGGCGATGTTTGCGGCCCACCGTCTTTAAAAAGCCAATCTAATATGATTTATCTGAGAGCTGGAGCCACAACAAAGCAGCCGGGCTCGGTTTAACTGGAGTGTTTCCTCTGTGAAGACAAACAGCAGCATGTTTATATTCACAGATCTTCTTCAGGACTGAACTCAGCCCTTATTAAAGCTCCTCCATGGTTCCGGCCTGAGCGGAGGGGGTTTATTAGTGACACGGTTGAATATATTCAACCTGTGGAACGTTCAGACGCTATTCAGACAGTAGAAAGGCTTCCTCTGACAGTTGCGTGCTTAAAACGCCCACTTCAGGAGCAGAACAGCAAGCAGCTCAGGAACGAATTAACATAGAGCCGTATAGAGAGCATTAATGACCGTCTCCTCAATCTGCTTCCTGAAACGTAACCTGTCGGAACCCGGGAACGTGGCTCAGTCGGATCTGACGCAGGACAGATGAGGGATACGGAATTAGATGGACGGATAAAGCGGGGTTAGATTCACCTTCACGCTCAGACTCCGCCATAGGCCGCTTACGCAAGCGTTCGGGTGGAATTAGCTTAGCTGCGGTGCTCAAATTTATGCAGGAACCACATTAAAGCAGCACTCTGAGCACATGCCACGCACACTTCAAACACACCATCCGTTATTCAGATCTGATGCGGTTCTGATGGGTTTACCGTTATTTATTTATTTGAGCCGGCGAGATGCACACTGACTGATTTATGCAGGAGGATCCAGAGCAGCATCACTGACAAAGCAATGAAGAGAAGAGACTCACACACACACACACACACACACACACACACACATCCATCTCCATCGAAACTCATTTTTTTCCCATTAGAACGTCAACAGCATCCCTTTTATTACGAACGAGTGCTTTCTTCACTTAAAAGCCATGTTCTGCAAGGGTTCCATGGTTCTACAGGGTTCTATAGCCCCATCCATTTGAATACTGTGAGAAAGTTGATGTCCGTTGTCAATATCATAATTTTAACTCATGCTGGTACAAGTGAATCAGGCACAGCAGTCCTGCTGGAGCGCTAAAGCTCCTGGTCTGAGATCAGTCCACCAACCACATCATTTTTTAGGCAGATGAAACTCAGATCAGCCTGTAGCAGAATGACGGGAAGAAGGAAGTATAGATAAGGTCTGGAACGACTGGTGATCCAAAGCACACTGCATCCTCTGTTAAACGTGGGGGTGGGAGTATGATGGCATACGCATGCATGGCTTCCAATGGCAATGGGTCACTAGTGTTTTTCGATGATGTGACAGAAGACCGAAAAAGATGGATGAACTCTGAAGTGTCCTGGGAGATGCTATCTGCTCAGATTCAACCAAAGGCATCAAGGTTGATGGTGCATTTGGACAGATGGACAGTGACCCAAAGCATACTGCAAAGGCAAGCCAGGAGTTTTTTTAAGGTAAAGAGGTGGAATGTTCTACAGTGGCCAAGTGGGTCAGCAGATCTCCACCCGAAAGTAATCAAAATGGACATTTAATTTAAGGTCATATTAATTTGTCCAATTACTTTTGAGCTCCTGAAATGAGGAGGCTTTGGAGAACAATGGTTGCTTGAAGTAAACCTCAAAGTCTGCAGAGCCCAAATCGTGATCTTCATGTCGCTGTCCAAATATTTATGTTCCTAATCGCAGGTGAGAGTGTAATAGAGTGGACAGTGAGTAGACATAGTGTTTACTGCTGTGTCGGATCCACAACCAGCACAACACACACTAACACTACCTCCACGGTGGTGGTCCTGTGGAGGTTGTTTGAAGATCAGGGTGAAACAGATGAACTACAGTCTGTAATTCTAGATCTACAAAGTGCTCCTGTATGGTCAGAGGAGCTGACAGGATGGACAGAGAGTGTAGAAATAGGTGGTTATGGTTGGCTATGTATTATGTAACGCTACATGCTTTTCACTGATCTTTGACTTTATTTCCATTAAAGTTTGACATCATTTCAGCTGGATGGTTCTGATCGTTACAGGACTCGACTGCAGCTACTCTCGCTGAGGGAATGTAATCAGCAGCTACTCGGCTTCGGCCTGAAGTGAGGTGTGTAAATGTTAAGCTCTCCTGAGTAAAGGTGAACATATGGTGCGCTCGTGTTCTACAGCTCAGTGACCATCAGGCAAACTGAGACTCACAGGCTCTTACAGGCCTTTACTGCTGATGCATGATAAAGTCCAATTAACTGAATCTTATGTCTCTCTCTCTCTCTCTCTCTCTCTCTCTCTCTCTCTCTCTCTCTCTCTCTCTCTGCGCTTTGTTAAACTGTGCCAAGGCAAACTGGGAGATTTCACAGTAGGGTTCATCCTCTCTTCTCAGTCACTTCATCTCGATCTCCTCTGGAGGCTCTTATGGAAGACAGCGGGGCCTGAAGTTCTCCTTCTCCAGCCTTATTTACTCCATAGATCTGCTTGTTTGGGCTTCAGCTTCAGAGCTGCACATGCAGATAAAAACACCCGGCGTTTTCTGATCGCAGTACTTTGATCCTCACTATCAGCCAATACTGATGCGATATGAGTACCTTAATGGAAAATACCGGCCAATACCAATCTTAATACCGAGTATTGACCAATACCTATCAGATGTGAATACCTTAATGCTGGGCATTGTACAATACTTATCCCAATCTGAGTACCTGCTGAGTATCAACTGATGCTGTTCCAATCTGAGTACTTGAATGCTGAGTATCAGACTATACCTATCTGATCTGAGTCTCTTAATGCTGAGTATTGATCAATACACATCCGATCTGAGTGCCTCAATGCAGAGTATCGTCCGACACCAATATGAGTTAAACACCTTACTGCTGAATATCAGCTGATAACAATGTTGAGTATCAGCCAATACCAAGCCAATCCCAGTCCCTAAATACTCAATATCGGCCAATGTCAATTTAATTGTACCTTAATGCTGAGTATTAACCAGTACTTATCCGATCTGAGTCCCTTATTGACAAGGATTAGATAATCCCAATCCGATCTGAGTACATAAATACTGAGTATTGGTCAATACCAATGTAATCTGATTACCTTAAAGGTATCAATCAATACCGATCCAATCTGAGTACCTTAATGCTGAGTGTTGTCTGATAATAATTCAATCTGAAAATCTTAATACTGAGTATCAAACAATACAGATCCAATCTCAGTATGTTAATGGTGAGTTTCAGCCAATACTGGTTGGATCAAAGTACCTGCTCACCCTGAGGCTTAGTACTGACCAATACTGCTCCATTTTTCTGTCCTTTACTGCTCAGTATCAACCGATTCCAGTCCAATTTGAGTACTTTAAGACAGTGTACTGACAGATACTGATCCAATCTGAGCCCCAGTGCTGAGTATCAGCTGATACTAATCGGGTTTGATTACTTTAATGCTGCATATTCATACTTCAAACAACAGATTGGAGATTCATATATATTATTGAATATTTCTGTCATTTCTGAGGAGAGTTGACGGCTCTGCCTCCGCAGCTGCAGGTCGTGTCTCCTTATGGAGCCACTTTTACAGGAGCATCAACAGAACACAGAAAACAAACAATGAGACCTGGATCAGGTTTATTATAGCCTATATTTGATCTTTTGAAATACACCTGGATTTTCTCCATAAATAAAACAGATGGAGGTGTGTACACCACACACACACACACACACACACACACACACACACACACACACACACACACACCTCCCACATGCGAATGTGATCTCTTTTCTAACAGGATTAATTTTTCCGAGCACATGTGACAGTATTGTGGTTTTGTAAAGCCCTGTTAGTACTGTGACTGATCAAGGCTTACCTGCTGAGAGAGAGAGAGAGAGAGAGAGAGAGAGAGAGAGAGAGAGAGTCCACATCTTAAACACTCTGATTCATCATTTCCTCTCTCAGGAATGATGCTGAAATTTCCTGTTGTTCGTCAGTGAGAATAAAATAACCTTTGGTGTTTGAGTGATGGTCGCTGATCCACAGGTTCCTCACACACCTCAGCTGCAGGAACGTGAGACACACACACTGCCATTGATCCGTCGCCATGGAGACACATGCCGCATCCCGTCTCTTTTGATTTAAGCCTGCTGTCCTAATGGGCCTCGTACGTATTAGCAACATGTTCCCATCATAGACCCAATTCTATCACTGTTTAATTCCCATCACATTCCCATCAATGTCCCACCATATCCCTTGTTGCATTTCCATCACATTCCCATCAAATAAACCCTTCCTTTTATCATATAACTATGAACTCAGAGGACTTCTTTCCATATTCCCACTACATAAAAATCACACGTCATGTGATGTTGTACAAGTAATCCACACCATAGTTCCACCATATTCCCACTTTATTCCCATCCATATTCCCACTTCACTGCACCACTTCACAATACTCCCCACCATATAAACACTTCAGTCCATCTTTCAGCATATTCCCACTATTCCCATGTTCCCAACCATATTCCCAGATGGTTAGACATACAGACAGTGAGACAGACAGAGAGGCATTTGTTTTTCTTTCAGTGAGACAACCACCAACATAGATGGACAGGTGGTGTGTGTGTGTGTGTGTGTGTGTGTGTGTGTGTGTGTTTCAGAGCATGTGTCTGGTCAGATAAATTAGCCCCCTCTCTACATCACCCTAAACAAGTGTCCCTCATCGATTTCCTCTCTGAAAAGATCAGATCAGATCCCACCTGAACTGGAGAACACTCCCCTACCACACGCACGCACGCACACACACACACACACACATACACACACACACACGCCCTTATCCCTTAGATCCCTCCACTGCCATTTCAGCAGATGTGTTTTATTAGATCTGTCACAGTTAACTGTTAGAACCCGAGATCCACATTTTGCAGGCAGTCGCATGCTGTTTTCTAGGCTTCGTATCTCAGGATCAGAGTAACGTACAGACACGATACACATATCATGACACACTACATGAATTACTCTATTTAACCATATGATCAGTAAGAAATGCAGCTCAGAAAACAGCTCCAACTGAACTCCACCTGCATGCAGACCCTGACTGATCAACGAGAGGGGGCGGGGCCAATGATGTCACTGAGCCATTTATATTCACTGTGTCTGAAACTGGAAATAGCACGGCTGAATGGATGCCTTGCTGCCCTTCTTTAATGTCTCTGTAACCGAATCACGAAGGCAAAAGTTGATATTGCCATCATTTGCTCACTGAATATGCTAAATATGCGAGTTTTTCGGACCCTGCCATTGGGTTCTAGAGGAAAATAAGAAGGAAGGGGCTGTTCAAATTTCAGAATAAAAGTTCTGAGAAGGTATAATACTGATACATACATAAATAACAAATATAATAAGAGACATTCAGGTTGAAATACTTAATACAAATAACTAATCAGAAATCTTGGATTTCAGCTCAAAACGCTCTCGATGATCAATTTGCAAAAGTCTTTCTTTAGTCCTTTTAAGCACAAATAAATTGTATGCAAAAGCAATGCTTGATCAAAACACAATTTCATATGAAATCATTTTTTTTCTTAAGTTTTTCATCTGAAACGAACACAAATTTGATTAGTCTAGGATCTCCTGAAAATAACCATATCTGGTATGTGTGACTGTCTCCTATAAATACTGGTCTATTTTTTGGTGAATAAAAGTACGTGAAACTTCGAAAACATCCCACAAAACTGGCCTCGGGGTCTAAAAGTTAATAAAGTGGATTATGTGACAAGGTGCTAATGTTTTAGAGTGTTTACAATCCACCAAAAAATGTAACAAGTTCCAAAAAAACACAGAAATACTACAGTGGGAATATTCCACCCCATATTCTCACTTTGTTCCAATCCCTATATCATCGTGTTGCCACTTTATTTCCACCCTCATTTCACCATGTTCCCAACCAGACAGACAGTGAGACAGACAGAGAGGTCAGACATATGGACATTTGTTTTTCTTCACACAACACACAAATACTGTAGTGGGAAATGCAAAGTGCAGAATAGAAAGATAGCAACAGAAATAAGTTTTTCGAATAAAGGATGACATACTGTATCAAGCCATGAGTCACATGATTTTTGTGGGGCTGACTGGATACAATGGGGCTTTTCTTGTTGGAAATAGGTATGCTTTTGTGAGAGGAAAGAAGATAGGTGTGTGTGTGTGTGTGTGTGTGTGTGTGTGTGTGTGTGTGTGTAACTGATCAGACAGACTCAGACAGAATGGCAGGGAAAGTTTAAAAACAGGGTGCTTTTGTCACAAATTTCAGTGATGTGCAACTATTAGTGTTGCACTTTATACTCTTCACCCACATCCAGGACCGACTGTAGGATTGGACTAAGTCTTATCTGATATTTGATACAGAGTCTGAGTTAAAAACTGTGGGTTGACAGGTGTGTTACTGTTGTTTGAAACCTCTTTTCAGTCGATAAGAAGGTAATTAAACTGTTGGGCAAACAAACATATTCTGAGATTGTTTAAATCTAACATTCCTCCCACAGTAGCAGCTCTGCTCTGATATAAGGAAATAAGTGTTGTTGCAGGGTGGGACCTAATCTGTAATCACAGCGTACGCAGCAAGGTGATTGGCTCTTTATGTTGAAGGGTGGGACCTAATCTGTAATCACAGCGTATGCAGCAAGCTGATTGGCTCTTTTTGTTGAAAGGTGGGACCTAATCTGTAATCACAGTGTACGCAGCAAGGTGATTGGCTCTTTTTGTTGAAGGGTGGGACCTAATCTGTATTCACAGCATACGCAGCAAGCTGATTGGCTCTTTTTGTTGAAGGGTGGGACCTAATCTGTAATCACAGCGTACGCAGCAAGCTGATTGGCTCTTTTTGTTAGAGGGTGGGACTTTATCCCATAAAGTGTAAGCATGCAATGCTTGAGCAACCCTAAACAGGGTCTGTACACATTCGTAAACCTACATCTATTATTCTTGCAGTGACATTTTACCACTATTTAAATATCTGTGAAATCATCTTCATACGTCACGAAATAGTGTGCAAAGCTGAATCTCACAGCCCCACAAAAGAGCAGAACTCTCATTAATATTAGTGTCTTTCACAGTGTTTATTTTTATGTGTATGTTCTGCACTAGAGGCCCAGAATGAGGTGGGCAGGAACTGTATACATATGTCTATGTGCACCTCTATCTATATATTTCTGTCCACCTATACGGGAAGAGTTTTACTGGGTCTGTTGCAAGAACTTCGTGCGTTGTCCATCTGTGGTCCACACATCTCACAGCCCTACTTTCTGTTGCTGCAGACTAATAATAATACCTGAAAATACTTCAGGATCAGGAATTTTCTTACATCTCTCTCTCTCTCTCTCTCTCTCTCTCTCACACACACACACACACACACACACACACACACACACACAGAGCAAGTAATATAGAAAGAAGACTATGTGAAGGGACAGGGCACATCCACCCATTTTATTACCCATTATTAACACATGTTTAATAGAAATGTGAAGGGGATCTACAGAGTGAAGTCATTGAAAACCTGTATTTTATATGTTCTGCACAGAACATGAGCCAAGGCCAAAGAGTCCGAGGTGTTTATTATGTTTATTTATCTATAACATCTTACAGTCTGTGCTAATGACACTGAACCCACGACGGTAGTGCCTCTTTTTCCAACACAGCTTTTAAAGAAACAGCAGTGCTGCTGGAGTGTTTAAACCCCTCAGTGCCACAGCTGGACTACGAGATGTCCACCAGTATCCAGTCAACAGCGTCCCGTGAGCACTGATGAAGGACTAGAGGATGACCAACACAAACTGTGCAGAAACAGATGAGCTTCTGTCTCTGACTTTACATCTACAAGGTGGAGACACTCGGTAGGTGTGTCTGATAGAGTGGACAGTGAGTGGACACAGTGTTTAAACACTCCAGCAGCACTGCTGTGTCTGACCCACTCGTACCAGCCCAACACACACTAACACAGTGTGACTCCAGTGCTGAGAATGACCCTCCACCCACATAATAGCTGCACTGTGGTGGTCCTGTGGGGTCCTGATCATTGAAGATCAGGGTGAAAGGAGGAGAATAAAGTCTGCAGAGCAACAGATGAACTATGGTGTGAGTCCTGTATGGTCAGAGGAGCTGAAAAATGGACAGCGAGAGTAGAAACGATGTGGTGGTCATAATGTTATGGTTATTTGGTGTATATGATGTGGACAGTCACTGGTTCTTATGATCAGGTCTTATGATGTCAGAAATGAATCAGATGATTGACAAATCCCTTTCTTTTTCCACACCTCCACTCTCTGTGAGCAGTCTAGACATCCCAATAACATCTGAAGGACGAAGTAAACACAGTGGTGTGGTCTTTAGAGAGCCGTAATTCAGACATTATTTATAATCGCAGGCAAACCATCACCGCATTCATATCAGTCAGTGAATCATTAGCAGAGCTGGATAATGGAGGCACCAGCTGTCACTCAGTTTTAAGCAATACTTTGGCAGAAACTCAGATTTACAAAGCACTTCACAAACCAGCCATGTCATATTTAGTGTCTGAAATTCACAAAGTCTTATCATTTCGAACTGGTGATACGATGGTAATGTAGTTATAAGTAATATAATTTTATAACCACTGGCGCTTCACTGGCGATGACTCTATTGTAACTATCACGTAATCAGACAGTGGTCACATATCAGACACTGGTTAGGTCTTCAGAGCAACCTACACACATGATACACATCATAACAAACACGATTCTATACTCTTTATAACCATGTTCTCATCATTCCAGCTCAGAAAGCAGCTCATTTTCAACTAAATTCAATCCCAGTTTAAATGTCAGAAAGAAGCTTCCAGTGCATGTTTACTGCTCTGTCCACGTGTACCTGCACAACCTGCGTACAGACTCCGACTGATCAGAGAGAGGGGGCGGGGCTGATGACATCACTGACCCAGATATTGGGTTACAGAGGAAAACAAGAAGGGGTGGGCTGTTTGCGCTCTGGTTTTTGCTCACACAATGATCAAATTTCAAAATAAAAGCCCCAGAGGCATTTATTACAAACATAGAAAAATAACAATGACCATAAATGTAATAATTACTGTTGGAGGAAATCAAGCAACAGCTCTAGTGCTCTACTTAATCACCTGTGGACCACTAAGAACACAGCAAAATGCCTGTTTTTATTTCACTTGTTTGTTTATGTGACAGGGATAGTGCTCATTAATCAGTGGACAGATTACTGTGAATGAGCCAGAATTAGACCTATAAGCCCTCTTATACCTGATAGACCTATTTTCATCTCTGGTCCCTGGACAGAACATTATTGCACACAACCAATACATACAGAGATGGCCTCCTGTTAATGGCCCACTATGTGAGTGGGCTAAGAGTGGTCAGAAAGTATTTATATTAATAAATCACTCTCGTATTGGTCCGTGGAGTTTAGTAAAATATATACAAGGTGTAGAAACAAGGAGGTGGTCATAATGTTATGGCTAACATTCTGAGGACAGATATTCATCGATACAGCAGTTCATTAATTCATATACAGACTTCCTCTGTTTCATTCTCTGTAGCTGTACACGTCTGCAACAGTGAGTGCGAATGAGAATGGGGTATAAGGGCGCTGATGGAGATCCGGTGCTGAATCCTATAGCAGATGGCTCTGAGCCGTGGCATTGCCAGAGCTCTGAGGAGCGAAGCCCATGGCACACACACAATCCGACTGTTTACAAAACGCCACAGCGAGCTGAACAGCTGCTGAGACGAGTCGGCTGATGGAACTGTAAGCTAGCGGGCCAACAGCGTGTCGTCTCCATATTGTCATATTGTTCCACTACCCCAGCATATTGCAACGAGTCAATAAAGCAAATAAAAGATAGTTTACATCAATTAAACGGAGATGTGGAGCTGCAGCACCTGCCTGCACATCACCGGTAACAGGGCCATTGATTTACAGGCCAAATAATAATGCTAACTGAACACCAAGAGTGCTACACAATACACAAAGCAGCTCAAAAACAACAACTGCAGGGAAGTTAACGCCATGTTTTGTCATGTGACGTGACCTGGGTGGGGCCCAACTTAAAAACACTGCCAATGAGGCCAGTATCCTGCATGCTAAAGCCACACTGGCTATTCTGGTGAGAGCCATCGCTGGAATACTAATGTTGAAATAGGAATGTTGGTGGAGGCTGGTAGACAGGAAGTTAAGGCTTCATTCTTTATTGTTATTATTATTATTATTATTGTTATTATTATTATTATTATTATTATTATTATTATTATTATTATTATTATTATTATTAAGTTTGGATACTTATGTTTGCACTTACAGAACCTAATCTCCTAATCTCAGGCTCCTCCCCCTAACTGTGATTGGTCTATCTGCATTTGGTTCTAGTTTCCATTTTGTGTTTTCTATAAAAGTGGTCTTATCTAGTGCTTCAGTATTGATAATAGTGATTGAAGGGAATTTTAAATATTCCGGGTCATGTGACTCGACATTATTGTTTTATGCTGGGGGTGCAGCAGCATGCAGCAGGTGCCAGGGAGCTGCTGGAGAATGGGTAATCCAGGCTGAACACTCTGCTGGTTTATCTCAGGAGCACAGAGGCTTTAGTAATGAGAGAGTGTTTGTAGGTGCGGCACGGCATCTCTGGGCTGTGATACGGCTCCTGACGGACGGCCTTGTTGGCGTGCTGATGGCTGCGTCTCTGCCCGCCGGTGCAGCATCAGGCGGTGCGAAAAGAATCAAAATGACGTTTAATTTGCAGCTACATGACTGATATTTTAATTAGCCAACCACATCTGTCACAGCTGCACTCCGTCTTAATGCTCCTCTGATAAAACAATAATGTACTGCCAGCATGAGGAACGACTGCATCTGGGAAATGATGCACTTTAACACACACACACACACACACACACACACACTTGCAGTCAACTTTCACAAAATCTTTCACTTTTCTACAGACAGTGACATTGTTTGTCTGTAGAAAGTTGTGTTTTGTTATTGGTATGAGATTGTTTTACAGTTTTTTCCCCCTGAGCTCCTCACAGACGCTTCACTAAACCACGATGACACTATTTTTAGGGTAAAAGCAGTGTTAAGAACGCTATAAAGTATACGTATAATTTAGGTTATGGTAATGTTTTGCTGAATGGGAGTGGCTAAATTGTTGTAGGTTGAATGGGTGGGGCTAAGCTACTGTAGGCTGAATGGGTGGGGCTTAATGACTATATATATATATATATATATATATATATATATATATATATATATATATAGATAGATAGATAGATAGATAGATAGATATGTGTGTGTGTCTGTGTGTGTGTGTGTGTGCGTGTGTGTGTGTACTGCATTTTGTAAAAAAAAAAGCAAACTGGTTGTTGCTGTTTTGTAATATGTACACAATGTCCTCTCTCCTCAAAAAGTGAAGACATCTCAGTTCATCTTTTGAAATGTGCCCTTTGAAGGTGCACACCTTGGTTCTGCAGCAGCAAGTTACACGGGAAGAACATCAAGCCTCTGTTCCAGCTCCACTGGAGACACTACAAAAAGACAGAGATTCCCGCGTCCCCCTCCTGATCTCTAATCAGACTGATTATGGGCTGGATTGGAGATGCTGGCTCTCAGTGAGTGGAAGTGCTTGAGGTCTTTATTGGTAATTTGGCCCAGTTTTCACACTCAAATCAAATCATTACAGAACAAACATCTGTGTTCATCCTGTTCATACAGCTCCCAAATCCAAATCCCACTACGCATTCGGTCCTCTGATGCGCACATTCACTCCTCTAATGCAGAAATTCAGTCCTCAGATATTCACATACACTCCTCTTCCTTTGTTAACCGTCTGCTTCTTAAGTCAGGGGGGTTTCTTAATAACAATAATGATGACGTGCACATTTCACAAATTTACAAAATCACAAAATAGGTGATTCTAATAAAGTAGCCAGTGATTGGAAACAGATGCACCACTATTTTACCATCGTCAACATTGCATATAAAACTCAGAAGACGAGTAGATTCACTGATGGGGTTGGATAATAAATAAAATGCGTATATTTGTGTTGTAGTCATGACAACACCTGGATCCGTTCATGACAAGTGTAAAGAAATCCTAACAAAAGAATCTTTACAGTCAAGTCCATGCCACTCGGGTTATGATGAGTACTGTATCCTGAAATCTAGTCTATGGGGCACAGCAGGTTATCAGATCGGCAGTGGCGTTGTAATTTTGTCCGGGACGAGGTTTAATTCTTGTCAGGAAAATTGGCCCTATAACAGCCCATCGCCATCTCCCAGATGAAAATAACATTACCTTAAATTAAAGTGTGTTATCATATTTTAGAGAAACCTCACTGAAGAAAAGCACAAAAAGGAAAATGATGGTTTTAAGAGCAGCTCGTTTCCAAGTCTGTTGAAATGTGGAAATAGCAGTGCTCATGATTCCATTCTATTTAAAAACAAGTGTCACCCCAACACTGTACAGCCTGAGTGGGGTTATTAAAGGGGCATTAAGCTTCAAGTGGGTGACTAATGGAACTGTATGCAGATCCTGTTAAATGGGTGGTGGGGAGTGTTATTTATATTTTTAATGATGAATAATGTCTGAAAAAGAACGTTTTACAGTTCAGTCGAAGCAAAAAAGTCCTTCAGTAAAAGGTGAAAAGGTGTTCTTTGCGTTGTAACAGTACAGTAGTTGAACCCTGTTGGAAACATGCATAGAAGCTTTCAATCACCCTAAAGAACCCTTTAAGAAGGTTATGCATCCACATTGTACTTTGCATCCTCGTGGCTTTATATAGAGTTAAACCACTGCCCTCCTTAAAGACCCTCTGAAGACCCCATTTTAATGCACAATTATGTAGAATTATACCTCATCGTTACACCTCCAAATCATCGTGGCGTTCCCCTGACCTGCAGAAGGGATAATGGCATCGCTGTCATTGCTACACTACAGTACATAACAATTCTCTTTTGTTGTTAAAGAGAATTAAAATCTGCAACTGTAGGGGGAGTCCAGGAGCCCTTTAGCCCCACCCATTCAGCCTACAGCAGTTTAGCCCCACCCATTCAGCCAATAGTTCATAAACCTATCCCTCATCCTGCTAACGTACAGTGAAGGTAGAAGAGGAACACATGTGCCGTGTACCACACCTGACACCACGTTCTCCAGGACAACAACCAACTAACACCATTCCAAAGTGCAGCAGCGTCCGGTGGAAGGACGGCCAGTCCACTCACTCTCAGCACAGTGCGACTCCTTCTCCTCGTCTGCTTCTCTCTCTTTCGTTTCAGCCATTTGACCTCACTGAAAGGTTACCGCAGAAGGTCATGCCGACAGAGAACTGCTTTCTGTCGTGTTTATCATTGGGAGAGGTGTGCAGCCAAGCATCTCCAAGAGGTTTCCCATCGGTCTGAAGAGCCCTTGGGCACGGTGTGGTATGAAGTTAGAAAAGCTGTTTCTGCTTCCTTTGTCCACGTGTCTGAAGGAAGTTCAGGCTGGGCTGAAGATTCAGAACTGAAATGAAGTTTAAAGGCCAAATTAATTCCCTTCTGTTGCTTCATGCAAATTTGCTAATAAGACGTCTCTTCCTGCTGGGCGCCTTTCTGGCAAGCAATGTGTGAAAGGCCCAAACAGATAAAGAAATGTTACTAAACACACTCTCCACAGTCCGGCCACACACACACACACACACATGATGTTTCACTCCCCTAATTAACTGAAGAAATATGTTTTGTTGCATTTTCTGGATAATTAAAAGCAATTGGGATTTATTTGAATGGAACGATTCCAGAAATATTCCCAGCAGCAGCTTTTAGAACGTTCCGCATTAAAGTCCCTTTCTACGCAGGGAGCACTTCTGAGGTTTATTAATGGGAGCGGTGAGGAGAGGTTAAATGGAATCACACTAAATTCCAGCAGATGTGTGTGTAGCAGGGTCTGCGAGGGGTGCGCGTCGCTGTACACTCTCACACACTCCATCCTGCCGAGCGGAGTGAACAGACGGATCAGCTGCTGATGAATCTGGGCGCTTTCACAGAGAATCATAGAAAGCAGATTGGCTCTGCCAGCTTCCATACAGGGGGAGATATTTTACCCCGAAGGCTCCGATGGAGCAGGTGTGTGTGTGTGTTCCCATGATCTGATCATCTGTCAGCCGCCGGGCTGTGTGTGTGTCATACACTCATACCCTCACATCTCCTACTGAGAGCCTCTACACCTGTCCCATTCAGTGGGAAGGTGGGTTTACACTCTTCACCCATCAATCCAGAGGAAACAGATCAGTCGAACCGCAAATCTGCTCTCCCTGTTCCGCATTAAACTAGACGAGACAGAAGCAGCATCTCCTGGAGACCTGAAACCTAAACCTGAACCTGATGTGGAGCCAACTGCCACCAAGCAGGGGGGGACTGGGACAGGGAACTAAATTCAGGACAGAAATTTGCATCTCTGAGCTGATCATATGTGAGCTGATCATGTAAGAGGACCGATTGTCTCTGATCAGCACTCAGTATGAGCTGATCATCTCTAAGCTGATCGTCTCGGAGCCATTCACACGTCCGAGCTGAGTGTATGGAAGAAGACCGCCTCAGAGCTAACTTGAGCATAATATCTGAGCTGATCGCCTCTAAACCGATCGCCACTGAACTCACACGTAAGCAGATCGTCTCTGAGCTGATCTTCTCGCGAGACGAGTATACTGGTACGTGAGCTGATCCCCTCTGAGAGGGTCACGTGTGAGCTGTTCATCTCTGACCCGATCGCCCCTACTAATCGTACGTGTCTGGGATGGCTGTCTGCAGGCCGATCACATCTGAGCTGATCGTCCCTGGACTGATCATCTCCGAGCTCAGGATATGTGAGCTGCTGGTATTTGCGCAGATCGTAGGCGAGCGCATCGTCTCCGGTGCTGATCACTGTGTGAGCTGTTTGTCTCTGGGCTCATTAGGTGCCAGCTGATCATCTCTAAGCCGATCATCTCTAAGCTGATCATGTGCAAGCTGATCATCTCCGAGCTGATTATGTGCAATTACTCTGCGCTTTTAAAGCGAGACTGTCAGTAAACTGCTACTCTGGCTGATTGTGAGCGTCTGATCCTCTGTAATAACTCTGCGAGGAGGAAGAGGTGGCTGGTGTTCCGGCGCTGATTGGGTTCTGCATGAAGCCATTAGTGGTGTTTGCACAGCGTTTGGGAAAACAGATGAAAGACACAAAAGCAGTGCAGTAATATCGGGTTATGGTTTCATTATTCACCGCGTTAATTCGGTGCGTTTGGTGAAATTGCTGTTGCACCGTTTAAATGCAGCTTATTTTAGTTCTTCACACGAGTCTGAACATTGCGCTCGGGCTTACATTGTTCAATAATTCAGAACCGATCTACGAACAAGGCCTGTTAATAAGAGCACAAGCAAAGCAAACTAGAGGAGGAAGAAAAAAAAAAAGCACCCCTGATCAAATAGAGAATAAACGCAGAGAGCGAAGCTCTCAGTACATAAAGAACACTGCACTGCAGAACCTAATAAACGCACCAAATCCTTCAGGATCATCAAACACAAATAGAAACTGAAAAACGTTTCAAGCAACACCCTCGAGATCAGCCGCGAGCTTCTCGGCAACGGGTTTAAGAAAAATGCTCATCTTCACTAATTAAAGGTTTATGTTGGCGTTAATTAAAACATGCAGAGCATTTTACTCCACTTTCTGTAACTCAGTGAAACACATTAAAGCATGAAATGTGGACAGAATTCTATGCTTGTTATTAAAAACCACATTTCTGTTGTGAACCATGATGTTTGGACCATCTGATAAAGCACTGGGACATTTGCTCATTATTGTCCAGGGATGGCTTTCAACTACATTTTCATTTGCTGTCATTCTCAGCACTGCAGTGACCATCATGAATCAGACACAGCAGGGCTGCTGGAGTGTTTAAACCCCACAGTGTCACTGCTGGACTGAGAACTCTCCACCAACCAGAAATGCCCAGCCGACTGCGTCCTGTGAGCAGCGTCCTGTGAGCACCAATGAAGGACTAGAGGACGACCAACACAAACTGTGCAGAAACAGATGAGCTTCTGTCTCTGACTTTACATCAGTGTCTAATAGAGTGGACAGGATGTTTAAACACTCCAGCAGCTCTGCTGTGTCTGATCCACTCATACCAGCCCAACACACACTAACACACCACCACCACGTCAGTGTGACTGCAGTGCTGAGAATGACCCACCACCCACATCATAGCTGCTCTGTGGTGGTCCTGTGGGGTCCTGATCATTGAAGATCAGGGTGAAAGGAGGAGAATAAAGTCTGCAGAGAAACAGATGAACGACAGTCTGGAATTATAGAACCACAAAGAGCTCCTGTGTGATCAGAGGAGCTGATGACATGCACAATGAACCAATGGCCACTTAAAGAAACACTTGAGTAACTAAATGAGTCTTTCTGGTTAAAAGGTTCTTCAGAAATGAAGACAAGCTCTTGCAGAACCTTTTAAAAGGGTTCTACATTCTACAGGGTATACTGTGGATACTCTGATCAGTTCTCTGATGTTTGAAGGTGACATTTTGCTCTTTCTTTGATGTCAGATGTCATCTTCTCCTGATGAAATCCTATAAATAAGGTGGATCAGAAGATCAGAGTAGAACATGACGGTGTGTTAATTCCAGTACGTGAGTTAATCTCCTGAGGGTCAATGTCTCGTTAATGGAGAAACAGTTTATTACACCTGGAACCCGTGTCATTAATCACTCTGACTAACGGACACAGAGCTGGAAACTGACATTTACTGCATTCTACAGTCACAGCCATGAGCTTAATTACATCACCGACACATTCGATGCTCTCAGTTCCGCTACGCAGATGTTCTACATCGAGATACAAGAGGCAGGATTTCTAACGCTGTACTCTCATGAAGAAGGGTGCGAAATACTTCTAGAAAAGAGGGTTATCATGATAGAAGAACCCTTTCTGATGCTTTATGGAACCATTTTCATTAACTTTCAGAATTCAGTTTTGTGGGATGTTTTCATAGTTTGCTGTACTTTATAGGAGACAGTAACATATGCAGATATTGTTCTTTTCAGGAGATTCTAGATAACTCACATTTGTCTTCAATTGAAATGTGAAAATTAAAAGAATATAGATATTTGACCATATTTTGATTTTAAAAAATCACATACACCTACATTTCAGTTTATTTTTATTATTATTATTATTATTATTATTATTATTATTATTATTATTATTATTATTATTATTATTATTATTATTTATTTATTTATTTTGCTTATAATGACTAAAAACATTAGTCGCAACTTTCTATCTCAGAAAGAGTCTTTTTGAGCTGAAAAAGCGAAATCTGTGATGAGCTATTAGTAATTAGTAATGATTAGATTGGTCCAAATAATATAAAAAAACAACCTGAATGTCTTTGATTGTTTTTATATGTATATATGTATCAGTATTATTCCTTCTCAGGACTTGTATTCTGAAATTTGCAACAAAAAAAGAGCATAAAAAAATGATAACAATCTCTCCATTCTCATTTTTCTCTATAACCCAATATCTGAGTCCATTATCTCATTAGCCCCGCCCCCTCTCTCTGATCAGTCAGAGTCTGTATGCAGGTTGAGCATCAGCCCCGCCCCCTCTCTCTGATCAGTCAGAGTCTGTATGCAGGTTGATCATGTAAACATGGACAGAGCAGTAAACATGCACTGGAAGCTTCTTTGGCATTTAAACTGGGATTGAATTCAGTTGTGAATTAAACACAAATAAAGTGAATGTGAGTTGTTTTTTCCGAGCTGGATTAGTTGGTTAATAGGATGTGACACGTGGTCACACGTTGGTATGATAGACAGATACTTTATTGATAGATTCCTCCAAAATAAATGTGTGTATCATGTCTGTAGGTTACTCTGATCCTGGAGTTATGATGCATAGAAAATTGCATGTATCTGCCTACAATGTGCGGGTCTCAGGCAACGTGCACTTTCAGCCCCATGGTCCAGCTGACCCCTGTCCACTATCACCTGTGATGGATATGTAAGGGTTCGAATTGGATCTCGGAGTGATGGACGAAGGTGGACTGGTCTGTTTTCACATGAATATTCAGGTGTGTTTGCTCCAATCACCTGAGGGAGGCTTGGTCAATAAAGCCAATATGCTTCCACCTCACAACTTACAGAATTTAAAGTATCTGCTGGAATGTCTTGGAGCTGAGATGTCCTGAATTGACACTAATTATATCACTCACACACACACTCACACACATACACACACACACACACACACACACACACACACACCAGCTCTTCATCCTCCACTTTTGCACACGTTGCCTCTGAAGTCTTACAGCCTCTGGTTCATTGTTAAGTGTGTGAGTGTGTGTGTGTGTGTGTGTGTGTGTGTGTGTGTGTGTGTGTGTGTGTGTGTGTGTTAAACACTTTATGATGTTTGAGGAGCAGTAGAAGAAGATAATTGGATCTGCCAAGCGCGATAACTTCAAAGAAGCACTAATTACTGCGATCTGGACGATCTGGACGAGATTAGGGGTCCTGCTGCGAGTCACGGCCCACAACACTCCAAACACACTTCTAGAGAGAGAGAGAGAGAGAGAGAGAGAGAGAGAGAGAGAGAGAGAGAGAGAACAGACAAGTAAACTGACAGACTGACAGACGGACTGATGGACAAAGGGAGGGTGAGAGAGAGAGAGAGGGAGTGTGATGACTAAAACCAGCACACAAATTATAATTCTGGGGTTTATAGATAAGAAATGAGTAGGAGTGTTAGTATGTACAGAGAGAGTAAACTGTGGACAGAGTGTGAGTAAGGTGAGTATTTAGAGAGTAGGATGTATAAAGTGTCCGTAAAATAAGTGCAGTGTGTGTATTGAGAAAGGAATAGGTGTAAAGTGTGACAAATGAGCAAAGTAGAGTGTGGAGTAGATGAAAAGTGAGGAGAATAGAGTGTGGACTAATTGAAAAGGGTGAAAGATTTGCAGAGCAGAGTGTGGAATAGATGAGAAGGGTGAAAAGTGAGCGGAGTAGAGGGTTGAATAGGCTTAAAGGGTGAAAAGTGAGCAGAGTAGAGGGTTGAATAGGCTTAAAGGGTGAAGTGAGCAGAATAGAGGGTGGAATAGGCTTAAAGGGTGAAAAGTGAGGCGGGCAGAGGTGAATAGGCCTGAAGTGTGAAGTAAGCGAATAAGAGTGAATAGGCTCAAAGAGGGTGAAAAGTGAAGAGCGGAGTAGAGGTTGAATAGGCTTAAAGGGTGAAAAGTAGAGCAGAGACTAAATTGAATAGGCTTAAAGGGCAAGAAAGTGAGCGGAGTAGAGGTGGAATAGGCCTGAGAGTGAGAAGTAAGCAGAATGGGGGTGGGAATAGGCTCAAAGGGTGAAAGTGAGCGGAGTAGAGGTGGGAATAGGCCTGAAGTGTAGGAAGTAAGCAGAATAAATTCGAATAGGCTCAAAGGGTGAAAAGTGGCCCAATTAGAGGTTGAATAGGCTTAAAGGGTGAAAAGTGAGCAGAATAGAGGGTCGAATAGGCTTAAAGGGTGAAAAGTGAGCGGAGTAGAGGGTGGAATAGGCCTGAAGTGTAGTAAGCAGAATAAATTCGAATAGGCTCAAAGGGTGAAAAGTGGGCGAATTAGAGGTGGAATAGGCCTGAAGTGTGAAAATGTGGGCAAGTAGAGAGAGGTTGAATAGGCAAGGGGTGAAAAGTGACGGAGTAGAGGGTGGAATAGGCTTGAAGTGTAAAAAGTGAGCAGAGTATGGTGTGCTTTTAGGGAGAGTGATGGGAGCAAAATGTGAAGCAGAAGTGCTGTAACCTTCAGGGTGGAGCTTAGGGAGTGATGATGAGGTGTAGTGTGGTGTGTGTGTGTGTGTGTGTGTGTGTGTGTGTGTGTGTGTGTGTGTGTGTGTGTGTGTGTTGGCTGGTGGCTGTAGATCACTGATATCATATCAGCTCTGCTTGTTTAAACACAAAAGCTTGTTGGTTTTAGGCTCCATTCTTCCTCAGCGCCAAACTGAAGAGTCATTCAATCATACGCAGCACTGTGTGTGTGCATGTGTGTGTGTGTGCGTGTGTGTGTGTGTGTGTGTGTGTGTGTGTGTGTGTGTGTGTGTGTGTTTCTAAAGCTCCAGCTGCAGTTTGCTGTAGAGCTCAGATCAATTCAACCTAATGATCAGACACTATGAGATTTCTCCATTTCCACCTATTCATTCACACACAAAGCAATCACACACACACACACACACACACACACACACACACACACACACATAAATACATTGACATGAAATGTACACTCACTGGCCACTTTATTAGAAACACCTACCTTGTATCAGGAAGAACTGTGATGATGATATTAATGATGGTGGTGTTGGCGATGATGGTGATGATGGTGATGCTGATGGTGATTTTGATGATGATGATGACGTCGATGATGATGGAGATGATGGTGATGATGGTGATGGTGATTTTGATGGTGATGATGATGATGATGACGTCGATGATGATGGAGATGATGGTGATGGTGATGCTGATGGTGATTTTGATGATGATGATCACGTCGATGATGATGGAGATGATGCTGAAATCAGGAGGCCAACTACAGGGTTCAACACAGCCCAGCTTTAATGATGTTTGGAGGGTGAAAGCTTGAGAAGCTCTGCATAATAAAGACAGAATCTTTATTACGATGCTAAATTATGCAAAACAAGCTGAAATGAATCAGAGGATGAAATAAATCTCTCAGTGTAATCTGATCACCCCCGAGACTAACGCTGAATTAATATGTTAATTTGACACATCTGATAGAGAGAAAGCAAATCAGAGGGAATTCACAGATAATTGTTTTAGTCTTCTTGTAGCTCCTCCACCGAGGAGATATCTTGCCCACAGATAAGTCTTAGGTCTGAACACACACACACACACACACACACACACACACTGCTGCTGCTGTGTCCAGTGGGATCAGTTAACTCTGAGCAGATTATGAGGAAAGTTAACAGGGACGATTAAGGCACTTTTTATGTTTTAAGCTCCAAAACTTTATTCTGGAACTTTGTCTTCAAACAAAGATCACCTAAAGATCATCTCAGGTCATTTTCAAGCTTGAGCTTGTTTTGTAAGTGCTCGCAGGAACGTGACCTGGGGCTTCTTTAGACCATGGGGTATGAGAGAAGTTCAGACCCCCTGAGGTCATACTGGGGGAGGTGGTCCCTGGCAGTTGTGTTTGTTCTGTTGACCGGGGCTGGGTTTGTTTCATTTCAGGGTCCGTTAGTGGTCAGTTTTGCTTTCGTATTGCAGTCAGATCGTTCAGGAGTGGGATTTATATTATTGGGATGTTTGGACCTTGTTCAAAAATAAGTCCAGGCTGGGCAAGTTTGGAACATGTGACCAAGCGTGGTCCAGAATACCGGCTACCTGGAACATAGTGAGAGTTTTTGGTGTGATCCACTGCATGTGAAGGGTCTCCTCTTCCAAATTCCTGGGAAACCTGCTCTAATGATTATAAAGAGTCCTCCGCATCCCAACGAGGTCAGCGATGATGAAGAAAAACTGAATAACGGCAGGAATTCATGACTATACTAATATCATGGTGCAGGTCTGAGTGGAGCATCACTGAGATTACACATATAACCCTGAAGCTCTGCTCCATCGCCAGGTCAGACCTCAACCTCCATATGGGTCCTGTCCACCTGCACGCTCTGCAGAACATGCAGCACAGTCCAGAGTCCTCACACATGCTCTGCTTATCTTCATCTTCAGACCCACTATGGTCACGCAAACATGCTTCGTTGCACATCAACATTAATCCAGATTACAGCAGAAACACAGCAGCCCTGACTCGATACAGCAGAGTACAGTAATCCTCCGCCTACGGCACCATCACTTCCACCCACCCAGTGGAGTGTAGATCATCAGAGCAGCTTTATGCTCATAATTGACGCACTCCATTGAAACATGCAGGATATATACGCAGAGTAAATGCAGAGAATTAACTATCTCCCCTTCAGTCACTGTGACGTGAGTGGTTTTTAAACTGGTTTAGGGTTGAGTGGGAAAACAGCTAGAGTGGAAGATCCGGGACATAGTGGGGATTTAAAGACCTCACATCAGGGAAAACTGAGTTAGACCAGTTTTGTCCAATCCATTCATCCTACAGAAGTTTAGCCCCACCCATTCAGCCTACAGCACTTTAGCCCCACCCATTCAGCCTACATAAATTTAGTCCCACCCATTCAGCCTATATCACTTTAGCCCCACCCATTCAGCCTACAGCACTTTAGCCCCACCCATTAATCCTACAGCACTTTAGCCCCTCCCATTCAGCCTACAGAAGTTTAGTCCCACCCATTCTGCCTACAGAAGTTTAGTCCCACCCATTCAGCCTACAGCACTTTAGCCCCACCCATCTTACTTCATGCTGAAGTTTGCTATTTGAATTACAGGACAACCAATCAGAAGAGAGGTTATACCATATAATGTTAAATGTACAGTATATCTGGTCAGTGTAGAAGTTAATTGTGACTGTTGGGGGTGAGGTAGGTATACATTTTCAGAGGATCATGAGAATGTCTCTGAATCACCAATACTGAGCAACTACTGCTGGGTAATCTGACACACACACACACACACACACACACACACACACACACACACACACACACACACAGAGCTAAAGCTGCTTTCACACTAAATACAGAAAATTCACCGCTGTGCTTTCAAAAACATTATTTTCAATAGGATGCAGACGTGGGTTTTGGCTGCACAGACCTCAGCGGTGGGCGCAGCGGTGAACAGAGTCTGCTGCGGCAGATGTGTGGGGGTCACAGAAAGTTTAAATGTTCTCAAATTTTGCGTGACATCTCAGCATGGCCAATGGGTGAGCAGTGGGTGTCTGGTAGAAAAGACTAGCTTTATCTGTTTCTGAACACAAAGGTTTAGTGTAGAAGCAGTGTCAGCCCAAGTTGATCTTCCAGGCTCGGACAGGGGCCAAGTTTGTAAAGCCCACAAGGCTTTCGTCCCAACCTTCAGTCATTCAGTCAGTGGCCGGTTTCGCTTTTGGTTCACAGTCCAGAGTGGGGGTCTCATTATAATGTTTGGGGCCTGTCAAAAAATATTTGAGCCCAGGCCAGGCAGCACCCCTGGACTTAAGGTAGTCGATGTGCAACAGTAACCTGACAAACCAGAACACAGAAAAACAAAATATGTCATCAACAGAGGGCGCTACACGGACGACACCGTACGGGACGACTAGAAAACTAAATATGCCCACAACGGTTCGACCTGAAAGACCTACAAAGGTACTTTATTAATCCCAGAACTGCACCCACCATATAAAATAATACACAGAGTAAACACTTTGGAAATACATACATGTTAAAATACTTAAAATCAGAAGTGATTATGATCATAAATAAATATGAGCATCTTGTGTAACGTAGTTCGAAGTATTATTGCACCTCAGAGTAATAATTGCACAGATGAACCCTAGTGGTTTGTAGTGGTTGCCCATTAACGGAGGAGTTATAGAGTTTGATGGCAGTTAGGAATGACCTCCTGTGGTGCTCTGTAGTGCATTTTGGTGAGATGAGTCGTACGTAGGGCCAAGATGGACATATTACATGGAATGTTACACTGATTTCCTGTTATTTTATTTAATTTATATATTATATTACAACAAACAAACAAATAAATAAACATTATTTTAAAATAATAATGTACAGAATATAAATATAATTAATTTATCTTATATAACAATAAAACAAATGAATAAAAAAAATAAAAAAAATAATAATGTACATAATATAAATATAATTATTCATTTTAAATATTACATTACAACAAACAAATACATAAATAACAATAACAATAACAATAATAATAATAATAATAATAATAATTTATTTATTTATTGGTTTGGTGACGTACATCCTTCGCGCGGCGCTGATTACGTCACGCGCGTACCGCCGTGACGACTTTCTCTGTGCGCGTGCGTGAAGCAGCGCGAGGCCGGTGACCGAGAACAGTGACCGATTCCAGAGACCAGCCCGAGTCCCGACCGAGTCCGGATCAAAGCTCCGGTTCGACGCTGAGGATGATGTCCGTGGCGGCCCGCTCGCGCGCTCTGAGCCCGTACCTGCAGGCGTCGCGCTGGGCGGTGAGCGGCCCGCTGACGCCGCTGATCCCCGCGCGGCCGGCCGTCGCCCCCGTGCAGCCCGTGCTGGCCGCACCGCTGGTGCCGGTCGGGCAGGAGCGTGCGCCGACCGGGTGCGCACGCATGGGGCCCGCGGTCAGCGCGAGACTGAGCGGTGAGTGACCCCGAGTCCAGGCCTCGGTATCGGCGCGCTCCGACCGCCGAGCAGAAACTCTCCGGTCCACCTTAAATTCTACAGCAGTTCCTGTACGACCGCCCCGCCCCCTCCAGCGCTCCGAGAGGAGCCGCAGCAGGTTTTAAGGTGGAACGGAGAGTTCCGGGAGGCGGCCGGCGCTGAAGGTCACAGCGCGTTTTTAACGACTTTAATGTGATTTAATCTTCTTTTAGGCTGATTTAAACCCCCGACCTCCACTTAAACTCAACATTCAGCCTCTTTAGTCACCATTTCCACCGTTAAACGCGCCCTGCCGCGTAGAACAGCCGTCCGTGCAGCTGCTTAGCCGGTGTTAGTTCGTGTCGGTGGATTGTAATCACAGTTTTCTTCACTTTTCATCTCTTTATCAGATCTGTTCCTTTTAGAGGCAGTTTGGAGGCAGAGCGGCTGTGTTTACGTGTGAAACCCGCTCCTTTAGCTTTGCGCTAAGCTAACAGTCAGTCACCTTCAGGATGTAAACAGAGAGGTCACTCTGAGGCCTGCTGGACATGATCACTCTTTATCACTCTAAATACACTCCTCACACAGTTTTATCCTCCTCACATCACTGCCCTCAGTCATGTAGGGCTCAAATAAAGGGGTTCAGTGCTGTGAGGTATGATTCCTTTTATACAGCAGCAGTTAAAGGGTATATAATATTACACACACACACACACACACATATATTAATTTATATTAACTGGTGTATGTATTATATATTGTATTGGGACACAGGGGTATAAAGAAGAGTTTGTCCTGCTTCTCTTGGTGCATCAGGGATTGGAAACCTCAATGTTTATGTGTATATATATGTGTGTGTGTGTGTGTGTGTGTATATATATATATATATATATGTATATATATATAGATAGATAGATATATATAGATATATACTTACACACGCTGCATGTGATTCTGCTCATATTCATCTATTCCTTTTATACAGCAGCAGTTAAAGGGTATATATCATATAGACTATATACTCAAAGTACTACAGTACAAGTTCAGAATTATTGGTTCTGTAGAGAACCCTCTACAAGTGATGAGAACCATTTACACACTGGTGGCTCTTTTAGATGCTACAGTGTTTAAGAACGCCACGCTTCTAACACTGACAATTCCATGGGCCTCCTTCAAGGGTCTCGTGGTTCTTAGTAAAGCTTTCGTGGTTCTCGGGGAGGTTTGAAAACAGTATTATATGACAGCATAAAGGGTTCTGCCGCTGTTCACACACAACACTTTCATTTGGTTTATATAGAAGTGGACGAGGAAAGGTCCTGTAGAGGTTGAAGAGTGCGGGTGTGTTCAACCTTTGACTGGACTGGTAGTGTGCAACAGTTTTACAGTACCATTGTATCACTTTCTGCCCGTGGTTCCCATGTGAGTAGGTCCCCACATATTTATGAAGTGTAGGATATTAAATAAACTGAAGTTGTTTGGAAAAATGTTAGTATAATTTTAGGGATGTTATTAGAGCTTCATTCTGGATATTACAGAATTAGATATTACAACTTAATTCTGGGTGTTCTAATTGAAATTTTTTGTTTGTCTTCAGCTCCTGCAGGAGTACGTTTTGCCCACACGGATATCAAGGTTCCAGACTTTTCTGATTACCGCCGTAATGATGTGATAGAGCCGACAAAGTCATCTCAGGGCAGCAGCGATACCAGAAAGGCCTTCTCCTACCTGATCACTGGCACCACAGCAGTAGTTGGGGTCTACGCTGCCAAAACAGCGGTCGTTCAATTTGTCTTATCCATGAGTGCATCGGCGGACGTCCTGGCAATGTCCAAGATTGAGATCAAGCTGGGGGACATCCCCGAGGGGAAGAACATGACCTTCAAGTGGAGAGGAAAGCCCCTGTTTGTCCGGCACCGCACTGAGAAGGAGATCGCCACGGAAGCTGATGTGGATCTCTCGGAGCTTCGGGATCCAGAACATGATAAAGATCGCTTTATCAACCCGTCCTGGGTCATCGTTATTGGCGTGTGCACTCATCTGGGCTGTGTACCGATCGCCAACGCTGGAGATTATGGTGGCTATTACTGCCCCTGTCACGGCTCGCACTACGATGCCTCCGGACGCATCCGTAAAGGCCCGGCTCCTCTCAACCTGGAAGTGCCGACATACGAGTTTCCCGATGAAGAAACTGTCATTGTTGGTTAAACAATTCATCTTCTTCAGCTTCTACTTCTGTTTAATCTGAGACCATATTTATCTGCAATTTCAGAGTCAGAACACTGATCTGAGATCAGACCTCCTCAGCTTGTGTAGTTCTGTTCTTTGTCAAAGGCTTAAACTGATCCCTGATCAGCATTCTCACTCTCTCAGTTTAATAAATATGGGATCTGATCTGTTTTCATCCGTCTGATCTTTTCCAGCTTCACATTGTTGATGGTTGCGGATTAAAACAGTTGGCCTGTAAGTAATAAATGTATATTTTATTTGATGGTGAGCCTCAAGATTTATTATTTCTAGTTCAATATTGAGTTTATAGCTTTTTCTACAATTAACCACAATCTCAAAGCTCAGAAGTTACTCTACTTGGACAAAAGTATTGGGACACCTGCTCATTGTTTCTTTCTGAAATCAAGGGTATTAAAGCGTTTCATGACTTTTGGAGTCTCTACTGTCCAGAGAAGGCTTTCTACTAGATTTTGAAGTATTGCTCTGAATATTTGATTACATTCTGCTGCATAAAGTATTAATGAGGTCAGTAGTTTGTACGATCACCTCCCCACCTCATCCCCAACTCTATGGCCAATCCCAAAAGTACTGGATGGAGCTCCATCATTCCAAAGAGCACAGTTCCACTGCTCCATTGGGGGGCTTTATATTGCTGTAGTCCTCACCTGGCATTAGGTATGTACCAATAGGTTCATGTTCATCCGCTCCAGAGAATCCTATTATTGTCCCTCTGTTGGCTGTATGTCTCTACAGGGACTTTATCGAGCTGTGTGTGCATTTGCACATCTGTGTCAGCAATTTGTGCATTTTAAACATCAGTTAGCAGCAGTTCTGGGCTTTAACTGTAGAACCATTAATATGTACAGTACATGAATTACTTAAAGGGTTCTGAAAGGTGTCTTAGCTATAATGGTTCTAGATCAGTGTTTCTGAACCCTGGTCCTAGACACCCCCTACCCTTCACATTGTAGTGGATTCTCTGCTTTAATATGCTCTGTTTAGTCAGGTGTGTTGGAAACACTAAAATACGCTGGTCAGGGGCGCCTTCAGGTTTGAGAAGCACTATTCTAGATACTACTGAATGAGGATTCTTTATTAAATGGTTCTGTAGAGAACCTTGTAGAAGATGTTTTCCATTAGAGAACCATTTACACTGACGGCTCTTTAAGATGTCATGTTATTTAAGAACTTCATGCTTTTAAGACTGATATTTAAGGGTCACGTAAGTAGAGCTTACATGGTTCTCAAGGAGCTTTGAGTATTATATAGCACCAACAAAGGTTCTACTGCTTTTGGAAGTAAAATAATAACAAATGTGGCTGCTGTGTTGTCGAGTGAGCTGAAAGCAGATGCTGGTGGAGAACAGATGAAGGAATGTTATTAGTGTAGCGTAGCAGATCCTGTGCAGGGTGGCTCGTGTGGCGTTGAATCGAAGGTTGTGATGAGGGCAGATGATGGCGGTCAGGAGAGTGAAGTTAGGATGACCTGTTACTTATAATCAGATTTGAACCACCTCTTTCACTCCACTAACTGGTGTGTTTAAACAGTGTGGACACTTCAGTGTGAACAATGTAAATCTGTTAAGTCAGAGATGGGATTCCAGTCCTGGAGAGCTGGGTTCCAGTCGTTTTGTGCTTTTCCCTGATCAAACACGCTTCACTCAACCCTCCAGTTGCTGGGTTTAGTTGGTGTGTTAAAGCAGGGAAATCGCCAAACACTGCTGGACTCTGGCCCTCAGTTCCCCCGTGCCTGTCTTAAGTCCATCACTCACCTGAGTCACCACAGTCTGTTGAACTCTGTTGATCAATATTTCATTGGTTGTTAGTGAATCACAAATAAAGATGAAATGAAAGCTAAATGCTGGAGACTTTGCTTGGTGAGGAAAACAGCATCCCGAACGCACATCAGAACATTAAACGCTGGCACTGCGGGTTTAAACGCCGATCGGCTTTAATCACGACAGAATCGATCACTGGACGTGTTCGTCAAAGCACTGGGTAACATGACACTTGACTCGTGAAACTGGGATTTCACTGTATCTTACTAAGGGGTGTCACAAACTTAGAAATACCTTTGTACCCTTTGTTAATCGCACTAGAACAGCCAATGAATTTGATACAATTTGGGAAACTGGGGTCTAGAGGATACACAAGTTTCCAAGATGTCATATTTATACCCAGGGGTGCCGCCTGGCCTGGGCGTTAAGCACATTTTAGCAAGCCCTGAACCTTACAACGTAATCCCCTCTCCTGCTGCTGCCCCCCATCCCTTTGAAATTATCTGACAGCGATACAAATGCCAAACTGACCGCCAGGGGACCCTGAAGCGAAAACAAACCCCCCCAACTTCACTTAGAGTGATTCACAAGTTTCCACGATGTCATATATATATACCCAAGAACATCACCTCAAAAATGTTTTAGCAAACCCCAAACCTTATAATCCTCTCTCCTGACACTGATCTGACAGCGATACGAATGCAAAACTGACCGCCAGGGGACCCCGAAGCAAAAACAAACCCCCTAACCTCAGTTAACAGAATGAAAATGACCACCAAAGTCCCCCCCCATCCCCCAGGCCTGTGCAATCAGGCGACCCCCTAGGTATACCCCAGCCTTTACCTCTTCTGTGTGAGTTTAAGTTCAGTTTAGTTTGATCCACAGTGTAATCCTACGCACCTCCACGCCTAGTGGACAAGATTTGGGCAAAACGACGCTTGAATACACTGCATCTCTCAACCCCTCCAGGAAATGTGTGGTACACCTATACTCACCAGAAGTGTTGGTACTCGGTGTGGTTTGAGACACGGAATTCACACTGCAGCAAACTGATGCTGCAGTATTTAAGGTGGAGCGGATAATTAGGATATAGGGCAGTGACTACGACACGACCTGTGCCTAATGGTGTGGCTGACGATTGGGAAGTTATGATGGTGACGTTCTAGCAGTGGGACGCCTGATAGAATGGAAATATTAAAATCAGTACAACAGTGCCAAGTGTATTATTGCTGAAATTATTTCACAGCGAGCGTTCAGATGAGATTAACAGCCTGATAATAGTTTAAACGTTACATCGTTTTTCATCAGCATATGGATTAAACTGGTGTATTGTAATCTATAATGTGTGCGTACAGGCCTGTATTACGCTGATGTGTGGAATAAAAGCTTCACACATTTCGATCCACTGTATTTACTCAAAGCGCTTAAATAAAAAAACAAAAAAAGACAATAATTACTCTGGGAGTGTTGAGGAAAACAATTTCCCTATTAATTCACTTAAGCTTTGTTGAATAAACAGTCACTTAATGTACTTTAAGTCCCCGTTTGCACATTTTCACGATCCTCCTCTGTTATCTGTACAAACACTTTCGGAATTTCTTGTGGAGAGATTTTTCAAACCATTTTTCCCGCAGAGTTCGTCCAGTAGACATAAATTGGCTGGGATTAAATTTGGCCCAGCTGACGTCAGATTGAATAGAACCGAGTTTGCGACACGTTTACATCACCGAGGCATCCTTAGCACACATACCGGCCACGTGCTTGCTTGTTTAAGCTCATTCAAGCTGGTGCGACCAGCTCAGTGTGCTAATGAAAACTGTGAACCACAAGCACGGCTGTGCCAAAGAGACTGGAGTTATTCTCCAATGACTGACTAGATCCAGCTTTCATGTCAAAACAGGGCCAAAACTCAAAAGCGAGATGGAGAGAGATGTAGCCGAGAAAAAAGTGCAATGAAAGCCAAAACGTAAAACACAAACTGGACGATTGAATACTACCAGTCTTCTCGGAAAGTCATTTCTTGGTCATGGATTCTGCTTCTTGCTTCTCAAAACGTTTGGCCCTGCTTTGGCGCTACGCTGTAGGTGCCGTTTAACCTGGTATATTGGCCAGATAATCCTTAAATCTCACTTCTGTCCCATCACTGTATTGTGTTCTTTAAAGCCAGATTGTATCTACATTGTTAAAAGCAATGTTTGCAATTTGTTCTATTGAACAAGCACTGGTGTGTAAGAGTGCTTGCTGTGGTACCCAGTCAGTAAAGAACCACAGCAGGGAAACCAACCGATGTCTTGCTTTTTAGGTGTGTAGCCAGAATACGACCCAGCTGAACCCCTTGGGCAGGTAGACCAGGACGAATGGAAACACACTAATGGTGAGTAAAGAGAGCGGGAGGCCCAATATCAAACAGATTGCCACCACATTACAGCCGTTCTGAAAGACCTGCACTGAAGTTCTTCAGAGGTTCTCCTGTTCACATATCTGTACACCCCATCCTTCTGTTCCACCAACTGGATCTTTCATAGGAGCTGAAATCAGTCTCCAATCATTGGGTGATAAACCTCTTCTGCTGTTCCACAACTAAATCAGCCCCTGAACAACTCAGTCCAACAACGTCTTCTGCTTCAGTTAAAACCCTCATAACATTATGACCACCTCCTTGGTTCTGCATAGTCAGAAGAACATTTGTCAATGCTCATCGGACTGGAAAAGTTTTGAAAACCATCTGTAAAGAGTTTGGACTCCACCAATCTACAGTCAGATTGATTACAAAAGCAGGAAACGCAAGACCAGGATTGTTCCATCAACACACCAAGACCAAGGCGTGTCCACCATTTCACAAAGGAACCTAAGGTACAGTAACCTCTAAGCAACTAAAGTTCTTTCTCACATCAGCTGATGTTAGATTCAATGAGGTCACCATCAGGGTTGTCAGGAGAAAGCTGCTGCTCTCCCAAAACTAGATTGCTATTCATCTGTAGTTTGCTTGAGGTTACATGGACAAGCTAGAAGGAGAATGTTTTGTGGACAAATGAGGCCAAAATAGATCTTTTAATAGAATGAGAAGTGTAATGTTTGGAGAAGACTGCATTCCAGCATATACACCTTATCCCATCTGTGAAACACGGTGGTGGTAGCTCATGGTTAGGGCCTGTTTTGCTGTATCTGGACCAGAATGGCTTGCCACCATTGATGGAAAATGAATTCTGAATTTTACCAGCAAATTTGAAATGTCAGGACATCTGCCCATGAGCTGAAACTCAAGAGAGTGTGGGTCATGCAGCAAGACAATGACCCTAAGAACAGAAGTGGTTCTAACATAAAATGGTAAAAAAATAAATAAAGTTAATGGTTAGGAATGAGCCAGTCCTGACTTTAATCCCATAGAAATATTGTAGAAGGACCTGAAGCAGCAGTTCATGGGAGGAAAACCACCAACATGACTGGTTTGTATGGAGGAATGGACTAAAATTAGTGCAGGACTTATCAACAGTTACCGTTTAGTTTTGTTATTATTATTATTATTATTATTATTATTATTATTATTATTATTATTGTTATTATTATTATTGTTGTTGTTGTTGTTGTTGTTGTTATTATTCAGAGCTGGGGTAAGGGTGGAATAGAAGCAGGAAATCCCTCTTTCTGACTAACAGCAGCAGTGAATTATTGATGTACACATTAGAAAACAGAAATGTGACCAGTAATAAACAGAACAGAAACACACATTTGTTTGTTGTGTGTGAGCGGGTTTTAATACCCAATAAAATACTATTGAATTTGAATATTATATCGTTATGTTTAGAATTGAAGCTGCAGGTCGAGGCAGAGTGGGATCGATTTGTTCTGCGGTCTGTTAGAACTGTTAGAGCTGCTACAGTTAGAACCTCTATTGATTTTATTGGAGGTCCAGTGGAGAGTGCATTACAGTAGAGTGTGTGTGTGTGTGTGTGTGTGTGTGTGTGTGTGTGTGTGTGTGTGAAAAGTCATGAGTCAGCTTCTCAGTGTCCTGCAGGGTGAGATCAAGCCAATCAGCAGCAATCCTTCTAGAGAGAGAGAGAGAGAGAGAGAGAGAGAGAGAGAGACAGAGAGACAGAGAGAGAGAGATGAATAATAGAATGCATAGTAAACACCTTAATTATATAATAATTCTATAATAAATATAATACAATAAATATATAATAACATTGTTAATGTGATTAGTAAGAAACACACTGTTTATTGTATAATAATTCAATATTTTTCCATATTTACGGTCACTGTTCATCAGCCCGGCTCTTTCACTCCACCTGTATCTACAGCACTGCTGACTGACCCCCTAACATGCACCAGCCTGAGTGACCTCGGTCTGTTGGTCAGCCATCACTGCTGACGGGTAGCTTTGTGTTGGACTGGGTTCGGATTGGTTTCTCTTCTCGTTTGTTTTGGAGAATTGTTTTAGGCACTACCGTGGTGCTGCTGGACCGCTTTTGTTGTTGCACTGCTGCTGGAGAACGTTTGCTGTTGGGCTGCTTTCATTGTTGCAATGTAACCATGAAACTGAAAACGTAAATGAGAGCTTGAGCTCCAGGGAGGTGTGATTGTGGTGATTTAGGTTTGCAGTTTGCGCCTAATTGGTGGGATATATATTCCAACCACTAACCCTTTAAAGAGCATTTCTGTTACATATATACATTACACTCATCTGCCCTTCCTCACTGTAGTGTGTGTGTGTGTGTGTGTGTGGATGTGGGTGTGTGTGTGTGAGTGTGTGTGTGTGTGGAGGTTGTCTGAGGCCGCTGTGGGCAGAAAACGATCAAATGTTCTCTCACACATCACTGAGTAACAAACAGCTAAGAATAGAGGTCTCTCTCTCTCTCTCTCTCTCTCTCTCTCTCTCTCTCTCTACTGTAATGTGGAGATCTGCAGATGTGTGCAGATGTTAGGCCTGCACTATTAACCCCTTATTGAAGAAGGTTCAGAGCAGGTCACATTTTAAAAATGTGACATATGTTTGAGATATTAACGCCACCTTAAATACCACCTTAAATCGTTTGGCAGCCAATCAGAGGACAGAATCCTCCATCCAGCAGATCCAGTGAGAGCAGAGATTGGGATCCAGACCCTCCTACGCTGCATTTCCAAATGTGACTCATTACAGTTTGTTAGCAGCTTGCAGCACAACTTCAACAACCCTTCAGACGTTCTGAAACTTGACCTTCTTCAGGCTGGAGCAGAACACCTGCGGGTGCTTTCTGAGGGCAGTGCTGGGCAGGTTGGTGGGTCAGGAGTGTGATCGTCTGGTGAATTTCAGAAGCACATCACTGGTAAGAGCTGAAAACACCTCCTGACAGTGGTGAGAAGAACGCTCAAGCATGACATTAAGAACACCCAACCATTTATCTGAAACACCAGTGAATTATTCTCGGTAGGACCGAGATTTCATGCTCCTCGCAGGTAAAAAGCGGAATACCAACTGCCTCCGTCACACCTGATGCTGTGTCCAGGATTGTGGACAGTGTTTCTAATCTCACTGTCCATTTCACCTCCTTTCAGCCTGATCTTCAAGGGTCCACCACAAAGAGGGGAATAAAGTCCCTTAGCATGTTCGCTGGACTGATGGTGCTCCATCCAATACTTTTAGGAGGAGTTTGGGAATTGGGGAAGAGTTGGGTGGTGATCGTCCATCGTCCTGATATCAGTAATGGTCTTCTCTAGACTGTACATGAATGTTCTCCTGTAACGTTCCTGCTTCAGATGAGGTTCGGTTGGTGGATCTGGATCAGGATCAGTCTGAGTCCTGCCTGAGCCACAGCGTTGCTGGAGTCCACCCTGCGTTTGACCACACACCAACCAGCTGCTGGTGTTTTTAATTATCTCTTGTCATCTCCTTGTATTAAGATGCAAATCTGGTTCTGGTTCCAGATTGTGCTGAAGGGCAATAATGTGTTTTCCCTCCTTCAAGAGCGTGTCTCTTAGAGACCCAATAACGCATTACCATCCTATTAACTGTGACTTGAAAGTAGCTTTGTAATTGATAAGGAGGGCGGCCGGGCGGACGAGAGTGACAGTAGGTGCGGTGGGAGCAGACGGGACCACTCTTATCTAAATGGAAATCTGGAGCGTCAGACGATGTCTTCTTTCTTTCAGCCCTCCAAGACGAAGAAAAAGAGAACGAGGGAGGGGAGCTGGAGGGGAGGAAGTGACCGCTTGTTTTTCAGGTTAAATGGCAGAAAGACGACCATCCTCCTTCAGCATCTAATCAACGTCAGCTCTGCTCTGACTGGACGATTCGTTACAGAGAGACGCTGATTACTGGCTAAACTGGCCGCAGCTTTAACGTGACTTTACTTTTTACCATCACAGATTTATATTTTCTTAATGTCCTTTCTGTAATAACGCCTACAGGTTCTAAAATCATAAAGAGTGAAACATAATCATTTGTTTATAATAATGTTCTGTTGCTTTTTTTGCTTTGAGGTTCAGAATCTTATTGGGAATTTATTTTACATTAACTGCATCTCAAGAACATTGATCTGGATGTTTATTGGTGGATTGAAGGACATTTGTAAGATGTTTATTGGTGGATTGGAGGATGTTGGTAAGATGTTTATTGGTGGATTGGAGGATGTTGGTAAGATGTTTATTGGTGGATTGGAGGACGTTTGTAAGATGTTTATTGGTGGATTGGAAGATGTTGGTAAGATGTTAATTGGTGGATTGGAGGATGTTGGTAAGATGTTTATTGGTGGCTTAGAGGACGTTTGTAAGATGTTTATAGGTGGATTTGAGGACGTTTGTAAGATGTTTATTGGTGGATTGGAAGATGTTGGTAAGATGTTTATTGGTGGATTGGAAGATGTTGGTAAGATGTTTATAGGTGGATTGGAGGATGTTGGTAAGATGTTTATAGGTGGATTGGAGGATGTTGGTAAGATGTTTATTGGTGGATTGGAGGACGTTTGTAAGATGTTTATTGGTGTATTGGACGTTGTTGTTTGGATGCTTATTGGTGAATTTGAAAGATGATGATTGGACCTTTATTGCTAGATTCGATGGAGGGTGTTGGTAAAATGTTTATTGGTGGATTGGTGAACGTTGGTTGGCTGTTTATTGGTGGGTTGGAAGATGTTGGTAAGATGTTTAATGGTGGATTGGAAGATGTTGATTGGACATTTATTGCTATATTGGATGATGTTGGTTGGCTGTTTATTGGTGGATTGGTGGACGTTGGTTGGCTGTTTATTGGTGGATTGGGGGATGTGGTTTGAATGCTCATTGGAGAACACTAGTTAGATGTTTATTGGTAGATTGAAGGACATTGCTTGACTATTTACTGGTGGGTGTACAGGATGTTGGTTGGATGTTAATTAGTGGATTGGAAGACATTGGTTGGACATTATTGGTGGATTGAAGGATGAGCCAGAGGCAAGCTGCTCTTAGCTAGAGAGGAAGCTGATTGGTCCCCTGCTGTGGCGGTGTGATCAGACTCAGTGTGTAGGAAGTGTGCTGGAGTTTAGATAACGTCATCCACAGCAGCTAACAGAGCCATACAGAACAGAGTTCAGATGTTCCGGCCTGATAAACTCACATCACTGCTGCTTAGCGTCTCTAATATCGCGTTACTGAAGACTGGCTGACGGACTTATCTCAGCACAGCTGCCTTCAGGAGATTCTCAGTGTGTGGGCGTGCGGGTGTCAGCGTGTGTATTGGTGTGTATCAGCTACGGCTGACTTTTCTTGAACTCTGTCCTTGCACAGAGACACACACTGCTTAAAGAAGACAAAGCAGTGAAAAGCTGATCTAACTCAGCACTGAGGTTTCATTTTGCACATTAGCGTCCTATATTATAATACAGTCCACACTGACCAACATACTGACCATCACACTTACCATCGCACTGACCATCGCACTGACCAACACACTGACCATCCCACTGTCCATCCCACTGACCAATTATCCAACAGAACAATCTAGCAACAAACTGACCAACACACCTACCAAAACACTGACTATCTTGCTGGCTAAAACACTGACCATCACATTGACCAATACGTTGTCCAACACAATCTGTAACTCAGAGCTGGAATGCTGAATTGTTTTGATGGATTGATTTAATGGAGGATTTTACTGGATTGTTCTGCTGGTTCTGTTGGATTTTTCTGCTACAGAATTCTGTTGGATTGTTCTGCTACAGAATTCTGTTGGATTGTTCTGCTGGATTGTTTCTGCTGGACTGTTCTGTTGGATTGTTCTGTTGGATTGTTCTGTTGGACTGTTCTGTTGGATTGTTCTGTTGGATTGTTTTCTTGGATTGTTTTGCTGGATTGTCCTGCTGGACTGTTCTGCTGGACTGTTCTGCTGGATTGTTCTGTTGGATTGTTCTGTTGGACTGTTCTCTTGGATTGTTCTGTTGGATTGTTCTGTTGGATTGTTCTGCTGGATTGTCCTGCTGGACTGTTCTGCTGGACTGTTCTGCTGGATTGTTCTGTTGGACTGTTCTTTTGGATTGTTCTGTTGGACTGTTCTGCTGGACTGTTCTGTTGGATTGTTCTGCTGGATTGTTCTGTTAGATTGTTCTGCTGGATTGTTCTGTTGGATTGTTCTGTTGGATTTTTCTTCTGGATTGTCCTGCTGGACTGTTCTGCTGGACTGTTCTATTGTATTGTTCTGTTGGACTGTTCTGTTGGATTGTTCTGTTGGATGATTCTGTTGGATGATTCTGTTGGATTGTTCTGCTGGACTGTTCTGTTGGACTGTTCTTTTGGATTGTTCTGTTGGACTGTTCTGTTGGACTGTTCTGTTGGACTGTTCTTTTGGATTGTTCTTTTGGATTGTTCTGTTGGACTGTTCTGTTGGACTGTTCTTTTGGATTGTTCTTTTGGATTGTTCTGTTGGACTGTTCTGTTGGACTGTTCTGTTGGACTGTTCTGTTGGACTGTTCTGCTGGATTGTTCTGTTGGACTGTTCTGTTGGACTGTTCTGTTGGACTGTTCTGTTGGATTGTTCTGTTGGATTGTTCTGTTGGACTGTTCTGTTGGACTGTTCTGTTGGACTGTTCTGTTTGATTGTTCTGTTGGACTGTTCTGTTGGACTGTTCTGTTGGACTGTTCTGTTTGATTGTTCTGTTGGACTGTTCTGTTGGACTGTTCTGCTGGATTAGCAATGTCGACCCTGATCAGTATAAAAACTCAAACATTTGCAGGTGAATCAGAGTTTAATCCACTGAAGATGTGCTGAGTGCTCCTGTGTTTCACTTTGTTACCGTGGTTACATCCTGCTCTGGATTAAGGGTTTGTGACAGTAAATGAATCCAAATTCATGAACTAATCTGACTAATCTCTCTGAGCTCCCACAGGTAGTGCCTTAACCACAGGCCACCTATTAGCACTGTGTGTGTGTGTGTGTGTGTGTGTGTGTGTGTGTGTGTGTGTGTGTGTGTGTGTGTGTGTGTGGAGTGGTGCTGAGGGCTGATTAATTAAGACTGTGTTTATGAAACACTCAGCTGCTCAAGTTGGAGGGTTTGTTTGTGTTGACACTGACGTTAACACACACACACACACACACACACACACACACACACACACACACACACACACACACACACACACGGTGTGTCCAGAGGATGTGATTATAAATATGACACTCCTGCTTAACTGGAGGTTGGGTTGTTCTAAGTGGCTGGTTTAGATAATTTGATTGACAAGCAAAACATTTGCACCATCAAAAAAATAAATAAATCACACTTAATGATTACAGGCATCTACACACACTGATTTATCACACTCTGTACCTGCACTGGACAACAGGGGCTGCTGGAGAACAGCGGATGCTGGAAGACAGGAGACTCCTCTGCAAAATTTGGGGAGAACAGGGTGTTCTGCTGGAGAACAGGGGGCTCTGATGGAAAAGAGGGTTTTTTCTGGAGAATAGGGGCACTGAAGAACAGGGGGCTCGGCCAGAGAGAACAATGGGCTCTGATGGAGAGCAGTGGGCTCTGCTTGAGAACAGGGGGCTAGAAAATAGGGGCCACTGATGAAGAACAGGGGGCTCTGCCGGAGAACAGGGGGCTGTCCTGGAGAACAGGGAGCTCTTTTGGAGAACAGGGAGCTCTGCCGAAGAACAGGGGGCTCTGATGGAGAGCAGTGGGCTCTGCTTGAGAACAGGGGGCTGGAAAATAGGGGCCACTAATGAAGATCACTGGGCTCTGCCGGAGAACAGGGGGCTCTCCTGGAGAACAGGGGGCTCTGCCGAAGAACAGGGGGCTCTGATGGAGAGCAGTGGGCTATGCTGGAAAACAGGTGGCTCTACTGGAGAAAAGGGGGCTCTGCAGGAGAACAGGGGGCTCTGCTGGAGAACAGGGGGCTCTGCCGAAGAACAGGGGGCTCTGCTGGAGAACAGGGGGCTCTGATGGAAAACAGGGGGCTCTGCTGGAGAACTGGGGGCTCTGGTGGTGAACAGGGGGCTCTGCTGGAGAACAGGGGGCTCTGATGGAAAACAGGAGACTCTGCTGGTGAACGGGGGGCTCTGCCTGGAGAACAGGGGGCTCTGTTGGAGAACAGGGGGCTCTGCTGGAGAACAGGGGGTTCTGCAGGAGAACAGGTGGTGTAGATTTGCTGGTTTAGGACTGACAGGAAAAGTGAGTCAGACTCGTTTGACTGACATTTTTTTCACAGTGTGTAATTAAAGCACTTAGTGTGTCACTATGACTGGCTGATTCACACACTCGCACATTTCTAAATAATTCAATCAGCCAGTGTGTGTGTGTGTGTGTGTGTGTGTGTGTGTGTGTGTGTGTGTGTGTGTGTGTGTGTGTATGTGTGTGTTCTATTGTGCTGATTCAGTAGATGGAGGATTTTGGTAAGTCAAAAACTGAGTTACTGTCTTATAAACCTAAACTTTAGCTGCAATAAAAGTGATCAATATTTATTGATCTACTCATACAGAAGTGGTGTCTCTCAGTACGGCGTCGGGTTTAACGCAACATGCCAGACGTCTCTGCATGGAGGTGTAGAGTTTCCTAATGGTGTCCTGTGATGATCCATCCCATGCAGCTTGAAGGTTCTCACTCAGTTCTGCAGATGGTGTGGTAGGGGTGGAGTGTTGATAGAGCGTCCAATAGCATCCACACATTTTCAATCAGGGACAGGTCTGGAGATGAGACCGACCACGGCGTAGTATCTGTGTCTTCAAGACAAGATCTTGAGACGGCAGCAGTATGTGGACGAGCGTCGTCCTGTTGGAACAGAGCACCGGAGTGTGTGTTCAGAAAAGGTAGAACCACTGGTTTCAGGACCTCATTATCGTAACTTTGGGCTGCCAAAGTGCCTGTAATGAAGACCAAAGGTGACCTGGCACCATATGGAATTGCATCAGGCCTTCTGGATGTGTGATAACAAAATGTTGACCAGTAACCAGGATCTTAACCAGTATCTCTAAAGGAGGGTCCAGGCACCCTGCAGAGGAAACTTTAAGCCGGGGTCTCATTCTTCCACTCACTACCCTAAGCAAGAGGAGCTGTATTTAAAGGAGTGGAGCTGAAGATCTGCAGTGTTCGCTCTAATTAAACCCAGCTCGTCTCCGGAGAAGGTCTGACTGACCTGCTGTTAAAAGTCCAGTGTGAGATTAGCAGCTCTAACTGCACCTGAGAGACGCTGCTTTATTAGCCATTATTAACTTATCAGTGGAACACAGAGAGGCAGAGAGGAGAGTCAGCCTCTGTAAGAGTCTGAGGACTAATCACCATCCAGTAGGGTCTGAGAGAGTTCTGGAGCCAAGCGACAAAAAATACCCTAAATGGACAAATGTATTGGGACACCTCATTCATTGTTTCTTCCTAACTTATGCATTCTCCTCTTTTCACCCTGATCTTCAATGATCAAGAGCCTGCAGGACCACCACAGAGCAGCTATGATGTGGGTGGTGGGTCATTCTCAGCACTGCAGTCACACTGACGTGGTGGTGGTGTGTTAGTGTGTGTTGTGCTGGTACGAGTGGATCAGACACAGCAGTGCTGCTGGAGTGTTTAAACACTGTCCACTCACTGTCCACTCTATCAGACACTCCTACCGAGTGTCTCCACCTTGTAGATGTAAAGTCAGAGACAGAAGCTCATCTGTTTCTGCACAGTTTGTGTTGGTCGTCCTCTAGTCCTTCATCAGTGCTCACAGGACGCTGCCCGCAGGACGCTGTCGGCTGGATATTTCTGGTTGGTGGACTGTTCTCGGTCCAGCAGTGGCTCCTTTGAGTTCAAACACTCCAGCATCTCTGCTGCATCCGATCCTCTCATAACAACACAACACACACTAACACACCACCACCATGTCAGTGTGACTGCAGAGCTGAGAATGACCCACCACCCACATAATAGCTGCTCTGTGGTGGTCCTGTGGGGTCCTGATCATTGAAGATCAGGGTGAAAGGAGGAGACTAAAGTCTGCAGAGAAACAGATGAACTACAGTCTCTAAATATAGAACTACAAAGAGCTCCTGTATGGAAAGAGGAGCAGATGAAATGGACAGTGAGAGTAGAAACAAGGGGATGGTCATCATTTATTTAAACAGCAGCTTTCCTAAACACACTCAGACTGCTGGTGTTTTTGTTCTCTGTCCAAAGAAATGCACAGCAGATAAAGGAAATCATTACAAATTGAAAAGCCGATCAGAGGCAGAGTGGGATTATTGTGTTTAAGATAATAATCAGAGGACTTTTTAAATTAGGGGGTGTGACGAGGGATTTGCATGCGATTAAAGGTTAAAGCTGCTGGAGAGCAAGAGCCGGATTTCAGCACCACGGACAGCGCTCGCACCGAGCTTGATGCTGTCTTTAGTGTCGTCACTACTCAAAACAGTTCTGGAGGCAGCTCTACCTCAGAGGCAGAACAATTGCAAAGAAAGAAATTGCTGCCTTATAATAGATGATGATAGATAGATAGATAGATAGATAGATAGATAGATAGATAGATAGATAGATAGATAGATAGATAGATAGATAGATAGATAGAAAGATAGATAGAAAGATAGAGACAGATTTCCTCCCACCTCCCCACCTGTGTGTGTGTGTGTGTGTGTGTGTGTGTGTCCAGGGGCAATGAATCCGGATGGGATTCACCATCACCCTAATCAGGAAAAAGTGGATGAGAATCACAGTGAAACTGCTCTTTTGACTGAACACTCCTGAACAATCGTACTAGGTAGTGAACTGTCTAAGAACCTGTAGAACCTGCCGCCCTGGTTCTGTCAGTGTAACCTGTGGCAGGGAACTCTTTACTGATTGTATTCGTTCAAAACGACCAGCGTGCTTTTGACGGCGCAGATTACACCTACGGACGGATACAACTTACAGATAAGTTGAAAGTACTTCGCTTGGGGATGAAGTTTTAGTAGCTCATAAACTCATGAGGCCAGTTTACGCTGAAACTAACCTGAACGTACGTTCCGCTGGTGCGACGGGCTGCTGATGGCTTGACTCTGCTTGACTTCAAAAACTGCTGTTTGCTTCCACTGTTCTGTTCCTATAAAACTGCTATAAAAGGGTAATTATAAGCCTCTGTGCTTTAATAGTGTCATAGTTCTTCAGAAAAGATGAAACAGCTCACATTATCAGGACAGTCGACCTCAGGCCAGGTCGTGTTGTCGGCCCGCTGTGGAAGCGTGGAAGCGTGGAAGCCTGGAAGGTCACCACAGCTTTAAAACCGTCCCTTAAAAAATACGTCCCGTATATTTGGCCAAGTTCCAAAACCAACCTCTGGATTCTGCTATGAATCATGGGAAAAGCAAAAGGTCCGAGATAGTAGTGCAGTAGTGATTTTGCACACAAGCGTCTGGTTGGTGCATGGCTGGGTGTGTTGGGGCGGGGCAAACTCTGACTGGTCAGAGAGAGGGGGCATGGCTGATGAGGTCACTGACCAAGACATTGGGTTACAGAGGAAAACAAGAAGGGAGGGGCTGTTTGCGCTCTTTCCATTTTCAGAATAAAAGTTAGGAGAAGGGATAACACTGATCCAAAAATAAACAATCAAAACAATAAAGCATATTCCGTTCTATTTGGACCACTGTATGTTGAAGAACCTCGGATAAATATTCTTGTCTAATCAGTACAAATGATTGCATTTTCACTTCATAAACACTCTGGATGATCCATTTCTAACAGGATTTCTGAGGTGTGGACTGTTTCTATTGTCCTTATAAGCAAAAAAGAAAAAAAAATAAACAATTTTCTTTATTGTATCTATATTTTGTTAATATTTACATCTCAAAAGATGACAGATTGGAGTAGCTTATGATCTCCTGCCACATGTGACGGTCTCCTATAAACACTAGACAATAAAAACAGCAAGTAAATGTACATCAAACTACGAGAATGTCCTGCAAAATTAGGGGCCAAGAGGTTAATATGGATGTTATACGTCTGAAATAGAATTTATACACAGTTCATTTATGGACAGTTTTAAAGGAGGTTCTTCAGTCAAATATTAAAGCTGTGTTTTTCTGTCTGACTTTTCCAGCGACTTTGTAATTTCAGGTTTTCAGTAAAAAGTGTCCATAACTGATGGAGCGTTCTGGAGCTCCTGCCGCGGCTAATTAGATATTATAATGCAACACTTTGGAGCAATTAAACGTCTGCAAGAACTGCTTTGATTTGATCCCTGAAACAATGAAATATTTCTTATCAGTGTCGGCGAGCCGGTCGTTACGATGGCGTTCTGATGAGGGCTGAAATGAGTCCTGCGATCTGAGCTGCCATTCACCATCAGCCCCCATTAGAACAGAAAAAAGACCTGCACAAAGAAGAGAGGAAAATGCTCCCCGTCCAGGCCTGATGGAGTGCCGTTCACTCTGCTTAACAGAGTGCTGTTCACTCTGTTCACTCCTCGCTCCACTCCATCGCATGCCATTTTACCAACACTCTCAGAAAACACTCTGCTTTCTGATAAATTACATGACAGTTCAGCTCCACCCACTTGTCCTGCAGTACTTCAGTCACACCCATTAATCACAGTTAGCCCCACCCACTCATCATACAACTTTAACCCCCCCGGTCAATTCATCCTACCGCAGTTTAGCTCCACCCATTCATCCTACCGCAGTTTAGCCCCACCCATTCATCCTACAGCATCCCACACATTAATCCTGCAGCAACTCAGCCCCACCTATTCAGTCTACAGGGTTTTAGCCCCACCCATTCCTCCATTCAGAAGTTTAGCTCCACCCATGCATCCAACAGCAGTTTTGTTATTGTTATTGTGAGTAAAATATTGTATAATTAGAGGTGTCAGTGGGACTGTGTTCAGGTCAGTCCGGTACTCAGTAGCTGTTCTGTTGGTCTGTGTGGTCAGTCAGAGCTACAGCTTTAAGGTTTTTTTTTTCTAGACCTGAGCGTGGACTCGACACGGCCCAGCGGTGGTGAGGCAAGCAAAGAGCCGCAACAATAGCATTTGATTTCTCGGCACGGGAGGACAGAAGCAAAAGAAAGGGACCGAGTCCGGAATGCTCTCCTGTGGTCACTGTAATGACCAAGTTTTCAGACGTGGCATTGTTAATCAGTCTGCCAGAAAACCGCCTGTCATTTCTCCTCTGTTTGCCGTATTTACACTCTTCCTCCTCACTGAACAGAGGCAGGAGTGACCTTTCAGTCCAGCTGCATCACACTGACCTGCACAGATCTCAGTCTCACACCTCACACATCACACCTCTCACACACAGGTCTGACTCGCATTGAAGCACACTCACTGACACACACCCCTCACATCTCACTCACATGCCTCACTCACATATCACTCTCACACACAGGTCTGACTCACACTCTCACACTGAAACACACCCCTCACATCTCACTCACACCTCTTACACGCACATCTCAGTCTCACACCTTACGCCGAAGTGTCCCACTCACACATCATAAAACAACACACTCTCATGCCTCACACTCTTGTCTCACTCTAACACTTAATTCCACCTCACATAAATCACACCTCACACACCTACACATGATCAATTATTCAAATTTATTGATGGTAATGACATCACAACCATGATTGAACACTGAGAGAGAGAGCGAGAGAGAGAGAGACTGGTACACCATTACATGTACTCTGATGGTTGATGATGTAATTGACGCTGATGTGATGAGGTCACTGTGGCCAATTGAGCGTCACTTGATTTCCCATAATTCCATTCCTGATGAGCTTGATGGTTCCAAATGAGCTCATTAACATTTTAGAGCGCTGGCACTGACTGAGGATCACACACACACACACACACACACACACACACACACACACACACACACAGACACACACACACACACACACACACACACACACGCACTCACACACACATACACACACTACAGGCTGCAAACTGAGAGCATCATCACCCAGAAAAGAGCCGTTACTGAACATTTCTGCAGATCCATTACATCAATCAATCAATCAATCAATCAATCAATCAATCAATCAATCAATCAGCGATATTGATATTGATAAGTACATGAATTATATTTATATATTTATAGGACACAGGAGACCCTTTTATTTTTCATTTATTTTTAATTAACACTTATTTATATTTATTTATTTCCATTATTTCTATATTTTTAATTTATATGTCACAGATGTGTCGTATGATGTCTGACTCACCCTGTAGATCTGAAGTTAACCTGCTTTTGTATTGCAGCGTCTATCTGGAAGCCTGGATCACGCATGCGGACCCCCCAGCTTCACCCTGTCACTGAGGGTCCACGCAGGAGCCTGTTCTGTTCTGAGGGAAAGTAAAGCGTCTCCACTCCAGAGAGAAAAGCCTCAGAGGAGTTCCAGTCAGATGTGTGACAGGGGGGCTCGTGGACCCTCTGTGCTCAGCAGACGGATTAGAACAGGGTGTTATTCAGCTTCCTTAAAGTCAGAGGACATCGCCAAGCACACACACAGCAACTCTCTCTGGACCTGCAGTGCAGCAGGAACCTCAGGAGATTCAGCAGAGAGAGTTTTCAGGAGCGAGGAAGCTCCGAGAGCCGGACTGGGGGACATTCCCTGGAGGAAAGAAGGGCACATTAAACTGAAAACAGAAATGAACCATCAGCCATGAGAGGAGAGACAGGTGTGAGTGGACGAGTCAGAACTGGTGAATCTGGACAAGTGATACTGGTCAATGAATGGGAACAGATGGATATGGAGAGGTCAGTAGAGGCAGCTGAGGGTGGACTGATGGGTATGGTTGGGTGGGTGTGGACAGGTGAGTAGAGACAGGTGGGTGTGGACAGGTGAATGTAGGAAGATGAGTACATGCATGTGGACATACACCAATCAACTGCTACATTATGACCCCCTCCTCGTTTCTACACTCACTGTCCATTTGAACATCTCCTCTGATCACACAGGAGCTCTTTGTGGTTCTATAATTCCAGACTGAAGTTCATCTGTTTCTCTGCAGACTTTATTCTCCTCCTTTCACCCTGATCTTCAATGATCAGGACCCCACCGGACCACCACAGAGCAGCTATTATGTGGGTGGTGGGTCATTCTCAGCACTGCAGTCACACTGACATGGTGGTGTGTTGGTATGTGTTGCTGCTGGAGTGTTTAAACACTGTGTCCACTCCCTGTCCACTCGATGAGACACTCCTACCGTGTGTCTCCACCTTGTAGATGTAAAGTCTGAGACAGAAGCTCATCCGTTTCTGCACAGTTTGTGTTGGTCGTCCTCTAGTCCTTCATCAGTGCCCACAGGACGGTGCCCACAGGACGCTGTCGGCTGGACATTTCTGGTTGGTGGACTGTTCTCGGTCCAGCAGTGACACTGAGGGGTTTAAACACTCCAGCAGCACTGCTGTATCTGATCCACTCATTTCACTGGTCATACTTTTGACCACTGAAGATCAGGGTGAAGCAGATTGACTACGGTCTATAATAACAGAACAGAGCCACTTTATAGCTAAAGTTATGAAATCATCAGGGTTTTGTTCTAAACAGGATTTATCCGGTCCAACACCACGTCTGTAATCTCCCTGTGTCGGAGCCAGCATTGCCTGTTGAGGGTAATTAGTTATTTCCAAATGATTCTGGCCAGCACACAACGGTCCAGACTGGACATGCTCTCCCCTGGGCTCAGGTTATATTGACCGATGGAGAAGAGGAAGGATCAGGCTGCCGGACCGGGCCTGAGGATCCGTGGCTGTAATAAGGTGAAAAATATCAGCCCTTATTGCTCTGAGGCTCTGGGATCTGCTTAGGATGCCTGCGGGCGAGTGGCTGTTTTCTCTGTGAGAAATGTAAACGTTCCCGGCAGGAATTGTCCTTCAGATGAAATACTTTGTCTAACCTTTGCATAAGATTACTCCCCCGAGAGGAGGAAGTGTGTATTATTTTCCAGAGGTCGTAACCCCGAGTCTGACTTCTGAAGTCATCGACTCGCTCCGACGAAAAACAACCTGGTCTTTAACGGACGGCGCATGCTAATTCCCGAGGAGGAAAACAGACCTGAATAAAGTGCTACGGCTGAGGGTTCCGAATAAAGGCCATTAAACTGATCTGCCACGCTGCTCCGCTGGGTTCTAATGCACGGTGAGGAACATTACAGTGTAAATAATCCTCCAGCGGATCGGAAAGTGGAACAAAGCCCATTATCCAGCCCACCCCGCCCAACGCCGGTCTCCAGATCTTGGAAGCGTGGAGTCGAGAGGCAGGAGCCACTTAAACTCCCTGTGACCCTCTATCCTCCAAAGATTAATTAGGGCTCATTTTCCTTTTACTGCAACAGAACCGAGGGAATGTGTTGGTGTTCCATTGACTGATGGATGGAAAAGGGAGGATTCAACGCTCTTTTCAATAATTGATCATGAAGAGATACATGGTATTAATCATCATCCTCCTGCTCCTCCTCCTTGTCCTCCTGCTTCTCTCTGGAATGAATGGAGATTCAAAAGAGCCGTGATTCCATTACCGTCCCGCATTAAACTGAATTAAACTGAATTAAACTGAATTAGACTGAATTAACTTCCTTCACAAATGACGGACGCCATCAGCAGGTCAGACTGAGCGCAGCCGTCTAGACGAGCCGGAATAGCATGTCCATGTTCCCAGCACCAATTACACTGATTCAATCAGACAGAACAACCGACAGATGGAGGGGCTGCTCTGGTTCCTGTTCATATGTCCAAAAATATATCAGAGCAAAAATAATCCTGTTAACCTCTCAGTGTGTACCTGCGGACATACCCCCCCCCCCCCTCTCTCTCTCTTTCTCTCTCTCTCTCTGTCTCTCTCTCTCTCTCCCTTTTTCTTTCTCTTATTCACAGCCCAGCCACTCGGTGCCTAAATGGTTCTTCACTACGGTGGAAAAGACAGCTCTTTAAATGTTTCTATGGTTCTAAAGAAATGGTTATTAAACAGTTCTATGAACCACAAAAAAGCTCCCCGACAGTAGTTGTTTATTCATGGCATTTTCACATATGAACTCTGGGAAATGTCTGGACATAACCCTGAGTTGACCTTTCTCTCATGCAGTTTGCAGCTGGAGATTTCCCGTCTCAGATGTTTTTGCACTACAGCCAATGTTCCACGTGGTATACGCAAGGGCAGAGCCTGTAGAGTGGTGCCTGAAAGTTTCTGAACCCTGAATGGAATAAATTTATCCCAAAATTTTACAAATAGATAATCTAAACTAAATCAAACAAATGAGACAGAAATGTTACAGCTGCTCAGGGTATTATTTTTTTATATGTTTTGTTAATAGACAAGATAAATTACTTTGGAGGAATTTCAGCCCATTACTAAAAAACAGCTTCACCTCCGTACTGTTGCTACGTTTCCTCCCACTGATCACATTCCGAAATGTTTCTACTGGATTAAGGTCACGACTTTAATTCCAATTAATTCCAAAACACTAACCTCATTCACCTTTGACCTTTCCCTGGTTCACTTAGGGTCGTTGTCCTGCTGCATGACCAAGGATTTTTAAAGATCCAGCTCAGGGACAGATGTCCTGAGGTTTCCTTTAGAATTTCATTGTTGATATCATTGTTCAGTCAATTATGACTGAACCAAACAGAAATAGAGAATACGAGGGGCCAATGCTTACCCTTATTAAACACCAGATTCACAGATCAGCAGAAGAACATCTAGAACCCTCTCAGGGTTCCTCAGAGATAAAACTGTACAACATGTACATATCTGTTCATGTAAAGTGATCTCTGTATGGCAGCGCCGCTGGTCTGCACAGATCTTCAGGCAGAGGAAGATTTATCTTCTGCTGTTTGACTGAAAGATGAAGAAATCTCATCTTGCTCAGAGCTTCAGGACATTACTCCGAAAACACCTTAGTGCGGAAAATGACAAAAGCAGCCTCCAATCAGAAGTCCCGCAGCCCTGCGACCGACACGCATCCCTCTGACCTTCTCCTGCTGTCCGGTTCCTCAGACAGGAGAACCACAGCAGAGTAAATGTCAAGAGCCGCCGTTGAATGCATGCAAATCAACATCGTCCGAATGAAGAAGCGCTCCTCGACATCCGAAATGTCATCTCAGAAATTAGAGCGCCCCCTCACCACTGTGTGTCACATGACCCAGGCCGAGTCCTAAAGAGAGAGAGAGAGCGAAGAGCTTCTTCTCTTTCTCATTCATCTCTCTCTTTTTCTCTCTCCGATATTGAAGATCAGCGCTGTGATGAAAGGGAGCCGTGGCTCTGCAGTGCTGTTATTAGCGATGTTAGGAAAGTGATTATTAATTACATCACAGCAGTAAATCAGACTAGCTCTCTCTCGTAGTCTCTGCTCAAACCCAGAGGTCACCTGCTCTGTCCTTCAGCTTTATCTCTTTACCTGACCACTTGCACCTGACACCTATTCCACAAACCCTCTGATCCATACAACTGCAAACACGAACCTATTGTCCTATACTATACACACACCCTATACATATACCCCCAAACCTACACCTTATTCACATACCCCTATACTATACATATACCACTAAACTGGGCATATACCCATAAACTTATTCCCCTATAGATATACCCCGAAACTTATACCCATATGCGTACCCCCTAAACCTACACCTTATTCACATACCCCTATACTATACATATACCCCCTAAACCTACACCTTATTCACATACCCCTATACTATACATATACCCCTAAACCTATACCTTATTCACAGACCCCTATACTATACATATACCTCTAAACCTACACCTTATTCACATACCCCTATACTATACATATACCCCCTAAACCTACACCTTATTCACATACCCCTATACTATACATATACCTCTAAACCTACACCTTATTCACATACCCCTATACTATACATATACCTCTAAACCTATACCTTATTCACAGACCCCTATACTATACATATACCTCTAAACCTATACACCATGTTTTTTCTGCTTATTCTTATTATCACTCTGTTTGTTATTTCTATTTATTTATTTATTTATTTATTTATTTATTTATTTTTATCTTTCTATTTTTATATTTTATATAGATGGCTGCAGCTCTGAGAATCAGCAATTTCCCTCTGAGATGAATAAAGTAGTTCTGAGATAAAGGTTATCATCAAGGATGTCTCTGTACAGCACTGCAGTCATCTTTCCCCCGACCCTGACTAGTCTCCCAGTTCCTGCTGCAGAGAAACATCCCCACAGCAAAATGCCGCCACCTCCATGCTTCACTGTAGGAGAGGTTCTGGCTAAGGGAATGTGCAGTGCACTTTGGTTAGATGGCCAGCTCTAGGAAGAGTCCTGATGGTTCCAAACTTATGGATGATGGAGGCCACTGTGCTCACTGGGATCTTCAATGCAGCAGAAATGTTTCTGTACCTTCCCCAGATCTGTGTCTTGATACAATCCTGTCTCGGAGATCTACAGTCAGACTTCATGGCTTGGTTTGTGGTCTGACCTGCACCGTCTACAATGGGACCTTATATAAACAGGTGTGTGTCTTTCCAAATCATGAGTTCAACTGAATTTAATGTTAAAAATGATATACCCTTAAATATATACCTCAATATATACCTAATATATGTGCTGCTACTATTTCTGTAGTTGAATTGATTCTGTGTTTTTTAAAGTGGGACTGATGTTCAGATTTCTAAGCGGTAAATGAAACAGCACAATGGCCATCAGTCCTGTCTACTCTCGTCCAGGTAATGATGGCACTGCTAATAGCAAGAACATCCTCCTGCCATCTGTTAGTCACAGTGTCCTGATTTAACCCTCAGTGTGATTGTCTCCATAAACCTCTGCTAATGACAGAAGGTCTAAGGTCACGGCCAAAGTGGGGAGAACCATTAAAAATACAGTTAACGACCATTCACTTTCACTAACAAACAGTGGGGAAGGACATTACACTGGACACACACTGTCACACACATTTACATTCTTCATTTAGATCCACAGAGGCTTCAGGTTCGGTCTGATGTGTTTCTTCCTTGTTGATGTGGTTTCTTCGTTGGAGGACATCAGCTGTGACCCCCAGGATGAAGCAAGGTAGGGTGGGAGTGGACAAGGAGATGGGGAGATGGGGTCATAATCAGGGGCATCAGGGGGGCTTGTGTGCAAAATTGAGTTGGTTATTGTCGGAACCAGTTGCGTTTGTCCTGCCTCAGAGGTAGGGCTCCCTTCACAACCATCTCGAGTACTGATTTTGCACACGAGCATCGGAAGGTGGAGAAAGGTGGACCTGTGTACCCAGGGGCCCTGTGTGGAAAAGAGCCTTAACTGACCCCACACCAGTTGAATGAGTAGAAGGATGGAAATGAGGATCGGGGTATAGCTGTTTGCCATGTTACAGTAAACTGAATGGGGGTGACATGGGGGGAGTCTGAAGAGGATGGAGCCAGTGGATGGACACCAAGGCAGGTTTTGGTGAATTACGCTGGTTACAGAAATCAGTTGTATTATTGTCGTGATCTTGGTCTTCATCAGTCATCATTATCAGGAGTGTCAGAAATGAACACTGTAATCTCTACAGCGGCAAAGAGCAGCTGTATCTAATTACTGTGGTTTTGGGGCCCTTTGGGACCCTTTTGGGGCCTAGTGCAGAGACTGCCCCCTGCTGGGCCACAACAATCAGCAAACACAGAGTTCTAATAATATTAGTTTCAGGTTCTCAGTAGATTCAGTGTGTAAATGAGTATAATTTAGTTGTCAGGCAGGAGTGTGTGTGTGAGAGTGTCAGTGTGTGTGTGTGTGTGTGTGTGCAGCAGTGCTGTGGTGGGGATTGTTCTGTGGAAGTGAACAGTTTGATAATTACTGTGTTATTTATTTATATATTTAATGCCCTCCTGCTGTGCAGCTTTATGTAATCTGGGGTCAGAACCGCCGGACATCTGCTGCAGCCACTATAAGCCTGTATGACCCTTTGTGTGTGTGTGTGTGTGTGTGTGTGTGTGTGTGTGTGTGTGTGTGTGTGAGAGAGAGAGAGAGAGAGAGAGCAAGAGAGTAGTCATTAACTGTGTACAGCAGGTCTGTAATCACACACTCGACAGGGTTCTGCTGATTCAAAACTACATCTCCTGACTTTTGGACACAATGGAAACCCAGCTGACCACAGCTTTACTGAACTGGACGGCTTTATAAATTCTATAAATCACAGGCACTTCTTAATGCTGCATAATGTCACTATTGGTATTTCTTGCTCCTGAGCTCCCCCTACAGTGTGGACATCTAAGCTGTTCTTTGAGGGCCTCCTCCTGCAACATCTTCGGTTGAAGAAGCGTGTTGACTGAGGCAGTATAGTAACAGTATGAGGCTTTACACTCATATGACCCAAGTTATGAAGCATTGCACACTTCTGGCAAGATGTCTTGTGCAGCTTCGCCAAAGTTCAATAGTGCTGTAGCCCTAATCTCTGCTTGCCGACTTTGTTACTCTGACCGCTGTCCTACATATCCATAGCGACTTCCTGCAAATCATATAAGATGTGAAATGAAACGAACCATCGGACTGACTCCCAGAATGTGCCTTTGTGTGTATTATAGAAATGGATAATCCGTGATCCCTATGGATCACCCCCCACCGCTTGGCACACTTCTGAACCAAGGAATAATCGCTAAAATTTAACCATAACAGGAATACGATTTTACTGCCACTGTTAGTTTTTACAGTCGTAATCCCCTTAATCTGGAGCGAAAGAAGACTACAGACTGAGCAGCTGTCCATCACATGAACAGAGCCATAACATGAGTGGATAAAATCGTTACAGAGCCATAAGACCACATGGCCACATGTCTGCCGCGCCGTCACTCTGGTGTGAGTGGAGAGCAGGTATATCGTGAAGCGTGGGAGTCTCACATGACCTCACAATGACAGACTCCACAATTAAATTTTAATGTGGATCAGAAAAAAAGAACAGCACGAGAGAGGCAATCGTTCAACTCCATAACTGTATATACCTAGACGATGTACTCGTCACTTCGGCCCGTTTCTATATCAGTGCATCTACCATGTATAAACTCCTCAACTGGTTTTAAAGATTTTGAAACCCAACACCCAAACTTGGGGGTGGTTACATGCCTTTTTTCCTAGGCTTCATAACCCAGGATCAGAGTTACCTACATACATGACACATATTGATACATAACAAACTACCAGACGTATCTGTGGTCACACCATTGTGTGATGAAGTGTCAGTATCAGTGAGTAATCCAGCTCAGACAACAGCTTAAATTCACTCATTTCCAACTGAATTCAATCCCAATTTACATACCACAGCAGCCTTTCAGTGCATGTTTATTGCACTGGAGGCTGATGATGTCACTGACCCAGATACGGGATTATAGAGGAAAATGAGAGGGGGAGGGGCTGTTTGTGCTCTTTCTTTGCTCAAATAGTGTTCAAATGTATTCATTCGTAAATAACAAACATCCCTTTATTCTATTTTCAGCTCAAAATTCCTCTGGATGATCAGTTTCCAACAGGATTTCTGTAAAAATCTGTCATCTAATAATCGTACAAGAAAACACAAAACGTAATTATCCAAATTAATACTGTTCATGTTGAAATTTTGACCAATAAGTTATTACCGATGATGAGGATACGATGATGGGGATATGAGAACAGTAATATCGGTCTATCCATTCACCAAGATTTACATGTAAAGCCACGAATCGACACCCTCCTCCAATCATCACCTCGGAATAAATGACCTGAGTATAAATATAATACGGAGGCAACGGGAGGAAGAGTTGATCTGCCCTCTGTTTTATCCCTCTCCTCAGAGACAGCGACTGGGCTGGAGTGCCCAGCTGTGGTCAGCAGCTCAGTTAGATAACTCCAGCCTAGCAAGATCATCAACACACAAAACATCTGCCCTCAAATTAAACATCTGCTTTTCCTGAGAGCAGAGACGCCTTAATCTGCCCCTGCTGAGAGTCAGACGCTGTGATGTAATTCTGACTCGGGGAGGATTACGGTGTCCAGCGAAGGACGACACCGGCAACATGGTTTACCTTCAGAACCAGAGGAAATCTCTGGAAAACCCAGAACTGCTGACGTCAAGCTGTGGGAGCTTAGTCATTACATAATAAAGCGAATTCACTCTGAGATCAAGAAGCCCTCAGAATTCTCCCTGAACTTTACTCTCCCTGATCTCCAACTGCAGGAAAATGCCACACCAAAAAAAAAAGTGTTGAGCTTTAACTGAAATATGAACATATGAGCCCCACCTGAATTAATCTATTACATAACGGCAGACAGTACCAGCTGCACTGTACGTTGCTGATGTAAGCCATGATATTTCATCTTCATTTATAGTTCTATAATTACAGTCCATCTGTTTCTCTGCATACTTTATGCTCCTCCTTTCACCCTGACCTTCACACACTCCAGTGTCATTCACAGTGATGGTGGTGTGTAAAACACAGTGTTTAAACACTCCAGCAGCGCTGCTGTGTCTGATCCACTCGTACCAGCAGCAACACACACTAACACACCGCCACCATGTCAGTGTGACTGCAGTGCTGGGAATGACCCACCACCCACATCATAGCTGCTCTGTGGTGGTCCTGTGGGGGTCCCGATCATTGAAGATCAGGGTGACAGGAGGATACAGTCTGTAATTATAGAACCACAAAGGTCATAGTGTTATGGTGGATCTGTGTATGTCTGTTTTTACGGTCGATCTTAGGAAACGAGCGCTGGCTTCATTTAAAGGGAATTATAGAAGTCCGGATTATGAAGCATTACCTTTGTTTCACTATGACAAAGCATTTTTAATAATGTGGCTGATTGGGACTGGAACAGCATCTGCCTCGCTGAACGCTCACTACAATCCTTTAATTGCGGCAAATTGCATAAGAGAGTAATTTCGTACACATAAAAGAAACAGATGCCAAATGAAATTGAAATGGCACACTTAGAGTACAGTGATTCATGGCGGCGCTGCCTTTCACAAAATCTGCCCATTTCGGTCTCTAAAGACTTCTTTCAAAGGGCAGATGTGGAAAAAAGCTCTTCTGAAATACAGAAAACAGAAATAGCTGCAGATGTGTGAATATGTGTGCGTGCGTGTGTGTGTGTGTGTGTGTGTGTAGTGCTGAGTAAGAGCAGGAGGATTAGAGTCTGGACACACACTCCTGCCATCTGTCCATCAAAGCATGAAACGAGCTTCAGTTCGCCGAATCAGAAACGCTTATTAGCCAAGAAGGTTTTCATTAAAACACTGTTTGTTCTGCTGGATGCTCACAAACACAGAAACTGTAGCAGTAGAATATAAAATATATACCATTGTGTGAAAAAGGTTAGGGAAGCCCAACGCAATCCTGTCTTTAAAATATTTAAGCATATGGACATTTGATCTTCATTTCATGATCCACTTTGAAAGATGGGGGCGATATCCCAAGGACACGCCCACTTTTATTATTACTTAAAATGCATCAAATTAAAATCCTGGTCCATCATTAGAGACTTTGGAAATGGCTGTACTATTTAAATGTCAGACATTAGTTTGGTTTGCCCTTGATTGTTGAAGTGAGTGGCATCACCATGCTGAGATCCAAAGAGCTCTGAAGGCTTTAGAAAGAAGGTTGTGGATGCAGATGATTCTGAGAAGGGATTTAAAAATATCTCAGAGCAATTAGAAAAGAGTCAAAATAGTTTACAAGTGAACATTCAAAAGAACTCTAAACACGGTCAGGTCAGGCTGTCCTAGCAAGTGCAGCATCTACCATCAGAAAGGGAAGGGAACCTTTGCTGTCAAAGCATTAAAAATCTGGACACAGTAACAGAAGACATGTTTGGTGCAAACATGATGGTGGAAGTGTAATGTTTTTGGGGCTTGGCTTCAGCAGGGTCTGGAGATCTCGCCATCATAGAAACCTCTATTATATCAGAGGGGGCTTGAAAATATGAGACCGTCTCTGCAAAAACATAAACATCACATAGTACCTGAAAGAATTCTACATGAGGGAGTGGGAAAATGATCTTTCAGTCCATGTCAGAGGTGGAATAAAAACAAAAAGATGAAGAAGAAAATTCATCAGAATGATCAATTATCAAAGACATCATCTACTGTATTTTGTAGAATAATTAATGAAACAATTCATGCTAGTCTAGTTGTCTAATCTTCAAGCCTCCTGTGATGCCTAGATGAAGTAAGCCTGAAATGGCACAGATCAAAACAAAACAGATGCGAGATGCAGAATTAACAATACCAGCAGGAACAAATTTGGGTATTGTCACAAAGCAGCTTTACAAAAATCCGGTTCCAAGCCTCTTTTGAGCGAGCCAGCGGCAGGAAAAGCTCCCTAAGAGCAACAGAAAGAAGAGCACATGGTCTTGGACCATCAGGGAAGCATCATCTTTTCCCAAATTTGCGTCCAAAAGATGGAAATATACCTCGTCAGCATATAAATGCCTTCTATTGCTGACGACTAACCCATATTGCTTGTCCACTGATGTCCAACTGAGGTCCTAGTCTGATGTACAGATAGTGACCTGTCTTGCACATCTACAGTTAAGATCCTAGTCAGGTTTATATTTACAGCAACTTACAAGGTTATTCACACTCCAGAGGTGGTCCAGAGTAGTGTTAGGAGTCTTTCCCAAGGACCAAATATCAGCTGTCCATTGGTCTGGACTGGCTGAAGCAATCTTTTTGTTGCATGTTTCCTGGGTTATTTCCACAGGAAGAAAACAGCATCCTCTTCATTGTCCTCTATGACTATGAGGGAGAAGACATCCTCTCTATTCACCAGGGACGTGACTTGAGAAGCTGAAGACATCCTCCATGAATCAAGGATGAGTGGTATCTTCCCTGGCCACTTGAGAATGGTCATGTTCATTGGTGGCAGAGGTGAGGGCATCCCCATGTCCAAGGGAAGTGTGTCCCCTATGGTTGGTGTCTGGTGCTGGAGGAGCAGCTCCTTTAAAATCAGGAGAGGTGTCAACTAGATTGTCACACCCCCCACCATCTTAACCCTGCTCTGACCCTTGTTTTCAAATTGTGGTAGCTCTTTTCTCCTCCAGGAAACAGTGGAGTTCACTGTGGCTTGTTCCGAAGGAAGAGTTCAAGCTCCACACATTTATTATCATACTTTCCAAACTCATAACCACAGTATTCTTCTCAGAGGTCTTTCAGCCTGCTGGACGGTGCCGAACCTCTGCCTTGTTTTAGTCTCCCAGCCCCACTTCCATCATCTTGCAGAGACAGAGTGATGATGAGTTAGCCACTAAGGTCCATACACACACACACACACACACACACACACACACACTCGGGCACACACCCACTGCTTCATATTGCGGAGCTGTGTCAGTGATCAGAGTGATTGGATAATCATGCTGGGAGATGGCTGCTGCCTCTCTGTCCCCCCCACTACATACACATCTTGTGGGCAGCGCCTGTGATGAAGGATGGATCCAATCTGAATGTGTGTGTGTGTGTGTGTGTGTGTGTGTGTGTGTGTGTGTGTGTGTGTGTGTGTGTGTGTGTGTGTGTTGTATTTATTATACACACTCTCCCTGTGCAACAGAAGAACACTGTTGTACAAATGCAGCACTTCTGGGAGGTCCCTCAAGTCTTTAATTATAGGTGAAGGAGAGAGGGCAGTGTGTGTGTGTGTGTGTGTGTGTGTGTGTGTGTGTGTGTGTGTGTGTGTGTGTGTGTGTGTGTGTGTGTGTTTGTGTGTGTGTGTGCATGTGTGAGCTGCATGAGTTAAGAGATAGAGACAATGCTCTACAGTATAGAGAGCTTTCAAATGAAGATAAGACTATTCCTCATAAGAGATGGGAACCACCCGAAGCTTTTGGCCATAAGTAATGGATGGAACATAGATTGACCGGTACAATGACAGCCCTAACCTTAATCTCAACCTCAACTAATCCCCCTGTAAGCTCTCGCTCCATTATTCTCATTTGTGAACAAAATCAAGACGCTTAAACTTACCCACCCAGAGAAGCCTCCCCACCCCTTACCGACAGAGTACCATGTTCCCAGATTTAGAGGTGATGATTCTCATCCCAGTTGCTTCACACTCAATGGAAAACTGATCCAGTGATCCTGGAAGTCCTAGGTTAATGAAGCCAACAGGACCACATTGTCCTCAAAAAGCAGATATGTAATCCTGAGGCCACTGAACAGTTCACAGTTAAGAGTTATGAACAGAATCGGTTACAAAGGGCAACCCTGACCGGGTCCAACCCCAACCGGGAACCAGTCGGACCTACAGCCTGCTGTGTAAACCAAGCTCCTGCTCCATTTGTACTGGGACAGATGAATCCAGACATGGACAGTTCAGTCTGACTGAAACAGGTGAAGAAACTGAATCTAGTGAAACATTGTTGTCATGGTTACTTGTTGTATATTCCTGTTGTTTTCGGAACAAAGAGAAAGTTAGAAGTACAGACTGCATGCAGTATGGAAATCTAATGTGTCCATCTCTCCATCCATCTATCATCTTCTTATCTGTGGTCTGGGTTGCGGGGCAGCAGCCTAAGAGAATCCCAGACCTCGTTTCTCCCTACCCACCGCTTCTAGCTCTTCTGGAAGGACACCAAGGTGTGAGATTTTATCTCTCCAGCATGTCCTGGGTCTCCCCCAGGGCCTCCTCCCAATCAGCTATGTCCAGAATACCTTACCAGGGAAGCTTCCAGGAGGCATCTGTGCCAGATTCCTGAACCAGCTGAGGTGGCTCCTCTTGACATGCAGGAGCAGTGGCTCTACTCCAAGCCCCATCTCTAAGGTAGAGTCCAGACACCCTGCAGAAGAAACTTGTTTCTTGTTTTTGGAATCTCATTCTTTCAGTCATAAACCAAAGTTTGTGACCATAGGTGAGGGTTGAACATAGAACATGGAACAACAGACCAACTCTGAATACATCATCCTGGCCATAATCCTAAACTTAACCTGAACTCAAAACTTAAACCCCTTACCCCATACAGGTTTCTTAACCCAAACTAGTTTCCGTTTTGTCTACCGTTGGATTACAAGCTACAAATATTGTTGTAAAAATGATTATTTGAGGGGCATCATTGCATCATTTCAGGTTTACACACTTTCAAATAACAGAAAACTTCCGTCTGCATAATTATTCACTCCCCTAAAGACCTAAAGTAGTTTGTAGAATTCCATTTTGCTGCAATTACACCTGCAAGACGCTTTTGGATAAGTCTCTATGAGCTACCACATCTTACCACTGGGATTTTTGCCTGTTCCTCAAGGCAAAACTGCTCCAGCTCCTTCAAGTTAGATGGTTTCCACTGGTGAACAGCATTCTTCAAGTTGTTTCCACTCAAGTGTTGTTTTAGCAGTTTGGGTAATTGTCCTGTTAGAAGGTGAACCTCCGTCCCAGACTTAAATCAATGATGAACCAAAAGCTATTGCTCAAGAACATCCCTGTATTTACCCCCATCCATCTTTTTCTTGACCCTGACCAATTTCCCAGTCCCTGCTGCTGACAATACTGCGTCATACTGCCACCACCATGTTTTACTTTGGGGATGCTGTTCTTGGGATTATGTGGTGTGTTGGTTTTGCACCAGACATAGCGCTTTCCTTGGTGGCCCAAAAGTTCCATTTTCAGAGCACCTTCATCTATACACCCCCACATGCCTTTTGGCAAATTCAAAATTATCCTTCTTATTTTGGTCTGTAAGTAAAGGCTTTTCTGGACACTCTTCCAGCTCTATGGAGTGTACAGTACAGCTTGTTGTGGTCATAAAGACAGATACTCCAGTCTTTGCTTGGGAACTCTGCAGCTCCTCAGGGTTACCTTTGGCCTCTCTGATTAATGCCTCCCTTACCCAACCTGAGAGTTTCTTGGCAGGTTTATTGTGGTACCATGTTCTTACCATTAGATGATAATGGGTTTGATGGTGCTTTGGAGGATCATCAGAAATGTGAATATTTTTTATAACCCAACCCTTGCTTAATGGTGTTGCAGCCTCTGGGGCCTTTCTGACAGACATGTGACACTTAACCTGCACATAGGTGGAGTAAGCATGTGATGTCTGAAGGTAATTGATTTCACCAACTATTAAGGGGCTTTAAAGCAAAGGGGGTGAATCCAAATGCATTTTGTGCAGATGCATCACATACAAGAGACAAAAAAGTTCTTCTGGTAGAACGTCCTACCTAATAAATCCAGACCTTGACAGGAGCCATTGGAACCGAATCATCGTTATTCACTTCAGTTACCCAGTTCCCTGTCATTGGTTTTAATGTTATGGCTGATGGGTGTAAACTGAGCTGAAGCTTCTGCTGTAAGTTTATACAGAACTCAGAAACGATAACTGATCTGAGAGTGTAAAGAGGATTATGGTGATTAGCAGCGCTGTGTCCAGATTAGAGCGGACAGCTGTGAGTCTCACACACTCCGCTCACAGACCAGAGTTCGCTCGGTCTCCGGGGTCGTACAGGGATTTCCACAGGCTTCAGAACACACACGTGCTGCACTATGTGTGTGTCCAGTGTTTCCCAGAACACTGAAGAGAATGATCCTGTGTTTAACTCTTAGGACCCAAGGCTTCGTATCTCAGGATCAGAGTAACCTACAGACATGATACACACGTTATAACATACTACAGTACTACTGACACGGTAGTTTCTGCTCACACAGTGTTCAAATTTCAGAATTAAAGTCCTGAAAAAGGATACAGACATAACGTAACGTCTCTGGACTCACAGATAGGCAGAGGCGGACGTACACGCTGGGTTGTATTTATTGACAGGGTACAATAAACAATATGATGAGTGAACATGAAGACAGGGCTAAACATGTAGTTACAATACCACATTGCCACAAAGACCGACAAGGACCAACAAAGACAAGGGACTTATATACACAATCGCATTGGACATGGCTGGGACATGATGACGATGGGGCAGGGTTACAAATGGAACACAGCTGGGAATGAGAGGAGACATGACATGTGCTCAAAAGCACACCGGAAAGTAAACAAAACAAAGACAGACCACAGGGACGAGACAGATACGTGACACATAACAATAATAAAGGACTTTTTTTATTTTAATTGGACCAATATCAAGTATTTTGAAGAACTTATTATTGTAAGCATATCCATTTCCAGGGTTTCTGAGATATAAAGTGTTTATAAACAAAAGAAACTGTAGATGTAAGTAAATTTTTGATCATAACATGGTCAAATTCTTACAAATATTTAAATTCTGTTAATATTTACATCAAAAATGAAATTTGAGGAGCCTAGGGTCTCCTGAAAATAACAATATCTGGCATATCTCTCTCCTATTAATAGCACACACTATGTAAACATCCCGCAAAATTGGCCTAGAGTTCTAAAGGTTCTTTCAAAAACAGATCAGACACTCGGAAAGTTTCCCACAGTTTTTCCACCTGATCCCGGAGTATGAACTGAGAGCACGCTGACGTTATTTGCCGTGAAACGTGCCGCCTGTGAGGGTTAAAGGGATGTGTGATACAAACCCTGATTCGTATTCCAGTAAGGAAACTTACTTTTGTCTCGACAGCCACTCATGTGTGTGATGAGTGTGTGAAGGAGAGAGATAAAAAAAAAGGGGAAAGGAGAGAGAGAGAGAGAGAGAGAGAGAGAGAGAGAGAGAGAGAGAGAGAGAGAGAGAGGCATTCCTGTATGCAGCTTCCGTCCTTCCCTCTCTCTCTCCAATATTAACAGAAGTCCTGTTAAATTTGATTGGCCTGTTATTATTGGCCTCTGTGGGCTCTGTGCTGCCCTCAGCCGGACCGTGCAGGACGACCTTGTCCAGTCCTTCAGGAGCTTTCAGACTGCAGTGTCCTCTCTCTCCTGCTTTAATTCATTTCAGGCCATTCAGCTAATCACAGCTAGTGTCAGTGCTCCCAAAACACATTTACATTGATCTCCACACACTCAGAGACAGAGCACCCAGCGTTCACCATCAAACCACAGCACTGTAGAACACAACACCATGTGCACCATAATGTTACACCGTATACCATAATGCAAACAGCCCATATATACCATAAAATACAATATATACAATAACACAACACTGTATACCACAACACCATATATATCATAACAGCACACTGTATAAAAAAAATAACAGCATATATACCATAACACAACACTGTGTATCATATCATAACACTACATACCATAGAACGACACCATATATGCCATAACACAACACTGTATACCATAAAACCACACCATGTGTACCATAATACCACATAAGATACAAATGTATACCAAAACATCATTTATACCATGACACTACACTGTATACAATCTCACAACACTGTATACCATAACACCATTTCTATTACAATGCAACACTGTATATCATAAAATAGCATCATATGTACATTCATTTCATTGTAACAGTGTATATCATAAAACACCACCACCGTATATACCATAATACAACATATATACTACAATACAAATACCATAACAAAACACCATATATATCATTACAAAGCACTGTATACCATAACTCAACACCGTATAGACCATAATACACCATATATACTATAATGCAAATACCATACCACAACACCATATATACCATAACACAACATATATACTACAATATAATACATATATACATATAATAGAAGTACCATAACACTGTATACACCCTAACACAGCACTGTAACATGTGTGGGTAACACACACATACATACACAAACCACACAAAATCACCAGTCACAATTAGACACACAGAAACCAAGGTTTAGAAACTGTTTCAGAAACTTTCACAAATGTCCCCGACACTCAGACAGATCACGCTGTGCTCCAAAACAGTCCGCCTACACAGCTGCCCGAGCCAATTACATAAGCAAACTGACCCCACATTTAAATGAACACATTGCTGCACAACCAGACAGAGAAGATCCATCAGCAGCTTAATTTGACTCGCACAGTCCACTTCCTGCCCACTGTGATCACCTGCAAGCTGGAAGCTTTCACCCCACCAAATAGCATGGTGCACACTGCGGGCCTAAGCCGTCGCACACTCTCCTCGCGGTGTTCGGTAATCTCTAACAGACTTGCTTATGTATAACACCGAGTGCATAACTCACTGTTATCTATAGAGACAGACTGGCCATATTCAGTCTCCCAGTGCCTCCTCCAGAGCTTCCTTTAATCGTCACTGTAATCTGCTGCACTCTTCCCTTCCTCCTTATTAGAACCCTGTCCAGCTGGTGGACACTGTCCAGGTTCTCACCTCAAACACTCAGTGAACCCAGGATCCCTCCAGATGTTTCCCTCTCACCTTCCCGGTCTCTCTCTCTCTGAGAGTCAGATGCTCAGGAAACCTTCCTGTAATCAGTGCGTTAAAGTTCATCATCACATCTTGTGTCTTCCTGGCCATGACTCTGCTCTCGCGCTCTCTCTCTCTCTCTCTCTCTCTCTCTCTCGCACGGTGTACCGGTGGATTCCCTGCGGGGAGCCGTCTCAGGTTTCAGAGAATTTTCCAGGAGCTGTGAATTATTGAGCAAGAGGACAGTCGATGCCTGATGGATGAAACCCCTCACAAATGGGAGTCAGTGAAATATTAATATCAGCGCTGATGACCTCAGATCACAGCGCCAAACCCTGCGAGTCGATTCACATCCAACACCAGGATTAGTGTTAAAACGGCTGCTGAACAGCAGAGCCATCACAAATCTGCATACCAGCATGGGTCACACGCCTGCAGCAGCCCGCAGAGGTGACCGGAACCCTTGATCTGACCAGAACCTCTCAAATACCACCTCTCACTCTCTCACTCTCAGCTTGTCACACTCAGGGACTCGCGCACACAGCAGAGTGTCAGAACAATCTCAATCTGATGGAGAGTTATTATTGTGAAACACTATCCAAACAGTACCCCAACACTATCACTAAACTACTGCATCACTACCCCAACACTATCCCTAAACTAGTACATCACTACCCCAACACTATCACTAAACTACTGCAACACTACCCCAACACTATCCCTAAACTAGTACATCACTACCCCATGACTAATCATAAACTACTGTAACACTACCCCAACACTATCCCTAAACTACTGCAACACTCCCCCAACACTATCCCTAAACTAGTACATCACTACTCCAACACTATCACTAAACTACTGCATCCCTACCCCAACACTATCCCTAAACTAGTACATCACTACTCCAACACTATCCCTAAACTACTGCATCACTACCCCAACACTATCCCTAAACTAGTACATCACTACCCCATGACTAATCATAAACTACTGTAACACTAACCAAACATTATCACTACATATTTTCCCTCAGAACTGCCCCTAAACATTACCCCTCAGCACTGCCCCTAAACATTACCCCTCAGAACTGCCCCTAAACATTACCCCTCAGAACTGCCCCTAAATATTACCCCTCAGCACTGCCCCTAAACATTACCCCTCAGCACTGCCCCTAAACATTACCCCTCAGAACTGCCCCTATACATTACCTCTCAGAACTGCCCCTAAACAATGAGCGTTTCCGACACTGACAGAATAACTGTTGGGCTTAGTTAGGTCACAGGTAAACACAGAGACTTAAACTAGAACTTCACTGTGAAGGTTATGACCCCTGATCTAAAAACCCCTGACCCCAGTATGATGAAGATAAACTGGATTTAGAGCTTCAAGCATCTTCACTGTTCTGATCAACTGAGCTGACAATGACCTGAGAGCGTGCACACACACACACACACACACACACACACACACACACACACACACACACACACACACCCTGAGAGACATTAACTCAGAAAACTTTTATTTTCCGCTCTGAAGATTCAGAGTTTATAACTGTCTGAGATCATATCTGATCACCTCCCCAACCTCAAATACAGCACAGGGGTTTCTGATAAAGTGTCCAGTGTGTGTGTGTGTGTGTGTGTGTGTGTGTGTGTGTGTGTGTGTATCAATGTGATCTTATCTGATCAGAGTGGTGGTGGGGTGGGGGGTGTTTTAGAGCAGATAAAACTGGCACAGCCTGGACAGAATACACACACCTGAGAGACTTCAGGGTCCTGCACCAATCATCTGTCACCACACACACACACACACACACACACACACACACACACACACACACAGTAGAGGTCTCTACTGAGGCTGTAATCCCTCTCTCTCACTTTCAGTCACAGGCGGATCTGTTGGAAAGGTCATATTCATTTCACTGCTGCACCTATTTGTGAATGGTTGCTGTGTGTGTGTGTGTGTGTGTGTGAGAGAGAGAGAGAGAGAGAGAGAGAGAGAGAGAGAGAGAGAGAGTGCAAAACAGTAGAGCTCAGAACATCCAATTTTATTCTTTTCCATCTTTAAGCATCCTATCCTGTCTCTCTATCACTGTATTCACCTGTGTGTAGTTTGTTGTTCACCTGTGTGTAGTTTGTTGTTCACCTGTGTGTAGTTTGTAGTTTCTTATTGATTGTTGGTTTGAGGTGTAGATCATCACTGCGTTCCTCAAACTGTGCATCTGAGAGTGTCCAGTGGTGTTGAATGTGACTGCCAGTGTTCAGTGTAAATGATGGTGTAACTGTGTATGTGTGTGTGTGTGGTGTTGAAGGTGTTGAGTTGCTGCACGGAATTCTGTCTTTTACAGTACTGTAGTGAGTGTGATGGTGTTGAGTGTGTGGTGGTGGTGGTGATGGCCTTGAGTGTGTGTGTGGTGACGGTGTTGAGTGTATGTGTTGGTGGTGTGGAGTGTGTGTGGTGGTGTTGAGTTGCTGTATTGAATGCTGTGTTTTACAGTAACGCAGTGTGTGTATGTGTGTGTGAGTGTATGTCCTGGTGGTGGTGATGGTGTTGAGTGTATGTGGTGGTGTTGAGATGCTGTACAGAATGCTGTCTTGTACAGTACTGTAGTGTGTGAGTGTGATGGTGTTGAGTGTGTGGTGGTGATGGTGATGGCATTGAGTGTGTGTGGCGACAGTGTTGAATCTATGTGTTGGTGGTGTGGAGTGTGTGTGGTGGTGTTGAGTTGCTGTATTGAATGCTGTGTTTTACAGTACCACAGTGTGTGTGTGTGTGTGTGTGTGTGTGTGTGTGTGTGTGTGTGTGTGTGTGTGTGTCCTGGTGGTGGTGATGGTGTTGAGTGTGTGTGGTGGTGTTGAGTTGCTGTATTGAATGCTGTGTTTTACAGTACGGTATAGTGTGTGTGTGTGTGTGTGTGTGTGTGTGTGTGTGTGTGTGTGTGTGTGTGTGAGTGAGTGTGTGTCCTGGTGGTGGTGATGGTGTTGAGTGTGTGTGGTGGCGTTGAGTTGCTGTATTGAACGCTGTGTTTTACAGTACGGCAGTGTGTGTGTGTGTGTGTGTGTGTGTGTGAGTGTGTGTCCTGGTGATGGTGATGGTGTTGAGTGTGTGTGGTGGTGCTGAGATGCTGTACTGGATGCTGTGTTTTACAGCGCCGCAGTGTTTGTGTGTGTGAGTGTGTGTGTTGGTGGTGGTGATGGTGTTGAGTGTGTGTGGTGGTGTGGAGTTGCTGTACTGAACGCTGTGTTTTACAGTACGGCAGTGTGTGTGTGTGTGAGTGTGTGTGTTGGTGGTGGTGATGGTGTTGAGTGTGTGTGGTGGTGTGGAGTTGCTGTACTGAACGCTGTGTTTTACAGTACGGCAGTGTGTGTGTGTGTGAGTGTGTGTGTTTGAGTGTGTGTCCTGGTGGTGGTGATGGTGTTGAGTGTGTGTGGTGGTGCTGAGATGCTGTATTGAATGCTGTGTTTTACAGTACGGCAGTGTGTGTGTGTGTGTGAGTGTGTGTGTTGGTGGTGGTGATGGTGTTGAGTGTGTGTGGTGGTGCTGAGAGGCTGTACTGAACGCTGTGTTTTACAGCGCCGCAGTGTTTGTGTGTGGCTGTGGAGCAGATCTGAGCAGGATAGATTGATGATCTGTGAGACTTTATTTCAGATGAAGCTTGGGCTCGTCGGCTCGACTGGAACTGAGAGTTCTTTATTAAGAGCCGCCGGCAGGTGAGTGATTGAATGGACTTTTCTCTGCTTTAATTGGCCGTAAACGCATTACACTAAAGAGCCCGAGCCTGACAGAAAAGCGGTCCTGGACCTGTGCCAGAGAAGCAGCTTATAGACGATTCAGAGATGAAGAGGAGGAGGAGGAGGAGGTGAGGAAGCAGCTCATTCTCTAATAAAGAAGAAATAAATGTGGCTCGGTGTGTTTAAGGCTGAGCGCCGCTGTTACAGAACCTTGTTCCGACTTCTGAGGTCTGTCCTGCTCGGCCCACTCCAGATCACATCTTTACGTCCCTCTACTCATTAACATCTCACCTGATGGGAGCTCCTCCAACTGCTCTTCTCAGTCCCTTCAAACTGCTGCTCTCATCAATGCCCCTCATCTCGTTCCTGACCTCAGATCTGCTGGACAGCCCAACATTAGATTAGATTTGATTCGTCTTTATTGTCGTAGAGAAAGTACAAGTCAATAAAACGGAAGAGGCAAAGATATAAATAAGCAAAAAATATGAGGTGCAAATGAGCACAGGGTAGAATTAATAACAGGCAGATATGGAGACGGTGCATAAATAAAACAGTGTGAAAAGACAGAATTAATTCGAGACAATAATGCAATATATGAGCAGCAATAAACTTAATATAACGTGCAGTTCATACGGGATGAATATATAAAGTTATATAATGTAGTAGATATATGTCTACACACTGTCATGTCTGGTGGTGGTGTGTTCGTGTGTGCTTCACCGCTACGAATGGATCAGACACGGCAGTGCGGCTGGAGTGTATAATCACCGTGTCCACTCACTGTGCACTCCATCAGACACTCCTACCGAGTGTCTCCACCTTGTAGGTGTAAAGTCAGAGACAAAAGCTCGTCCGTTTCTGCACAGTTTGTGTTGGTCGTCCTCTAGTTCTTCGCCAGTGCTCACAGGACGCTGTTGGCTGGACATTCCTGTTCTCAGTCCAGCAGCAACACGAAGGGGTTGAAACACTCCAGCAGCACTGCTGTGTCTGATCCACTCGTACAACAGTCTGTGAGTAAGCTTTCACTTGTCCAGCAGACATTCACCAGTATCGGAGAACACAGACAAGCATTCCTCAAGCTTCCGTAGGATGTAGAGGTCATGATGAGGGTTACTGAGGAATTCGTGAGCGTCCAGTCCTGGGGCACAGGGTGAGGAGATGGAGGAGTGGTCTGGGAGTGTCCAAAGTCCAGCTGAAGAATGAGGGTGAACAGGTTTTAAAGCTTTCTGGGGTGTCCAAACCAAAGTTACCCAGGTTGTTACACAGTACAGATACTGTAGATGCAAGAATTGTGAGCATGGGCTGTGTTTTATAAGCACTTGGACGCAAAGGAGTGTCAAATTTCATTTTTCGTTTTGTGAAATAGATGAGAGCCTGAACACAAAGGCCGAACCAGGGGTTCGTCTTAGCTGGACTTCTGAACCTGTAACCCTAATCCTTATAACAAGAATCCGGGGGCTCGTCCAGGATCAGAACTCTGGACTTCCTTTGATGCCAGAACCAAAACACGCACACACAAATTCCAGAAACACAAAGTGTGTGTGTGTGTGTGTGTGTGTGTGTGTGTGTGTGTGTGTGTGTGTGTGTGTGTGTGTGCGTTCCAGAACAGTCTGTACTACTTTACTGAAATGCTGCATCAGCAAAAAGCTCTGAAAAATGGCTTCCTGTTAATCAGGGCAGACACAGGAATTGACCTCATAATTCATCTGCCCAAACACCTGCACACAAACACACTCACACACACACACACACACACACACACACTCACATACACACACTTGAACATGTGTGCATAACAGAAGAACCTTATATGACCTTACAGTGACCCCACAAGCCAGACAGAGATGTTAAACAAACAATAAACTCCATTCGATTCACTGAATCGTTCAAACGCTGAGTCACTGAATTACTGAATAATGAATAACAGGCAAATATACGTTTTCAAAACCCTCACCAACCACATCTCCTTTAGAGCCTGAACTGGATTCTAATTTGGGAGCCCAAGACTTCCAGAGCTGCTGTGCTTCAGGATCTGCACTCTTCTAATGTAAGTGCTAAAAGGGTTCTTTGGACTGATGCCATAGAACAGTAGTTCTGGCTGTGTTTAGATTAAAAATGGAAGGTTAAATCTTCATGTGAGCCGCGGACCATTTTGTGGTGGGCTAAGTGGGCGGAATGCGAAACCTTTGATATAGAAGAACCAGGTTTGGATTCATGCAGAGATGAATAACTTTTTGAACTTTTGTAATGTATTCAGCACCAATTAAGAGTGTTTTTGAACAGCTAAGAACCATTTGTTCTTGTTCAATAACTGAGAAACCGCAGCTGTTCCTCCGCAGAGCAGCTATTATGTGGGTGGTGGGTCGTTCTCAGCACGGCAGTGACACTGACGTGACGGTGGTGTGTTAGTGTGTGTTGCTGGTACAAATGCATCCGACACAGCAGTGCTGCTGGAGTGTTTAAACCCCTCAGTGTCACTGCTGGACTGAGAACAGTCCACCAACCAGAAATATCCAGCCTGCAGCGTCCTGTGGGCAGCGTCCTGTGAAGGAATAGAGGATGTCCAACACAAACTGTGCGGAAACAGATGAGCTTCTATCAGTGTGTTTAAGTATTTTTACCAATGTTATACAGAAACGCACACACACACACACACACACACACACACACACGTCCAATTTCTCTGTGGGCAAATGCCATGGCAGAAGCAGAAGTGTGTGTGTGCACTATAGCACTATACACTATTTTATGATGGTTGTGTTTGAATAGAGAACCCTCTTTTCCCCGGAACATTCTGGGCTAATGGGCTCCAGTCAGCTGGAGTGTTTGTTTATGCAAATCTGAATCTGTGTGTGTGTGTGTGTGTGTGTGTGTGTGTGTGTGTGTGAGTGTGTGTGTGTGTGTGTGTTCACCATCACTTTCTCCTTGCTAAAATTGCCCGACATTTGTAATCCAGAAGAGTGTGTGACAGTATTAATCCATTTAAATTCGTGCTGAGGTGCAACGGCGTCCTGCAGGCAGAGCAGAGAGACTCCCACCCAGCCAGAAGAGGAACTGGACCACTCCTAATGACCACACATAAGGAGAGACCAGCAGAGTGCCATGAACTGATAAATCTGGTTCATGCTTATGAAGAGAGAGAGAGAGAGAGAGAGAGAGAGAGAGAGAGAGAGAGAGAGAGTCACTAAGTCACCTTTTAATGAGTCAGATTCTTTGGGTGGTGGCGATACTTGGGTTGAAACAATAACTTTCATATGGACAGAAGTATTTGGACACCTGCTCATTTACTGTTTCTTCTGAAATCAGGGGATTAAAAGGAATTGATCCTTCTTTTGTTGGTGTCTGTCCTGTGCAAAGGCCTTCTACTATATTTTGGAACATTACTGGCAGGATTTGATTGTATTCAGCGACGAGTATGAGTGAAGTTCGGATAAGCACCCAACCCACCCCATTCCAGCTCCCTAAGTCATCCCCAGCAGTACTAATGGAGCATAATTCCAAAAGACACAGTTCCACTGTTCCATGGCTCAATGGTGGGGGGCTTTATACCCCTCTAGCCCATGCCTGGCATTAGGATGCATTGTGTCAATAGGATCATGTTTGTTTATCTGAGAGTCATATTCTATTGGCAGTTCTGTTCTACAGCGACTAGGCAATCTATGTGTGCATTTGCACATCTGTGTCAGCAATGTGCAACTTAAAGCATGGCTGGAGGTGTCCACAAACAGCCTACTCGGAATCTCGGGGCGGAAGGCTGGAATACTCTGATATGATTGGGATGAAAGTGTAGATTAAAGCTCTGCTGAACTGCTGATTTAATATAAACACACCCAGAAGCTTTATTTCCATGACAAGTGTTAACAGACACAACACAGCTCTGCATGATCTACTTTGCCGCTGGGCTGCTGGAGGGAAACTGAGAATACTCAACACACACACACACACACACACACACACACACACACACACACACACACACACACACACACACACACACACACATATATATTAGAGAATGTACAACACAGTGAAATCTTGAGGATAAACTACTGCAGAACAAAGATGAAAGTGCAGACTGGAGCTTCCCGAATGCCGAGTGCTCCCAACATAGTTTCATCCTTGATGTTCCTCTTCCAGAAAAGATGTTGAGAAATCATTCTGTGTGTGTGTGATGATGGTTCATGTTGTGTGAGTGGTTCATTTAGCTGCTGTTACTGTAAGATACAGCATTTGTTATCGGGGTGGGGTTGTGATCCCCCCCTACAATTTGGAAGTGTCAGTTACCCTGTTAGGACTCTCCCCCTGTCACATACAATTCTCCCAACACGGGAGACACATGCTACCACCACCTTTCAACCAGCCAACCAGCATCACATCAGGAGAGAGCACCATCTACCCACCCAGAGGAAATGCCAATGAACCAACCCTGAAGTCTCAGACTCACCCCAAGGCAGCATCCCTTTCCATTTAATGGAACAACATGATCACAGGGGACCCCCCGTCCCCTGTCTTTAAAATGCACTTTTTCTGAATCAAGTGCACCACCACCATTAGAGCGCCTGGGCTGTTCTCCGACTGTGAGAACTGTTTTTGTTTAATAAAATATTTAGTGCACAGTTTGCAAAAAATCAGGAGTGCAACTCATTAACACTCAGTCACTGCACACACTTGGAGACAAAGGCTTTGAACAGAACTAAAGTTACTGCTGTAGTTTGACGCCTAGTGCTCCCACCAGGACTCAAATTATTTTAGTAAATATAGAAGATTTTGTGCTTGTACACAGAGATGATGTGTTTTGTGGGCGGAGTTTAAAACAGGGATGTGGATCATCCGGGCATCTACAAAAGACAGCTTGTCCTACACTAATCAAAATCTTGGGGTGAGGTTGTTCGGGTCAGTGGATGAAGTCCCATCTGTGGGCCAAGTGACTGTGGTTGGACATCTTTGCATACTTTGTTGGAACCCAGCAAACAAAAGAACCCAGTGTGTATGAAAAATCAGTTATTGTTCCTGATGTTCAGTTTCTCAGGTCATGTTGTCTCTACACGTAATTCGTACATTTTTGGGGAAGGAAAGGACAGCGGAGGGGATCCCTCACCTTCACAGTGAAGCAGCTTCTGGTTCCGGGTCTAATATTTCCCTTTTTGGTGAAGGAAACACAGTGGCAACCCTTATTAAGTCCTGGCCAGAACTTGCGTTGTTCATTCTCTAGTCCTTCATCTCTGCCCACAGGGTGCTGTTGGCTGGAAAAGTCTGTTTAGTGGACTGTTCTCTGACAGATGGACAGTGAGAGTAGGAACATGGAGGTTTGGAGGGCTCCTCCTGCTCAGGAACACCTGATGAAACTCACCTGGCAGGTTTGGTCAGTCTGTCAGAGCAGGGAAATCAGGAACGCTGGACTCCAGCTTCTGGTGCAAATGCAGATTTGTGAGGATTCATACACGCATGCGCACACACACACACACACACACATACACACTATTTCCTACCTCCCTGGCTGGTCTTAGCTGGTGTGTGTTCCTCCACTGCCGGCTCTCTGTCGCGTTAGCTTATGGTGAAAAATGCATCATGTTAAATAATGTAGTGGCGATGGCGCCAGTACAGACCATTATGGTAATTAGAAATCAACTAGCATCAGATTAATATAGAGCTGTAGCCTTAGGGTGGTGTCGGGGGAGTGTCGGGGGAGGGAGAGATGAAATTTCAGCTCTCGTTTAATGATCAGATGAATTATTAACCCCGACAGAAAGCAACAAATGAAGGACGACGTTCGTTGTTGTAGCGTTGTGTTGACGTTCGCCTCTGTAGTTTGCTAAGTAGTCCAATAGAAGAGTAATGAAATATCAGCATCGTGTTGATATTCGAAAGCTTTCTACACACACCGTCCATTTTATCACCTCCTCTGACCATACAGGAGCACTTTCTCCTTCCTTTCACCCTGATCTTCAATGCTCAGGACCCCGAGGACCACCACAGAGCAGCGATTATGTGGGTGGTGGACCTGGAATCGAACCCCAGCCTCCCACATGGTGTGAGAAACTAGGAAGGAGTGTCTAATGGAGTGGCTGGTGAGTGAATACTGTTTAAAAACTCCAGCACCACTGCTGTGTCTGGTCCACTTGTACCAGCCCCACACACACTAACACACCACCACCACGTCAGGGTCACTGTGGTTCATTATGCTCGTGGTGCTTCATCAGAGCAATCACTCCGGTCACTAATCAGCAGCTTTGTTTCAAAAGCAGCTGTGGCTTCCCAGCCTGAGACTGTCTCACACTCCTGAACCCCACCGCAGCTCCCACACACACTCACACACACTCCATCCATGCTGAAATTTTCATAACGCCACACTGACAATGACAACGTGCTGAAATGAAGGCTTATTAATTCTGCATACAGCTCCAGTTCAGATTCTTTAGAGGGAGAGAGAGAGAGGGAGAGAGAGAGAGAGAGAGAGAGAGAGAGAGAGAGAGAGAGAGGGAGAAAGAGAGAGAGAGAGAGAGAGAGGTTTGGTACAATTTCTCTAAACGGGGTCAGTTATACTGGAGGAGGCCACGCTGAACTTCAGAGTGTTTATCTGGAGCTGGGAGGTTTGTGTATCATCTCAAGCTTCTGTCTGCATTCGTTTTTTTCAGTTTGTTCACCAACGGCAGCGCCAGGAAACTTTACTTTAAAAAGTAATTGGTACATTACAGCGTTCCTGTGGGCCCAGAGCTAAATATTCTAAAAGAGATCTCTTCTTCATCGCTGCCGCTCCTCCTACACACACTTATGTCCTCTGTTTCAGTTTAGAGACTCCAGCAGGTTCTCCTGGACGTTCTCACACAAATAAGCAAGGCTTAAAGAAGGCTCGAATGTGTTTCACTGTACAGTCGGGTTGGTACTAAACTCATGGCTCTATAGTTTATGTTTTCATTGTTTAGTTTATGTGGGAGATCTTTAAATACTCAGATCTTCTTGTATAAATTGTAATTCATACAAATAAGTCAAATAATGAATATTTACAGTGTAATAATTCAAATGTTTGTCATCTGAAAATGTAATCACTTTGATTAGTTATTTGTAATATATTCGATTTACAAAGATATTTATAATAATAATAAGTTCTGCATAATACTTACCAATAGTCCAAATATGTGTCAGTGTTACCCCTTCTCGGGACTCTTATTCTGAAATTCTCCCTCCTCAAACAGCAGATCCAGGTTTCCTATCAATGTAAAACATTTAAAGCAGCATTTAAATGTACAACCGATGTCTTCTGTCATGGCATCAGCACTGAATGCTGAACAACCAATGCATCCTCGGTTTTCGGGCTGGAACAAGAACCCGGGAACGTAACGTTCTTGCTAACTTCGTTCTTGAGTGATGGAGTGCAGTACCTGATGTTTGGCAAGAACATGAGGAGAGCTGAACACACAAGAGCGCCTTCCCGAGAAACAGCACCAATATCTGGACCGTGGCATCATTAGCCCCGCCCCCTCTCAGTGATTAGTCAGGTTGAGCATACAGCAGTAAACATGCACTGGAAGCTCCTTTGAACTAGGATCCCTTTATGATGTTTAAGGCTATCGGAGAGAGGACGTCTTATAGTCTATGATACGTGTATCATATGTGTCTGTGGGTTTCTCTGATCCTGAGATATGAAGCCAAGGAAACGGCATGCAAAGTGCATATCTCAGGTTCTAAAAGGCTGATTTGCTCCATCTAACAATCACAGAAGGTCTCACAAACAAACACTGATCTTCCCAGATTACCCTGTAGAGTGGAAGTCTATAATCCAGTGTTTCCTCCTCTGATCTTCCCCCGGTGCAGTCGGACCAGCCTGATGGAGAACGTTTTGGTGCATTAGTGCATTGGTGCAGTAAAACTAAGATATGAAAATTAAAGTAGGTCTCATTTTGAGATGAATATTTCAAATCTTTCCAGCTGAAAGTACAAACCCACCACCAGCACCCACAATTCTATTCATTTGAACAAAAGCAGACATCGTCCGGCTCTGTTTCTCTTCTTTATTCAGCATAAACAGTTGGACTGGAGGACTAAAGAAGGAAGACTGTCCTTCAGCACCTCCTGAGCTTTTTCCATTCAAGCAACCATTGGCAGAAAGTTGGAGGTTAAACCCATGAAGCACAGACTCTCTGTAAAGAGCATGTCTAATCTCCAATATTAGTTTTGAATTTGTTAAGAATTAATCCACTTTGATGCTCAAAAAAAAAGGATTTATGACTTTAATTACTCGCAAATCTCCACTGAGTCGATTACAAAACCATCTGAACCAAACATCTACTCAACAGATTATTTACACAAAACACATGAACCCTCCCTCGACAGTACAGTACGTGATAGAATGAGTCTGAGACGGATTCCATATAACACCTGTTACCCTTTACTGACCTCCAAAATCCACAGATCCTCAAAAACAGCTCTGATTTACATCATAAGATCATGAAGCTTATGTTGACCAGAAAAAAATTGCCAGGTTCTACTGCTAAAGAGTTCAGGTACTCCATACCTGGTTCTGATATTCCAGAGCTCTCATTCCTGTAAAGAGGTTCTCCTTTTGATTCTTGGTTCCTCTCATGGTGGTTCTTCATTGATTGAAGAGGTTCCTTATTTGAGTCTTGGTATCTCTTTCCTTGTTCTTTTAGAGAGGTTCTCCTTTTGATTCTTGGTTTCTCATATGGTTGTTCTTCATTAGTCAAGAGGCGTTATTCTTTTGAATATAGGTTCCTTTCATCTTTGTTCTTTATTCTTTTAGAGATGTTCTCCTTTTATTGCCTCCTCTCCAATCTGTTGCTCATTCTGTTAGAGAGGTTCCACTTTTGAGTCTTGGCTCCTATTGTGGTTGTTCCTTGTTCTTGTAGAGAGCTTCTGCTTTTGAGTCTTGGTTCCTCTCATTGTTGTTTTTCATTCTTCTAGAGAGGTTCTCCTTTTGAGTCTTGGTTCCTCTCGTGGTTTCTCCTTATTCTTTTAGAGGGGTTCTCTTTTCGAGTCTAGGTATCTCTTTTGGTTGTTCCTCATGCGGTAATCCCCCCCATTGGTGTCTCGTTAGAGGCGGCAGCCATATTTGTGTGTTTGCAATGATGGCACTGAGCACATAAAACTGCACTGAACTGGAAAAAGTCCATGTTATGTTTAGTGTAGTGGAACCGTGTCATGTCCAATGGAACGTGCAGAAGTTCTTGTTGAAATGCAGCGTTTTGGTTTGAGAACAGTAATGAAGTGATGTATTGTGTTTGAAGTTCTAGCGCCTCTTCAGCCGTAGAATTGAAGCTCCAAACCAAGTGAGACTGCGCTGATCACAGCTCATCATTTGTCAGCGTAATTAGAAATTAGAAGTTGCAGCGGCAGCCTCTCGCTCGGCTCTCGCACAGCTCTGTGCTCGACTCCAGTGGGATAATGAAGCTGGCAGGGCTGCGCCTCGTTTCAGAGACGTGGAGCTCATTAGTGTCAGGCATGTAATGGTCTTCTGTCTCTCAGAAATGGAGGACGAGGATTAATGCCATCACCACTGATGCTCACGCAGGACAGGCCACTTTTGTGTTCTTCTGGAAAACAAAAAAAGGAGTGTTATTGACAGTGTGGAACCGTTCTATTGACTGATGCCTTTAAAGGGTCCCAGAATACTCCAGACGATGCAGCAGAGAAACATTCTAGAGTTTCACTTTGGACTGTTCACTCCCCACTCTACACAGAACAGATTTACTCCATTTAAGTCTACAGCCCTGTCCATGTAGACTTAAAAAATGTAGCTCCACCCACTCAGCCTACAGCAGTTTAGCCCTGCCCATTTAGAGCATACCAATGTACCTCCACCCATTCTGCCTACAGCAGTTTAGTCCTGCCCATTTAGAATATAACAATTTAGCTCCACCCATTCACCCTAGAGCAGTTTAGCTCCGCCCACCCTGCCTACAGCAATTTAGTTGCACCCATTTCATCTATGGCCCAATCTACTGGGCCAATAGCAATTTAGGTCCATCCAATCAGCTCAGAAGCAGTTTAGCCCCTCTCATTTTCCAAACAGCAGTAATTAAGCTCCAGCAATTTAGCTCCACCCACTGAGCTCCACCCATTCAGCTTACATCAGTTTAGCCCCACCCATTTGGCCAATTCCAATTTAGATACATTCATTCACCTTAGAGGAGTTTAGCCACCCATAATCAGCTGGAATAAGTTTAGCCCCTCCCATTAATTCTACAGCATCTTAGCCCCACCCATTTAGCCATAAACAGCTAAGCTCCACCCATCCAGCCTAACCAGTTCAGTACTCAGTATAAGTAAATTCTTACACACACACACACACACCCTACCTGTGCACATTCCTGGTGTGTGATGAAGGCTGAGACTGGAGTCGTTGTTGATCCGAGCGGCTGTGTTTCATCCCCGCGGGAGCCGAGGTCGCTGACCCCTCTTTAACTAATTAAAATAAAAAGACTTCCACATTCAGACGATCCGGCGTATCTCTATGAACCATCAAACTTTTTCATTTAATTTGTGTCCACTCAGAGCTCCGTCTGCGTGATCGAAATCAATAGCGTGATTACAGGCGGCATGTCTGCGGCCGGATCGATGAAAAGCATCGCTAACCCATCGCTCTATTAATGGAAATCAAACATCGATCCAGTGTAATTGTGATGTACTTACAATAACAGCAGCCCAAGCAGGTGCATCGATTTCACTGAGAGCTGCAGAGAGAGAGTGGACAGTAAGGAGGATGTTGAACATGCTGTTTAAGTGGAGTGGTCTCACAGCGATAATGAACCAGTCACACCGTCCCTTTTTTGTTCCTTTTCAGCACAATTTCACCTCCTGGTAAAAATGGCATCAATGGGTTTTAATGGAAACAGGTGTAATGGTTGTATATGTACAATGTAATATACAATAATCAAGAGCAGGGACCAGGACCAGAGCACCCACTGAGACCGGGATTTCAGGCCCAACCAATGTCCAATATATATGTCCGTTTAGTCCAGTCTGTACGTTTCATACCGTCCCTGCATTCCATATAGACCAAATACGAAACCTAAAGCGGTCAAACCAAGTGTGGTCATTACTGACCGTGCCATGTGACCATTCTTTCAGCCCTGCCCGTTCAATCCACAGCTGTTTTAGCTCCACTTACTTGGTCTCCGGCAATTAAGCTCAACCAATCAGCAAACCATCAATCAATAATGGTAAGAGCAGGGGCGTGTCTAGAATCAGAGCACCCAGTGAGACTGCAGTCACACTGACATGGTGGTGATGTGTCGGGGTGTTGCCCTGGTATGAGTGGATCAGACCCAGCAGTGCTGCTGGAGTGTTTAAACACCATGTCCACTCACTGTCCACTCTATGAGACACTCCTACCTAGTTGCTGTAGAAGTTCATCTGCGCACAGATTGTGCTGATCATCCTCTAGTCCTCCACCAGTGCTCACCGGACACTGTTGGCTGGATATTCCTGATTGGTGGACTGTTCTCAATCCAGCAGTAATACTGGGAGGATTAAAAACTCCAGCAGCACTGCTGTGTCTGCTTCACTCATGCCAGCATAACACACGCTAACACACCACCACCGTGTCCGTGTGACTGCAGTGCTGAGAATGACCCTCCACCCACATAACAGCTGCTCTGTGGTGGTCCTGTGGGGTCCTGATCATTGAAGATCAGGGTGAAAGGAGGAGACTAAAGTCTGCAGAGAAGCAGATGAGATCTTTAGTCACACACACACACACACACACACACACACACACACACACACACACACACACACACACACATCACCATTTCATTCAGAAACAATCCTCTGCTCTTCAGTTTTAACACCAGTTGCTTCGACTTTCCATTTTCCAGCTTTGATCCATCAGTATTCCCATATACTTTGTGACCATAACATACGGGGGGGGGGCTGAATTAATATCTAGCCACAGAAAAATGATATTCCGATCAATAGAGAATCCATCAGAGCCCCTGATGCCATTTGGAATCGACTAAGCGGAAGCATTTGATTGGTTTAATGGGTTTAGTTTTGGTGGCCCTGACTGTAGTATCGACACACTTCAGTCTGGATTATAAAGTGAACTGAGCAGCAGATTCTTGCCCAATCAATCAGTTCAGAAAATTGTAATGGGTTTATTGAACACATCACTGCAGCACCACAGCGACAGCCTCCTACATCAAACAGGAGAAACGTTTCAATCAGCGAGGCCCGAGGTCCCACCACCACCACGCTGCTGTCACTTTACATCACCGTCACCCCCGTAATCAAAACTCCAGAACATCCGCGGCCGATCCCTCTCATTATACTCCTGCGGCTCGAGCTTGCAGACATGATTATCTTCTACTCATAAGGTGACCTCATTCAATTAAAGCAGAACTGAAGGACATGGAATCAATGGAGAACCAGAACCAATTAAAAAACAGCTAATTGCAGATGCATTTTTAAGTGGATTGACTAAGAGGCCATCAATAACAACGGATCCTGCCAAGGAAATTATGCTCCGGAGAAGCTGACATATTCCGCTTGTGTTATGAGGAAACGTGACTTTCGGAAAAAGCCCCGAATGCAGCCACATTCGCCGTGGTCACCACGCTGGACAGTTATGACGAGTGACATTTGAGTGGCTATAGATCTGCTTTGTCCAGATATGAATGTATTCAGCCTTTCCGAGGTTCTGTAAGTGGATTAGAGTTCAGGACGACGACGAGAAGGACGCTGTTGTTCAGGACTCACGGTGATTGGAGTGGACGTGCTGCTTCTAAACTCCTCCTCTTTCAGTTTCAGCTGAGGGCGACTTCCTGAAAGCTTTCAGCATTCTTATCTACATGATCAGCCATAACTTCAGTACCACCTGCCCAATGTTCAGGAGCTCCCCTGGTTCCACAACAACAGAGCTGATCCTTCACAGCATGGACATCGCAAGAACTCTGAAGCTCCCCACTATGTTAGCAGACAGTCCTTTGAGTCCTGTAAGTTCTGAGATGGGCTTCCATGAGCACGTTTTCCATTCAAGTTTAGAAGGGCCATCTACACACCCAGAGAAAGTATATGATCTCTCAGACTCCGGCAAGCTGGTTAAATGTGATTGGTCAGTCAATAAGAGAAAACTGTGATTGGACAGTCAGTCCAAAAAGGCTATGATTGGACTGTCAGAGAAAGCTGTGTTTGGACTGTCAGAGAAAGCTGTGATTGGACATTCAGTCAGAAAAAAGCTGTAATTGGACAGTCAGAGAAAGCTGTGATTGGACAGTCAGAGAAAGCTGTGATTGGACAGTCAGAGAAAGATGTGACTGGACAGACAGTCAGGGAAATCTGTGATTGGACATTCAGTCAGAGAACGCTGTGATTGGACATTCAGTCCGAGAAAGCTGTGATTGGACATTCAGTCCGAGAAAGCTGTGATTGGACATTCAGTCCGAGAAAGCTGTGATTGGACACTCAGTCAGAGAAAGCTGTGATTGGACATTCAGAGAAAGCTGTGCTTGGACATTCAGTCCGAGAAAGCTGTGATTGGACATTAGTCAAAGATAGCTGTGATTGGACATTCAGTCAGAGAAAGCTGTGATTGGACATTCAGTCAGAGAAAGCTGTGATTGGACGGTCAGAGAAAGCTGTGGTTGGACATTAATTCAGAGAAAGCTGTGATTGGACATTGAGAACTTCAGTATTAGTATTTCGTATTTCCAGTTTTCTGAAACTCTAATCGCACTAATGGACCAGTGGCCTGCATTCCTCCAGTAAGCAGATTAGAGCCGTGTTGAGAAGATCATTAACAATATTGATTTACTAATAAATATGAAAATAATGATCAGCTGTAAAAGTCATGTTCCTTTCATCTGTTTAATCTCAATTTTCTGAATCAGCGGCTGAGAGACGGTCCTCCTCAGCCTCATCAGTGAATCACTGACGTTCACCCTTCTGCGGGTGTAAAGGTGAGGGTTCTACTGTAGATCATTCATGATTAGATATTTGATATTTCAAATTATTTTGGCTGTTGGCTGCTGCAGAACAGGCTCGCTTCTGCTTTCACAGCTATACCCTACTGCATCACACTCTGGACCGAGGTGTTGCTGTACCTTCACTGCAGACATAATCAATATGACTGTTCTATCACAGTGTTATGATAGAACAGTCGATATGCACTCCGAGACACAAATGTGATCTAATCTGTCTGATTATGTTATTGTATTTTTAATAAGAGAATATGAGTCTAAAGAGGATTCGGGCCAGTTTTGGGCTAAAACAGAAATGTCTGAGGTCCAGCAGGTCCGGTTGGGTGAAGGAACCCATAGTAAAGTAGATCTGCCTGTCTGTATAGAACATGCTTTATGCATAATCTTACCCAGAGAACCAACAGTGGTTCTCCAGCGTTGCTCAAAGAAGCTGTTTTAGGAGTGTCAGTGCAGCTTTCATCAGCAGGTGGAGGCTGTGTGTGTGTGTGTGTGTGCGTGTGTGTGTGTGTGTGTGTGTGTGTGTGTGTGTTTCAGGTTGAGAGGGCCTGTGCTGCTTTTATAGTCCAGATGAAAGGCTCCATGCCCCATCCTTCCCCCGCCATCAAGCATAAACGAAATGACACATTTAAAGTAAATTACAGGAAGGAAACCTTTGATGTTGCTGAAACGAATCCACAAAACTAATAAGCGGGATTTTCCTCCTTAATTCCGACAGAAGCTCCAAATGCGGGGTTTAAATTCAATCAGAGGGATGATGAATCGCCTTTGTCTGTGCGACACCCCCAACCACAACACACCGACTCAGCACCTTTAACGCACCTGCAGCAGAGACAGGGCACTGGGTTCTGCCCAAAACACACCATGGAACATGAATACATCACTGGAACCTCATTTAGACTGAAAGAACCACAGCAGAACACCTCCTGCGGAGAATCGGCTGAAGCAGAGAGCCCAGCAGCTTAGCCCCACCCATTCAGCCTACAGCAGTTTGGCCACACCCATTCAGCCTATAGCAGTTTGGCCACACCCATTCAGCCTATAGCAGTTTGGCCACACCCATTCAGCTTACAGCAGTTTAGTCCCACCCACTGAGCCTAGTGCAGTTTAGCTCCACCCCTTTAGCCTACAGCTGAGAGAACAGCTGGTTGTACTGGTTTCAGGTGGGTTGATCAAGTTCCATTTTCTGATTTTGTCAGATCTTTGCTCTCTTAAAGCTTACATTGTGTGTGTGTGTGTGTGTGTGTGTGTGTGTGTGTGTGTGTGTGTGTGTGTGTGTGCGCGTGTGTGTGTGTGTGTGTGTGTGTGTGTGTGTGTGTATGTGTGTGTGTGTGTGTGTGTGCGTGTGTGTGTGTGTGTGTTTGAAATACAGGTGCACAAACATCACAAAGCTCAGCTTCGCACACACATACACACACACACACACACACACACACACACACACACACACATTCTAGATAAGCACCATCAAAGCATGCTGCACACCATTAGTAGTTCTATAGTGTGACCCTGGGGGGGTTGTGAGGGGTGAGGGCTCTGTCAATACCTCTCTCTCTAATAATAGCTGCCATTATCAGCTCCCTGATGTGCTGTAAGAATGATTCACCTGGAGCTGCCCAGTGTTGGAGGGGTGGGTAGGTGGGGGATGATGTGGGTGATAGGGGGTGAGGGAGTAATTAAGTGACCATTAGAGTTTACTGTGAGTTCCTCCAGAGCGCTCGTAAATGAGACAACCTAGCTGTGGACCACCATCGTCTCTAGCAGAAGAACACTTTGGCATTTTGACGACCTTGGATTTAGGGTTTAGATGATGGGGGTGGGATTTGAAGGCACAAAACTGAAGTTTTACACCTCTGATGAACACAAGCAACAAAGCTGAAAACTCGGATGGGGCAGTGGCACCAAGATCTGATGAGGAAATCATGGTCAGCCTTTCTGCTGCATTATCCAGCCCAACTCACGCTCATCAGAGAAAACACAAAATTCATCAACTAACCTCCTCTGCTCCCCATCCCCATCTAATGAACCTCCACTGCTCCCCATCCCCATCCCCATCTAATGAACCTCCTCTGCTCCCCATCCCCATCTAACTAACCTCCTCTGCTCCCCATCCCCATCTAATGAACCTCCACTGCTCCCCATCCCCATCTAATGAACCTGCTCTGCTCCCCATCCCCATCTAATGAACCTGCTCTACTCCCCATCCCCATCTATCAAACCTCCTCTGCAACCCATCCCCATCTAATGAACCTCCTCTGCTCCCCATCCACATCTAATGAACCTGCTCTGCTCCCCATCCCATCTACCAAACCTCCTCTGCTCCTGATCTCCATCTAATGAACCTGCTCTGCTCCCCATCCCATCTAACGAACCTCCTCTGCTCCCCATCCCCATTTAACGAACCAGCACTGCTTCCCATCCTCATCCCCAAACTCCTACCAGTAAACCAGACTAAAGGATTAGGTGAACAGCAGGCCAGTTATCATAATTGCATAATTGAAATATAAATGATTCTGTATAAATATATGATTTATCTGTTTATTTTCAGTTCATTCATAAATATTAAGAAAATGAAGAGATGCACCGTTAATATTTCTTTTAAAATGAATATAAGCACTTAACTCACCAGCTTCTCTCCAGACTCTGTGGACTTCTTGTTGTCCATTGCAGCAGAGCAGAGAGATGCTGTTTAAAACAGTGGTCCCCTGCCATGGTTCTAACTTTAGCTCTAACCCTAATCCATCTCACCTGGTCCAGCTAATGACTGTCTGCATAGGCTGGCAGGGGGTAGATCTCTAGAGAGGACGTGATGACCACTGCTTTAAAAATGTATGAGACACGGTGCCCGATTGGCAGAGAATTAATCACCACACCCTCCAGTTTATTTTCCACTCTTTAGATCCACACGTAGGCATAGCTATTATCACACTATGCCCTCTCAGCTGGCCTGGAAACATATCCCAGATATGCCAGTCTGGTAGAACAGCGTAAACATGGTCTTCATGTGGAGAACAAACCCAGCCTCAGGTGAGGAATATGACCTTCATGTCAGCTGATGCTATGAGCAGAACCTGGCCTCAGGCATCTCATGTGAAGCAGTGATGTGTGTGTAGCACTGGCATGAAGGGGGGGGTGATGGGGGGGGGGGGTCGGTCTCAGGTCAGCTGCGAATCAGAGCTCCATCACAGACTGGACTGACAGCAGCACAGAGTGAGCTGATGTGTGGCATCATCTGGACTTTTCACGGATCTGTTACGGGTCAGCAGAGTTTCCAATCTCAGGACACTGTCCAACAGGACACTCCCCAAAAGACATACTCCAACCGGACAGTCCCCCAACAGGACACGGTCCAATGGCACTGCCAAAGCACCACTGCAACTAAGATACGAAGCACTGGCATCTAAAGTCATTTTGCTCATGGAAAAGGTTAAACAGTATTCAGACCCCTACATCCGCACTTTGTGAGCGGTAACATACTGTTTTCTTGGCCTCAGAACTCAGGATCAGAGTAACCTACAGACATGTTACCCATATCATGAACTACAACACTTACCCTGTCAGTGTGTCAATCATATAATCAAGAAATTCAGCTCAGAAAACAGCAAAGACTCTCTCATTACCCACCTAATAAAACCCCAGATTAAATGCCAAAGTAGCCATTCAGTGCATGTTTACTGCTCTGGCCACGTGGACATGATCAACCTGCATACAGACTCTGACTGATCAGAGAGAGGGGGCGGGGCTGATGCTCAACCTGCATACAGACTCTGACTGATCAGAGACGAGAGAGGGGACAGGTTAATTTTTGATCAAAACATTGTCAGGTTAATACAAATATCTACATTCTTTTAACATTTATATCTTATATATCTTTATATCCTAAATATAACAATGTCTGGCAGGTGTGATTATCTCCTATAATTACATTTTAGGTGAATAAAAGTACACCAAACTCTAAAATATGCCCCAAAATTCCCGTATCCCTTATTACACTTATTGTGTAAATGTTTCTGCCCTCTAGTTAATATTCCTCTGACAGCACTGAAGAAAAACTGCTGTCAACTTGTTTTATTTTATTATCATTATTCTGCCTCTCCAAACCCGGAGCAGAGGTCAGCAGTGTCTCTCACCCCTGGGACTATAGGACAGATAAATGACCGATTACAGATGAAATCAGAGCAGTTGTTGAAACACACTGTGAGTCGCTACTCGGCTGAGTGGACGGTCATTAGCCGCTCCACTTCACTGCCGCCCCACATCACAGCCAGAGATGGAGAAATCCTCCTGCTGTCAGGCCGGATCACTCGGGACCGCTGATGTTCTGCTAAATCCCTGTCCTCCAGCCGCCCTCCACAGCGAGCTGCAGTCATGACAGCAACTCCGATCCAATGCTAGGAGCTCTCTGAGGAGCACTGCAGGGAACCCTGGACTGCAGGAAACCAGCAGCATCCAAAAGGTATGATCCCTCAACACGTGCAGCTGCCATAGTTCTCCGGTCCTTCTAAATTAAATTTGGAAGATTTCAGGCTTACACCCCCTCATCATCCCAACCTGAGCAATGAATAGTCTGTATTAAACCTGTATGAAAATGTAAATAAAATAAAATGAAGAAACTTTATTTATATTATCTCTTCAAACATAAAACAGAATAAATAAAACTTTTATGTTCATATACACAGGGGTTGGACAATGAAACTGAAACACCTGTCATGTTAGTGTGGAAGGTTTCATGGTTAAATTGGAGCAGCCTGGTGTCCATTCTTCATTAATTGCACATTGAACCAGTAAGAGCAGAGTGTGAAGGTTCAATTAGCAGGTAAGAGCACAGTTCTGCTCAAATATTGCAATGAACACAACATTATGGGGGACATACCAGAGTTCAAAAGAGGACAAAGTGTTGGTGCACATCTTGCTGGGGCCTCTGTGACCAAGACAGCAAGTCTTTGTGATGTATCAAGATCCACGGTATCCAGGGTAATGTCAGCACCACCAAGAAGGACCAACCACGTCCAACAGGATTAACTGTGGACGCAAGAGGACGCTGTCTGAAAGGGATGTTGGGGTGCTAATCTGGATTGTATCCAAAAAATGTCCTTCTCAAGACGAACTGACGCTGTATTGGCCACAAAAGGAGGCCCTAGTACACCATACTAATCAATTATTGTGGTCTAAAACCAGGTGTTGCAGTTTCATTGTCCAACCCCTATATTTTGCTATATCAGACAGAGATTCTCAGTGGTCCTACGTCTGACTTTGACTCTCAACTGACTTATCCTAACCCCAGCTGATACAGTGTACATGCTAAACCTGCATAGAGACTCTGACTGATCAGAGAGAGGGGGTGGGGTTAATGACATCACTGGCTTATGAAGGAAATTGAGAAGGAAGGGCCCCAACCCCAGCTGAAACAGAGATTCTGATTGGTTCTGTCTTTTCATACCCGCAGCATGTGAGACGTTCCACTATGTCAAACAATGCTATTACTGTGTACTAGTGAATATCATCCCACTTTGAGCAGTGGTGACTAATATTTAGCACACAATTAGTGTGCATGTGAACTTAGATAATGAGTTGATTCAGGTGAGCTGGGAACTGGAGCAGAAGAGAATGTAGAAGGTCTTACGGGTTGATGGACACTGCTGTAGTATTGCTCCTCCGGCAGTTGAATTGATCAGTATGCAGGGACCAGGTTTGGAAAAGGGAGTTGAGAGTTCCACACACACTCACAAAGTCTTTATATCACTGCTCCTGGCATATACACTCCTTCTCACACTTAACCTTCTGCCAGACCTGAGCTTTCCACGCCAGTTCACTGCTGGAGTGCTGCGTTGTGGCCTGGGACAGTTAAAGTCTTTATGACCCGCCCTGGTTTTTAGAGGCCTCTTTAAATAGGAATGCACCGCAGGCCCTGATTTCCCTCATGATTAATAAAGCATCTCTTTGTGGGCAGGAGGCTGGAGGTGGACAGCATGGGGAAGGTGTGTGTGAGGTTCAAGAGGGCTTCCGCAGCCCTGAATGAAGGTTACCATTACCAGGCCTTACGAAGGGCACATCAGCCTGTGCCAGTTCACACACCGCTGGCAGTGAGCACACATGCCCCAAGCTACCTGCCTTTAAGGGCCCTTGCCGGTACAGGTACAAGAAGCTTCCAGTGCATGTTTACTGCTCTGTCCGTGTGCACATGCTCACCCTGCATGCAGACTCTGACCGATCAGTGAGAGGGGGTGGGGCTAATGATGCCACTGACCCAGATATTGGGATGCAGAGGAAAATGAGACGAGGAAGGGTTGTTGGCTCACACAGTGTTCAAACTCTGGATGATCAATTTCCAACAGGATTTCTGAGACGTAATGAACACAGAGTTCGTAGTCTAGGGTGACTGTAAATATGGTTTATGGGATTTGCTTTAGGGGTTCCTTTGTTGGCATGGTGGGGGGCTGTCACAAAGTTGGAACGTCAACTCACATTACCCAGCTTTTCTGAAGCAGCTTGCATGGGCATGACGACTCACGATTGCAAGGAGTCTTCTGCCAGGCTTGGTGCAATTACACATTATCACCAGAGAGGTCTCTAACCCTAAGGCCCAGAGACTATCGCTTTAACCGCTAAGTGCAGGGATGCTGAGGCGGCAGGACTGTTTATCCCTATGTGGGAAAAAAATAGCCCACATTAATCGTGCTTTTGTCCTCTGACCTCCAGAAACACGACTAACAGCTGAGTAGAAAAACAATTCTCGGAAGAACTCTGCCCCCTTCAGTGAGGAGCATTGTCTGCTTTGTTCCGAGGCTATAGCTGTGGAGGTCTGCTGCATAAGCAACCCTCGAGACCCAGCATGGCTCTAACTACGCAGCACGGCTGTAATTAAGGAACATGCTTCAGCTCACCCCCACACGGTGCTGCATTATGCAAAACTTCGTTTTGTGGAATTTCAATGGCAGGACTCGACCTGAGACGGCCTAGTTTTGACCTTCAGAGGTGTTTATGAAGGAATGTTTACAAGCGAGTCAAAATGGATTAAAACAGGTCACCAAGGAATACCTGAGTGGAAAGCAGAGGTCATCAGCATTCTGCAGCTGGTCTTCAGCATCGGTTCTTCCTCAAAGTTTAGGTGGCTCTCCGTTCGTGCCACCAGAGGATGAGCTGTTTTTCCAAATGCTGCGGCTTGTTTCTCAATTGCCTCCTTGAGCAGTGATTGATAATCTCACCTCGTCAATTAACTCGCAAATTGGGGTCAGAGGGTCTGAGGGGTTTAAGTGCAGCAGAGAGGAGGAGATTAGAGGGTTTAGAGAAAGTGTTGAGTGGAGGTGTGAGAGGGCATGAAGTCATGAAGCTAAACGAGGAGCCCTCAGAGTGCCTTTCTGAAGGGTTACGTTGCATTTGGCTATTCAATATAAACAAACAGTATATGGACAAAAGTATTGGGACACCTGTTCATTCATGATCATTCTGAAATTAAGGGTATTACATAAGTTTAACCTACTAGATTGTGGTGAACATTCCTTTGAAGAATTGACTCCCAAATCCCCAACTCATCCCAAAAGTATTGGATGGAGCATCACCATTCCGGAGAACACAGTCCCACTGCTCCACTGCTGGGTCGCTTTATACCCCACTAGCCCACACCTGGCATTGTGTGGGCTCTGTGGGTAGGACTGCCCACCACTCCGGGCATGTGTGCTCACTGCCCCCTGCTGTGTGAAGTCACTGTGTGGTTAAATGTGGAGGATTCATTCCTCACATTACTGCATATACGGAGGTAATGTGAGTATATAAGCAGTCTATAGCTTCAGCTGTAAGACACGTTAACTTTCACAGAGGTGCTTCTGTGCCATTTGGTCAATTCTTGATTTGGCCTTTAAGTCAAGAACATCCCTATCAATTCCTCATGGAAAGAAAAGAGAGAGGGGGATTTTTATTCCGCACACTCTGCTCAAGACAGATTGCCAAGGGATCGATAGCCATGGATGCTGTTACTGTATCAGCTCATCCAACAAATCCAATTCAATTCTCCACAACTGAAGGAGGAAAACAGATCTATTCAGAGTTCTTAGAACCTGGAGAGGCTTTCACTTCAGAGGGGAGGTGAAAATGGGCATTCTGCTCTAAAATTGTGTGTGTGTGTGTGTGTGTGTGTGTGTGTGTGTGTGTGTGTGTGTGTGTGTGTGTGTGTGTGTGTGTGTGTGATGAATGCTGGCTGAGAGGACAGTAGGAGTCTGACAGGTAGATATGTGTCCTCAGGAAAGTGTTTGAATATTAAAAAGATAAACAACTACTGTGTTACAGCACATTTACATGTAAGGCATTAAGCAGACGCTCTCATCCAGGGCAACTTACAAAATGCCTTTGCCGTTTACTCGGAAAATATCCGCAGCTAGTTTGTATAGGGCACAGAATCAAAAAGAATGCCTCAAGCTTATAGCAGCTGCCAAAAACAGGATATCTTAAACACCATGATTAATGGTATTTAGTGTGGTTATATAAGACAGTAATGTAGGTATATATGGAAATAATGTGGTTATATAAGACAGTAACCTGGGTATGTAAGACACCAATGTGGGTATATAAGAGTAATGTGGGTATATAAGAGTAATGTGGGTATATAAGACTAATGTGAATATATAAGACAGTACTGTGGGTATATAAGAGTAATCTGCTATATAGACAGTAATGTGGATATATATGATGACAGTAATGTGGAGTATATAAGACAGTAATGTGGGTATATAAGACAGTAATGTGGATATATGACAGTAATGTGAAAATATAAGACAGTAATGTGGATATATGACAGTAATGTGGGTATATAAGACAATAATGTGAAAATATAAAGCAATATGTGGTATATAAGACAGTAATGTGGGTATATAAGACAGTAATGTGGATATATGACGATAATGTGAAAATATAAGACAGTAATGTGGATATATGACAGTAATGAAAATATAAGACAATGTGGATATACTTGACAGTAATAATGGGTATATAAGACAGTAATGTGAAAATATAAGGCAATGTGTGGGTATATAAGACAGTAATGTGGGTATATAAGACAGTAATGTGGATATATGACAGTAATGTGAAAATATAAGACAATGTGGATATATGACAGTAATGTGAAAATATAAAGACAATAATGGATATATATGAAATGTGTAGTATATAAGACAGTAATGTGAATTATATGACAGTAATGTGAAAATATAAGACAATGTGTGGGTATATAAGACAATAATGTGGTATATAAGACAGTAATGTAGTATATAAGACAGTAATGTGGGTATATAAGGCAATTAAGTTATACATAAAGGACAATCGGTATTGGGTATATAAGGTAGTAATGTAGGTATATAAGGCAGTAATGTGGGTATATAAGGCAATGATATGGGTATATAAGACAGTAATGTGGGTATATAAGGCAGTAATGTGGGTATATAAGACAGTAATGTGGGTATATAAGGCAGTAATGTGGGTATATAAGGCAGTAATGTGGGTATATAAGACAGTAATGTGGGTATATAAGGCAGTAATGTGGGTATATAAGACAGTAATGTGGGTATATAAGGCAGTTATTTTATATATAGAAGGCAATTGCGTGGGTATGTAAGGTAGTAATGTAGGTATTTAATGTGGTATTGTGGATATATAAGGCTTTAAGTACTTATAGGGGTATATAGTCCTGAATATAATTTAATAAGCCTTGAATATAATATAGATACAACGTGTCCAGGTGTTGAATCTGATGTGAGCTGCTATTAATGCTGTAACTGAAACAGCACATGCCAGAGTCGCTTGTTGGTTCACACTGACAGTTCGAGCCAGGTGCTGGCCAGCTCACTCACCTCACACCTCACTCACAAGATAACAGCTCACAACAGAAGCTGTCTACCTGCCTACATTTAACACAAACCGACCAGGCTTTTGGGCTGCATACCGTATGGTCATGGAGATACCACTCAGATTCAGAAGATCCACCAGCAGCCATGTTGCGTTGAGTCTCCACAGCAAACGCAGCAAAACTTTGAATATTTTGATTTCAGACAGTAATCATTAGGATGAATCATTTATTGAGTGGATATTGATTTTGAGTTGAATTTCTGGCAGCAAGGACAAACGAAGCGAGTATAAGGAGAGTCAGAAGAGGCAGGTTCAACATGGTGCTGTTGATGTCGAATACATCCTAATGTCCACAGACTATTCTAAACACCTAAAGATCTAGTCCTGTTTCAGAAGGTCAGTCAGATGTGGTCGGTGATAGGAGCTGAAAAGATGGTCTGTGGTGGTCTGTTACTACAGAATTGTGTGAAAGCGTTCTGCAACATAAGAGTAGAACAATGGTCCATTATGACAAAGGAAAACTCGTCTGGAATAATTTGAAAAAGCAGACAGTAGAAGAACTCACAATAATTCAACTGGGACACAGCCAGACCTGGAAACAGTCCACCTGGAAACAATCCAAGTGCACCATGGCAACAGTGAAGACACAGATGAGGGGCTGGGCATGAGGGTGGGGCTCATGGCTGGAAAAGGCTGAGATGCTACAGGAGGTAACTGAGATATTCGGACTCTGCTGATTCATAAACACCCACCATTAGATGTGTTATGTGGGTGGTGGGTCATGTATTTTGTAATGAGAAGGACATCCTGTAGTCTTTCAGCAGTGCACACAAGACTATTATCAGTCCAGCAGTGACACTGGGAGGTTTAAAAACTCCAGCAGCACTGCTGTGTCTGATCCATTCATACCAGATGAGATTCTGTCTCTGATTTTACATCTACAAGGTGGAGCTAATAAAGTGGGCAGTGAGTGGACACACACCAGTGCAACACACACTAACACACCACCATGTCAATGTCACGGTGCAGCAGTGAGAATGACCCACCACCCACATGATACCTGCTCTGTGGTGGGCCTGTGGGGTCCCCAAACCTTGAAGATCAGGGTGAAAGGTGGGACGTGAGTGTGCGCTGTAGCACTCATCTAATACTTTTGAGAAGGATGTGACTGGGGAGTCCATTCAGGTCCTCACAGCAATGTACCAAAGTCTAGCAGAAGGTTACTCCAACAAAAGCAGGACAAACTTTTAATATCCTAGCTTTCGAAAAGGTGTCCCCAATACTTTGCCCATATACTGTATGTAAGTGTATAATTTGCTATATATTATAATACATTATTGCGGCTGTGTCTCAGGATGTGGTTCCCTGTACCTCAGTGTCGGAGGTAGTGAATTAACACGGGGTGTCCAGTGGCGATTGTGATATCAAAGTGATTTACCACAGACACTCCTCAGCGTCACTCTGCAAGAAGAATACAGGGGTGAGATCATTCTGACAGTGACAGTAAAGCACCAGCATTACATTGTTTGAACCCTTTCTGTCTGACAGATGCATAAGGTGTCAGTGGAACTGGTGTGATTTAGCCTGGAGAACCCAGCGGCTCTTAAAGTGCTCAGAAAGATGCTTTCGTAAGCCGCTCAACCGGCTTCCACGGGCATCATGGGTAATATTGGTCATGATAAGGGTGATATAGAGGGTGTTAGGACTGTGATTTTTATGTCGTGGTGCTGAAAGGTAAAACCGGATTTAGCAGACCAGCAGGTCATTGTGGAAGTTGTGGGAGAATGGCGTGGGGTGAGCATTGGAAATATGAGAGTTCAGCACTACAGGTTTTAAGCTTTAGATGTGATCAGATTTCATTTATTAGTTTGATTAGAATTTATGCCAATTTATACAATTTTCCCTCCCAATTTGGAAGGGCAATGTTAGGACTCAACATGCTCCCGACACTAGGAAAGAAGTGAAGCCAAACACGCCTTTTTGCCTTATTTCGCCGCTGCTGGGAGGCCAACGCACCCGGAGGAAAGTGTCGGGTCCCCAACGATTCTCACCCATACAGAGTGAGGTGTATTTTGACCGATAAAGATCAGGAAAATATTCTTTTATTAGTTCAGTCGTGGGAAAGGAGTGGGGACATCTTTCTTCCAGTCGACGTCAGTGACAAGCATGGCCCAAGATCCAAACCTGCGATTAGACTTCTGAGCCCCTTGGAGCCCCTTAACTCTAATAAAGAGAGGTGCTTTCTTCGGGTTTTGCAGGCCGTGTGTGCCCTCTGCCTTCCGCTGTGCCCATTCGCATTCTTCTTTTTGTCTGTTGACTGTTAAATCTGATTATCCCACTCATGGAGTTTCACACCCACATGTTAACCTTTAGAACTCTAGGCTGATTGTGTGGGATGTTTTTGAGCTTTGAAGAACATACGAAATATCGTTATTCTCAGAAGATCAGAGACTACTCAAATTAGTTTTACAGAATTTGAATTTTTGCATGTTTTTCTTATAATCATGTTGGAAATTGATCAACCGGAGTGTTTTTCAGCTGAAAATCCAAGAATGTTGATGTGTTATTTGTCATGGTTGTATTAAGACATATATTTATAACAGTTCTTCAAAATACTGGACAGTATCCCAAAAAATAAAAAAGGAACAGCCTGAATGTCCTTTATTGTTTTGTTGATATATGTGTATCTGTATTAGCCCTTCTCAGGACTTTTATTTACAATTTTGAAAACTGTGTGAGAGCAAGAAAGAAACAGAAACTGTCCTAAGCTACTCATTTTCATTTATAATCCAATATCTGGGTCAGTGATATCATTAGCTCCACCCCTCTCACTGATCAGTCAGAGTCTGTATGCAGGTTGAGCATCAGCTCCGCCCCCTCTCTCTGATCAGTCAGAGTCTGTATCCGGGTTGAGCATCAGCCCCCGCCCTCTCTCTGATCAGTCAGAGTCTGTATGCAGGTTGATCATCAGCCCGCCCCTCTCTCTGATCAGTCAGAGTCTGTATGCAGGTTGATCATCAGCCCCGCCCCCTCTCTCTGATCAGTCTGTTGAGCATGGTCACATGGACGAGCAGTAACATGCACTGAAGCTCCTTTGGCTTTTAACTGGGTTAATTCAGTTGGAAAGGTGAATTTCAGCTGTTTATTGATTATATAGGGTGAAATGTTGTAGTTAATGGACTCATCATCAACTCTGTAATCACTGTAGTAGACTTCTTCTGTAGGGATTCCTGAGTTCCAGACTTTAAGCTGATTAAGCAGATGCAATACTTTATGCCAATGAGACGTAGTGATAGATTGTTATATTCGGGTAATTGAGCTCCTACAGATCTCAAACACTTCATTAAACAACAGAAGCTCCTGACCTTCCTGCACCTGTTGTCTCCACTGCCACTATGAGTGAGGTGCCATTAATGAGGAGTGCTTTTCATTAGTACCTCCATCCAGAATTCCCACAATCAGACGACTCCTCTTCAGTATAATATTACAAAATTTTATGTTGGAATGTCCGGAATGTCAGTGTGGTTTTATTTTAGATACACATACAGACTGAACAGCTTTGGGTGTTATAAACACACTCCACCCTAGTGTTATAAACATACTCCACCCTGATATTAAATACACACTCCACCCTAGTGTTATAAACATACTCCACCCTGATATTAAATAGAGAGAGCGAGAGAGAGAGAGAGAGAGAGAGAGAAATGAAAAAAGGAAGGTTAAGATCTTCACCATTGTCTTTGGAGCTCTTTGTTTTCCGTGTGTGCGTGTGTGTGTGTGTGTGTGTGTGTGTGTGTGTGTGTGTGTGTGTGTGTGTGTGTGTGTGTGTGTGTGAAGGGGAATCATATTTTCATTACCCAGCTGCTCTCTTTCTCGACCTTTAATTAAATAAGATCAATCTAAACATAAAGACAGGTGAGTTTTAACAGCCAGCTTAATACACAGTTTAATTACAGTCTGTACTCACAGCAGAGCACCACAACCAGTGTGTGTGTGTGTGTGTGTGTGTGTGTGTGTGTGTGTGTGTGTGTGTGTGTGTCTGCGTGTGTATGTGTGCATGTGTGTGCGTGTGTGCGTGTGTGCGTGTGTGTGTGTGTGTGTGTGTGTGTGTGTGTGTGTGTGTGTGTGTGTGTGAAATAAGCAATAAAAAATGAGCAGGAAACCCAGCCCCAGTTTCAAAAATGCAAAATGACACTGTGACATTGTGGATGAGACACAGCAGAGCTGCTGGAGTGTTTGAACCCCTCAAAGTCACTGCTGGACTAAGAACAGTCCACCAACCAGAAATGTCCAGCCGACAGCGTCCTGTGAGCACTGATGAAGGACTAGAGGACGACCAACACAAACTGTGCAGAAACAGATGAGCTTCTGTCTCTGACTTTACATCTACAAGGTGGAGACACTCGGTAGGAGCGTCTAATAGAGTGGACAGTGAGTGGACACAGTGTTTGAACACTCCAGCAGCACTGCTGTGTCTCATCCACTCGTACCAGCAACACACACTAACACCACCACCACCATGTCAGTGTGAGTGCAGTGCTGAGAATGACCCACCACCCACATCATAGCTGCTCTGGTGGTCCTGTGGGGTCCTGATCATTGAATACAGGGTGAAAGTGCTCCTGTATTATCAGAGGAATGTCATGGTTTATTGGTCTATTTGTTAAAAACAACTGAAAATATATTCTCTCTTTTTCACACAGACACACACACACACACACACACACACACACACACACACACACACACCTACTGACTTAAATAAATACATAAATAAAAAAACAAACAGTTCCACATGGACGGGAGAGAGGGAGGATGAGTTTTGCATCGTTTAGTGTTTCCTTCTTAGCTGAAAGACTTCTAGCTATTATATAATATGCTGTGTGTGTGTGTGTGTGTGTGTGTGTGTGTGTGTGTGTGTGTGTGTGTGTGTGTGTGGCATAGGCCTAAATGAAGGACGTTTATCTTTCCTCTCCAGAGTGTATTATGTTTCACGCTGGGCTCGGGGGGGAGATAATAAGACATGTTGAATTTGTGTCAGCTGACGAAGCTCGGTCCTTGGTTGTCCCTCTCTCTTTCTCTCTCTCTCTCTCTCTCTCTCTCTCTCTCTCTCTCTCTCTCTCTCTCTCTCATTCTCACCCCATTCCAATGCACCCTACTTCCAGTCCACCGTGTGTGTGTGTGTGTGTGTGTGTGTGTGTGTGTGTGTGTGTGTGATTGTCCTCACTCTTTTGAAATTGCTGGAGTTCCCTATCCCGACTCTTCACTGTAAGAGGGTGAGGTTGGTCAGGGCGATGAGGATGATTGGGCTGGTGGAGTGATTAGAGTAATAGGGTGATCAATGTGATGGAAATGAGTGATCAGGGCCACTGGCGTGATCGGGGTGAACAGGGTGAAGAGGGTGATCAGGGTCATCGTGATGACTGGGGTGATTAGTGTGATCAGGGTGAGTCGCAGTACAGATCAGCCAATCGGAAAGCGGTGATTTACGTACATCAAAGGTACCGTGTTAAAGGTACCGTGTTATAAAGAGAGGTTGGCGGAGGAAGGTGTTAAGACGGTGTTGTAGGGGAAGTTCAGGTGGAATCAGAACTGTGCTGTTCGTGGAACTGGTCGTTGGTCAGAACACTGGAACTGACCTGCTCTTTTGATTCTTAGGTTGAAAGATTGAAAAGGGTCCACAGAATCCCAGTTTCTGCTGGGATGTGTGGGAAGTATTGTGCTGATATGAGTGTATTCAGACACTGTGTCCACTCACCGTCCACTCTATTAGACCTACTACCTAGTTGCTCCACCTTGTAGATGTAAAGTCAGAGACAGAAGCTCATCCTCTAGTGATCATAGAAAAAGGGAGGTAGTCATAATGTTCGGGTTCACGGTTATTCCGTGTGTGGTGAAGGTTGTACAGCACACAATCTTTCAGGTTTCAACAGGTAAATGCTCCAGATGAAAGGCAGACCAGGGATGTGAAGACGGGTATCTTCTCTGCTCTTAAAAAAGATGATGATGCACCTGCCTCTGTTCGCACGGTCATCAGTGCTGGCGTTGTGTTGGAAGAGGCTGTTGTCATCACGGACCTTCCTGACCTCCCTTCTACATTTGCCTACCTTCTCGGCCTGCTCTGCCTTGAACGTGGAGCTCCCAAAAGAACATGAGTTGAAGCTGTTCTGCACATCTTCATGGACGTGTCCACCACTCACCACAAACCAAGCTCTGTCTCTAACTTCGAGGCTGGTATTTTTTCTTCATCATTGTGGTTTTTTTTGTCTTATGCTGGTTGGCCAAGTGTGTGTGACAGTTTTGGAAATGATTGCAAGTGAAGCTTGAGGGAACAAGTGTAATTGGACGTGCTTTAATTTGGACATGGCCCACGTTTTTGGCTTTTATGGTTATTGTTCTGCTGTTTTTGAGACTTTTTTGGGTTATTTTTACTATGTTGGCAGAGTTCTACTGCTTCTCGAAGTAGAAGTTCTGTGAATGTTGCTTATGTTATGGGTTTGTTTAAGGTAATAACCATTTTTTAAACAAGCATACATTTATTTCCAGCATCTTCTTTTTGCCATTTTTCCAATTTTTCACCCCTACTAATTTTTTTTACCCATCCCCCTAAGTAGCCTACATGCCCTGCTCTCAGGGGGGAGAAATCGTCCGCATGTTTCCTCCGAGTCACGTGACTTGTATCGTTGCCGGGCAGCCATTGCACTTGGAGGAGAACGCCGGATCCCCAGATGTGACACAATGGCTGGCAGACGCCTGCGTCGTACAGCAGCACACTTTGTGAGATGTGGGAGGAGCACCAAGGGAGAGCGAGTCAGTTTCTCTCCCTCTGGACCCCAGCTGCCGATGGTGAGCAGCAGCCAGCAACTGCAGGATCATAGTGGTACTAGTGGTGGTGCCTTAGCCCGCTACACCACTCGGGGCCTCCAGCATCTTTCTGATGCTGTGACGATTGAATTGCAGTGGGTTTGAATCGGCAGTATTAGTTAACCTCCTTCCCCACTGACTCCAAAACACACTGTTCATGTTATGGGTTTGTTCACATACAAAAAATTAACACAACTGTAGGTGGTTTTCTTATAAATGTTAATTAAAAATGATGTAAAAAAAAAAATTCTACTGCAGTAAGTCGCCTTAAAATGTTGAGCTTTTCTCAACATTTTCAATTTTACAATGAATGAGATCAGAGCGTTTCTGGGCAGTGACTGTAACGAGGACCAAAGAAGACCATCATGGGATTCCATGACCACCCACCTCGCCTGGAGCCACTCAAGGACCTGGATCCTGCCGGCTCAGCTTGCTGCTCTGCTCTGATAAGGTTCTCCACAGCCTGGGAGCACATGGTTCGCTCTTCTCAAGTTCTCCACTGAAGCTGCTTTTGTGCTCCGGAACACTGGGCTTACGCCACCGAGGGGGTGCTGGTCTGATCAGCCGGAGCTGTCCACAATTTTCTTAAAATCCTTCCAGGAGACATCATGACACCTATCTTGTTTTTTTGGTTTTTTTTTACTGGCTCTTTGTTTCTGGTCAACTCAGTAGAGCTAACCAGTAGAAAACTACAGCATCCAAAAGTTTGGGCACCCCTGGTTAAAATGACTGTTACTGTGAACAGTTAAGGAACTTGAAGATAAACATCTAAAAGATGACACATTTCCTTTGTATTTTAAACAAAAACAAAATAACCAAAAGAAAAAGGGCCCAAAGCAAATCTTTGGGAACCCTGCATGCTTAGTACCTAGTTCTAGGGGTGCTCTTTGGCAAGTATCACAGCTTGTAAAACACATTCTTCAGTTCTTGTTTGAGGGATTTTCATCCATTCCTCGCAGGTTTTCCATTTCGGTGATATTCCTAGGCCGTCTTGCATGCGGTGCTCCACAGATCCATAGATTTCCAATGATGTTCAGATCTGTGGACTGTGAGGACCATGTTAAATCCTTCAGCTGCACCTTTTAAGGGTCTTTTGTGGATTTTGTTTAGGATCATTATCTATTTATAGAGGTAATCATCTTTTCACCTTCAGCTTTTTTACACATGGTGATCCCTGTGCCACTGGCTGCAACGCAACCCTAAAGCATGATTGATTCAACCCCATGCTAAACAGTTGGGAGATGTTCTTTTCATGAAATTGTTCACCCTTTTTCTCCAAACATTTTTTTTGCTCATTGTGGCCAAATAGTTCTATTTAACCTCATCTGTCCACAGGACTTGTTTCAGGCTTGTTTGGATGTTCTTTTGAAAACATCTGATGTAGGAGTTTGTGGTCAGGATGCAGGAGAGATTTTTATTTGATGATTCTTCCATGAAGGTCGTTTTTGTGCAGATGTTGCTGAACAATGGAACAATGCAGCACAACTCCAGAAATCTTCCTGAAGGTCTTCTGTAGTCAAGCAGGAGTTCTGATTTGCCTTTCAAGTCATCCTGTCTCTTTTTCTTTTCTTCCAGACCTTATCTTGACCTTGACCTCCACTGTTCCTGTTAACAGTCATCTCTTAATTACACTGTAAATGGAGAAAATGGCAACCTGAAAACGCTTTACTATCTTCATATAGTCTTCTTCTGTTTTGTGGACCTGAACCATTTTAATTTTCAGAGTGCTAGGCAGCTGCTGAGAAGAACCCATGGCTGATAGAGGAGGTTAGAGGAGCCTGAGTATTTATAAAACTTTGAAAATGATAACGTAAGCACCACACCCGAATCTCAACAGCATCAAGGTTCAAGTTTAGGACAATTGTAGACAGTCGAGGACAATGTCCAAGGACCTGTTGACATTCTCAAACTCAGCTGTGGAGCATCAGAGCTGCTGGAGAACACCCGTGGCATCGCTGACCCAGCTTGGCACCAGCGGATTGAGCCTGGCATCGTATACAGCCTTAATTAAAACCGTGATAAATGTGACGAACACTAACGACTTCTCAGTGTCTTCTGTGACCGTTCAGCAGGAGCCAAACAAAACCATAATGGAATGCTCGTCAGAGGGTTCTCCACTTCACGTGGGGTTCAAGGGAAGGGTTGTGTGCGTTATTGAATGCACCCTATAATCACAGATTAAAGGGGAACTGGAGGTTGGCAGAGCAGAAAATAGAGAATTTGTGAATTGTGGGAAGTTTTGAAAACAGTATTAATTGCTCCTGTGTCTTTCAAAGGAAAGGTTAATTAGAGGCATCGGATGAAGCAGAAGCAGGAAAGAGAAGAATCCTGAAGCCCCCCCCCCCGACACACACACACACACACACACACACACACACACACACACACACACACATGCCTGCAGTCAGAAAACGTGTGGGTGTGAAGAATGTAACCCACACACTGTTATCACATTAACACACCACTGAGGGCTTCTACAGTTTTAACAACATGAGCTGAAATTTGAAATCAACTCTAAAGGAAAATTCATTTTATACAGCTGCACCAATCAACCATAACATTAGAACCACCTTGTTGCCCATCCCATCAGCTCCTCTGACCACACAGGAGCTCTTTGTGGTTCTATAATTACAGACTGTAGTTCATCTGTTTCTCTGCAGACTTTATTCTCCTCCTTTCACCCTGATCTTCAATGATCAGGACCCCCACAGGACCACCACAGAGCAGATATGATGTGGGTGGTGGGTCATTCTCAGCACTGCAGTCACACTGACATGGTGGTGGTGTGTTAGTGTGTGTTGTTCTGGTACGAGTGGATCAGACACAGCAGTGTTGCTGGAGTGCCTAAACACTGTGTCCACTCACTGTCCACTCTCTTAGACACTCCTACCTAGTTGCTCCGCCTTGTAGATGTAAAGTCAGAGACAGAAGCTCATCTGTTTCTGCACAGTTTGTGTTGGTCTTCCTCTGAAGTTCTCTTCATTTGAATAAGAGGAACAGTAGGACAGTGTTTTAAATGCAGCTCAGTCTTCTGGGTGTGTTTTCTGGGCTCGGTTTCAGGTGATGAGACTCAGATTCTATCTGAGAAAGGCAGTCAGATCTTCTATAAAACTTGAGCAGGAGGTGGAGAAGAGAACAGATCACTGAGCTCACTGATGTATTATAGATGGAGAACAGAAGAGGGCTGAGAACTGACCCCTGAGGACCTCCAGCTGAAGGGCTGTGAGCTGCTGAAAGTGACTTTCATCAGATATCCTGCTGTGTTGAGAGTGTGTAAAAGTGCCGGGAGGGCCCAGCCTTGTAACTCGTCTCATTAGTGTCCTGCAGGTCTTTCTGAAATAAACGAAAGGACATTTGTTACAGGACTGATGGTTTCAGAGGTTCCCGACAGAAAAGCAGGAAGATTCCTGCAGTTATGGGCTTTCTGAAGAGATGCCTTCAGCAAAGGCCAGAACCACTGGAGCTTCTGAGTGAAGCAGATGTCTAAGTGTCCTGCCTGTCACCTGGTGGTCACTTGTTCAATCTGTGGTAGTGTGTTAGTGTGTGTTGCGCTGGTACAAATGTGCAAACCAGAAATGTCCAGCCGACAGCGTCCTGTGGGCAGCGTCCTGTGAGCAGCGTCCTGTGAGCACTAATGAAGGACTAGAGGACGACCAACACAAACTGTGCAGAAACAGATGAGCTTCTGTCTCCGACTTTACATCTACGAGGTGGAGACACTCGGTAGGAGTGTCTAATAGAGTTGACAGTGAGTGGACACAGTGTTTTGATTGCTGGGTCTGATCCACTTGTACCAGCGCAACACACACGAACAGACCTCCACCAGTGTCACTGTAGTGCTGAGAAGGACCCACCATCCACATAATCAGAAAAACAAAGAACAGTGAAGAACAGGAACAGCTGAGACAAGAAGCTCCAACAGTGACATAGGACAGAGAGAGAGAAAGAGAGAGAGAGAGAGAGAGAGAGAGAGAGAGAGAGAGAGAGAGATTATATAATGCTTCAGGAACACACAGAACATCATGGGAACTGCTGGCCCCTGAGGCTCATTCATGTACAGAGTTCAAGCTGTGTTCACACACTAACGTTACACACACTGGACCCGGTGACTATCAGCACCTGAACAGTATTCACACACACACACACACACACACACACACACACACACACACACACACAGACACACACACACACACACACACACACACACAGATGCTGTTTGCCCTGATGTTCCTCAGACCTGCAGTTGCTCAGCACCGCTCTGATGCTCCATGGAAGACCGAAGACGAGTGTGGGTCTCAGACCTTCACTGTTTGCTCCTGAGAGTAACCATATTTACTGAGAGCTTTTCTGTGCTTTCACTTCAACTTTTGCTCTCTTCTGTTTTCAGAGCCGATCTGGAAATCCCTGGACCCTAAAGAAAACTCTCTTACCCGTCTACCTGAACTCTGTGAGCCAAAATGTGACCATTCTGACAGCTACACCAAGAACTCCACTACTATTCTCCCTTCGTGGTTGGCTTAGGAATAAAGAGAGGTATTCTATCCATATACTGTCTCCATAAAGGGATGAACATCACCTTGTTTTAAACTGATAAAGGAGATGTGATCACCATCACATACATGCACTTTCATTTTCCCGATTGAATAAAACAATAATAAGCTCTTCTGATCCAAACTGTGTTCTGAATGAGCTCACGTCAGAGCCCCCTAATACAGCAGGAAAAACATGGTAGATCCCAGAAAGCGCTGATGGATTCTGCACACTGGTCTAGTTTTCTCAGCCCGATCTCACATGCGTCTTTTTTTTCCCTCAAAAACATCTCACTATAACAAATCAGAACAACGAGTCAGAACTTGGGGTCACCTCATCCGAACCTAACATCTACCTAGCTTCAATGTACACCTTAACATAAGCCTAAACCTATCTTTTACTTAACTTTAACCTGCACCTTAATCTACACCCTAACCAACAGCTTAACCTAAATCTAAACTTAACCTACATCTTAATCTAAACCTTACCTCAGCCTACAACTTAATCTACACCTAAACCTAACTTTAACCTGAATTTAACTTTAATCCACACCTAAACTGCACCTAAACTGCACCTAAACCACACTTAGACCTGCACCTAAACTGCACCTAAACCTAACCTTCACCAAACTTAATCTTAATCTACACTTAATATTAACTCTTATTCTAAATTTAAAATTTTCTACCATTTCTCCTTTTCATGAACTCAAAACAGTAGGATTTTCTCCATCATCATCTCCCTATTTTGTTCATTCTTCTTCAAGTACATTACATACCAGTACCAGTAAGCAAAATATGGACATTTCTGTGAGACGGTATTGATTTTACTGTGCGCTGTGCACATTTACACCAGTGAAAACACAAACAATCTATACACTTTCACCAGTAAACCCATAATCAACCAGTACATTTCCACTCTTGTCACAAAATAACCACTATAGGCCCTGCTCTGGCAGAGTTGATCAAAATAGAACACATTTACCAAGGAACCGTTTGCAGTTCTACTCATGAAATAAAATCAAGAACAAGGTTGGGTTGATTTAGAGTAAAATGTAAAGATGCTTTGAGAGAAGCAGTGAATGTGTGAGAGAGAGAGAGAGAGAGAGAGAGAGAGAGAGAGAGAGAGAGAGAGATTCAGATCACAGGTAGTAGGGAGTGTGTGATCATTCAGAGTGTGCTTCAGATGTGCCACAGGTTGAAGATCGCCATCTAATCTCCCTCCTAATAGAAGGAGTCCCATTTTCATTTTCATCAGATGTGAGAAGCACTTCAATCCGTCTTAGCGGCCTCCGAGTTCTCGTACGGCGGCCGACTCTCAGACCCGTTAAGCCCACTCTGCATCGTCAGGGTGCTGGGGTCTCTCTCAGCTTTGGCTTCTCAGAGGGAATCAGATCAACACACAATCTCCGGCTCTCTCAGGAAGTCCTCAGCACTTCTAATTTAGCATCATGTGGCATTAAAATGCAAATAGCTCTTGTTTATTTCCTCCTTCTTCAAATAGCACTCCACAGCACAATTAATAAAGAACACAACAGCAAGTAAACAAGCAACATATATACATAGACCCCCGAGATGAGTGGCACTGTACTTCAGTAGAGAGATCCTATGGGAATATTTGGGACATTATGCTAGACATTGTCCATGAATATAAACGAAGACGCTACAACCTTTAAAAGATCATTCTCAGCACTGTGTGTGTTGTGCTGGTACGAGTGGATCAGACACAGCAGTGCTGCTGGAGTGTTTAAACTCTGTGTCCACTCACCGTCCACTCTATCAGACACTCCTACCGAGTGTCTCCACCTTGTAGATGTAAAGTCAGAGGCAGAAGCTCATCTGTTTCTGCACAGTTTGTGTTGGTCTTCCTCTAGTCCTTCATCAGTGCTCGCAGGAACACTGTTGGTTGGATATTTCTGATTGGTAAGCTGATCATTGATGAACAGAAACACATGGAGCTCATAGAACGGAAAGTTAGCATAGAAACAAGGAGGTGGTCATAATGTTATGGCTGATTGGTATATACATTGTGTTGAATTGGGACATTTGGACCTTCTGACTTGATTACTGAGAGAAGCATGTTATGCGTTCTTGTGCCAAGACCCAGCTTATCAAACCCAACCATTGTCAGAACCTAACAGAACCTATATTTGTCACAGAACTGGAAGCAAGGGTGATGGTCAGAATGTCTACATGACTATCTTGCTTCTCTCATTCCAGTGGCTCAACCTGGGCAAAATGTTTTCAAATGCATTGTAAAAGGCGTATGTTGCAGTCAATCAAGAGGTACACAACCCAAAAGTAGCCCCCAAAATGCTTTTAGAGGTCAGAGGGCACCTTTACATCTTCAAGTGTGTAATCAGATATAGGGACAGAACTGCATGATGACTTGAGACTTGACCTGGACACTAGCCAAAAGACTCTTGACTTGGACTTCCAGTGGTTTGTGACCATCTCTGGTCACCTGTCCAACCTAGAGAAGGTGTTGTGAAAACTGTAGCAGTAGAACCTGACATGCAAACTTCTAAAAAGCCAAAAAGTCAGGGCCAACACTTTACAGAGTAGTTGCAAGTGGCCCGGTTACCCAAACTGCAAGTTCACCATCACATCAACCTGGTGTGAGAAGGCTGCTGCCTGTGATGAGCAGAATGCAGGCATAGATCCAGATGAACCAGGTGAAAAATTCAAACTATGCTGCAGAACTGGAGAACTGTGCTGCCTACAAGGCTGATCCAGTGCCTTTGGGGATTTTCCCTGGCTCTATGTCAGGCAAGGTAGCACCTGAGGGAGCCTGTTTGAGAAATCACATGCTGTTCACTGAGGGAATATTTCAGTGGAAGCAAGGCAGCTGTCCTCAGGGAAGACCTTTAAGCAGAACAAGGTTCCAGAAGCCTTGGCTAACTTGCTGTGGGACTGCTAGTGGACATGTTGGTCCGGATCGGATAGGCAGTGCCCTCCGGAGGAAGCTACCTTTGGCCAAGAATGTGTGACTATGTGAAGACTTGTACTGTAGAAGCCCAGTATGTCTCTACAATGAAGCCAAACGTCCTCGACTATAATATATGAATAAAGTATTTGGCTCTTATGCATTTTTTTGGCTTTTTTTGTCACATTTAAATTCTTCATATTATGAAACAAACTTCAAACAACGTGTATACAAAAAACATTTGAAAGGATTTTATTTATTAGGGGGAAAGGCTACCCTACAAAACCCAGGCCCTGTGTGAATAAATAATTGCTCCAAATGAATTAACCACAATCTTCTTTTTGGACAGCTGAGTTCAATTTCACAAGCCACACCCAGGCCTGATTACTGCCAGACCTCAAGAAATCACTTCAATCGAACCTGTCTGACAACATAAAGTAGCTCAAAGATCTCAAAAACCAAGATATTATGCCCTGATCTGAAGAAATGCAAGAACAGAAATGAAGTCATTGACTTCTAATAGTCTGGAAAAGGTTACAAAGCCATTTCTGAGCCATTTGTCTAGGACTTTAGTGAACCACAGTGAGAGTTATTATCCACTAATGGAGAAATCATGGAACAGTGGTGAACCTTCCAGGAGTGACCAGCCTACCAAAATTACTCCAAGAGTTGATGCGTCATTCAGGAGGACACAAAAGAACCCAGAACCACTTCTAAAGCACCACAGGTCTCACTTTAACCAGTTAAGGTCAGTGTTCATGATTCAACAATAAAGCTGGGCAAAAATGGTGTCCATGGGAGAGTTACAAAAGCAAAAACCACTGCTGACCACAGAGAACACAAAGGACCGTCTCACATTTGCCAAAAATGTCTAGATGATCCCCAAGACATTTTGGAAAATATTCTGTGGACTGGTGAGACAAATGTAGGACCTTTGGGGTGGTGTTACCTCTGGCATGAAACTAACACAGCATTTCAAATAAAGAACATCATACTGACAGTCCAACATGGTGGTGGTAGTGTGAAGGTAGTAGCTGCTTTGCTGCTTCAGGACCTGGACGACTTCCTGTAATTGATGGAAGCATGAATTCTGCTCTTTACTAGAACATCCTGAAGAAGAATGTCTGGCCATCAGTTTGGGACCTTAAGCTCTAGCGTACTTGGGTTCTACAGCAGGACAATGATCCGAAGCACACCAGCAAGTCCACCTCTAAATGTCAAATATCTGAACTGGCAGGATGTGACTGAAGAGTCCTTGAGCAATGTACTTAACTCCCCAGCTGCTCCCTGGGTGCTGTGGATCGGGCTGCCCACTGTTCCAGGCACGTGTGCTCACTGTCCCCCCGTGTGTGTTTCACTGAGGTGTGGATGGGTTAAATGCGGAGGTCAAATTCCTACGTCTGTTTGATTTACTTTTTCACAGCACTGTATTTTTTTCTGTTGCCGTGGATAAAGACTAGTTCCTTCTCAAAGATCTGAAGTTCTGATCTATCTGAAATATTTCTCAAGCCTCAATTAAAGATCACAATTCTGTAGATCCGTAGCTCTTTCATAACTGTGCGACTGTTCTGGGAAAACCACACGACACTCAAAAGCTCAAGGAGATCAAGGAGAACTTCGTTCTTCTCCAGCTCATCCCCAATGTCATGTTGCTGCTCTTTGATGAATCTGCTCCTTTAATCTGGAAACATGAACAGATATATGTACAAAGTGGCAAAGAACAATCCATGGTACACCAGACCTTCTCGTGTTTAACCGCATTCGTTCATGCTGTCATCTTCGTACTTCAGGGTTTGGAAGTGATGAATCCTCTGGGCCTCAGCGCCAGAGTTATCAGGTAATTTCTCTTTCCCGGACCGTAATCATGATGTGGCGGCACGGTCTGATGCTGCTGGTGTGTTTTGGTTGCATTTGTCCTCAGCAGATAAAGCCATATGTGGCAGCATAGAGATCTGCGCTCTCCTACTTTCAGGATAGAGAGATCTACTTATCTTACCTTTATGTTTGTAGTGGACTGGGTTGGAGGTGCCCAGGTGTGTGAGCCTTGCTGTGCTGTGGACTCCATCGCTCCCAGAATAAATAAGCAAACTGTATTATATTCCTTATCTCCCGTCCAGTTTCATCCATGTGTGCTGATTTTTATTTCCTTTCCATGTTTGAAGCCCATATAGGCCCAGTGTGAGGAACAGTTTGGGATGTGTTCTCTCTCTCAGCTTAGCACTGGGGGAAACAGAACTGCAGAACCGGTGGATGGTTTTATAAGGGTTTCTTTAGAAACATCTAAACATTTAGTTTCTTTCTTTCACTACTGCACCATCTTCATGATCACCTACCAGTGTGCCCTGCAACGAGATTAATACAAACAAGCTTACGTTTGTAATCTGCATTTACAGCAGTAAACCTGGAAAAGATGAAGCCGATGACTGTATATTACAGTCGGACGATGTGATTCTATTTCCTGTTAAAAAAAAAATTAAGCCAAAATCATCCACCATGTCAAATTTGCAACCAGGGTCTGCAAAGTAGACACCAGAGGTGGGGTCAGATTTGCCTCCTCATTTGGTTAAACCTACCCACAGACCTGGGACCACCCTATTCTATTCTATTCTATTCTATTCTATTCTATTCTATTCTAATGTCCTGCTATCTGGCTCCCAGGCTCCTCAGAGGGTGCTTCGCTGAGCAGGGGAAACCTTTCTGAAAGGTGAATCAGTGGAGAGTGGCTGTACTTGGGATCTGACCATAGCATTACTAATAGCCTTAGCTTTACAAAATTTCCAGCTGTGAGGTCATATTCGAGGGGTTGCCAGATATCCCTGACCCACCGAGAAGACAAAAACCCAGCACAATACACCAGACGATCAAATCTTTTCACGCATTAAAAAGCAAATGAAAGGCAATTCAAATCAGATCACAATTTCTACACTGACCTAAAGGATTCTTTCAATGACTGAATTAGACACCGAAATAAATGTCATCTCCCTCAAGACCCCATGGATTTACAAGAACCCCTTGACAAAAAGACTTGCGACGCGTTGGTGCTGTTTAGAAATGGTAATAAAATACAACAGCTCATTAACTGCACTTCATAGCTGTAATGAAAGCACTGTGGGCCTCTCAGCTTATTCCAGGCATTTCTACAATATCAGCTCAGTCCTGTTACATTCATTTTAAAGCCTATGGATTCCAGCCTTAATTAGAACAGCAACCCCCATCAATCAGTCTCTCTCTCTCACTCTCTCTCACTCTCTCTCTCTCTCTCTCTCTCTCTCTCTCTCACTAGAATTAAAGCCTCAGGTCTTTATGAGGGTCTATTTATTATCATCGCTCCAGACAGATCCAAACTCGTAGTGGGGTGAGGAAGGGAGACGCAAGGCAGAGTGAGAGAGAGAGACAGAGAGAGAGAGATAGAGAGAGAGAGAGAGAGAGAGAGAGAGAGAGAGAGAGAGAGAGAGAGAGAAAGAGAGAGGATGAATCATGGAAAAATTAAGTATTTAGCAATTGGTATTTAGTCTCAAGGTTTAAAAGAGAGGCAGAGGCTTGGTTTATATGGAAAGTCAATCAGCAATAATGATTCTTTATTAATTAACTGTACACCTGTTAGAGATGATTGATCTTTTTACAGTAGGTTAGTCTCTGACAGTTGGTCTTGATGTTCAAGTTAGTCTCAGTGTTGGGGTTAGCCTCAGTGTTGGGGTTAGTCCAGTGTTGGGGTTAGCCTCAGTGTTGGGGTTAAATCAGTGTTGGGGTTAGTCTCAGTGTTGGAGTTAGCCTCAGTGCTAGCTAGCCTCAGTGTTGGGGTTAGTCTCAGTATCAGGGTTAGCCTCAGTGTTGGGTTAGTCTCAGTGTTGGGGTTGTTAGTCTCAGTAACAGGGTTAAGCCTAGTGCTGGGGCTAGCCTGCTGGGGGGTTAGTCTCAAGTGTTGGGGTTAATCTCAGCATCAGGTTAGTCCCCATCAGGTTAGTCTCAGTGTTGGGGTTAGTCCCAGTGTTGAAGGTCCAGCATCAGGCTAGCCCCAGTACAGTTAGCCTCAGTGTTGGGGTTAGCCTCAGTGCTGCTAGTCTCAGTGTTGTGTTAGTCCCAGTATCAGGGTTAGCCCCAGTGTTGCTAGCTTCAGTGCTGGTGTTAGCCCCAGTGTTGGTGCGTTAGTCCCATCAGGTTGGGTCTCAGTGTTGGAGCTAGCCCCAGTGTTGGTGTTAGTCCTAGTATTTGTGCTGGGTCTCAGTGCTGGAGTTAGCCTCTGTGTTGGGGTTAGTCCTGTGCATCAGGTTAGGTCTCAGTGCTGGAGCTAGCCTCAGTGTTGGGGTTAGTCTCAGTATCAGGTTAGTCTCAGTGCTGGAGTTAGCCTCAGTGTTGGGTTAGGTCCGCATCGGGGTTAGTCTCAGCTGGGGTTAGTCCCAGTGTTGGGGTTAGTCCAGCATCAGGGTTAGTCTCAGTGCTAAGTTAGCCCCAGTGTTGTCATCCTGCATCGGTTAGCCCCAGTGTTGGGGTTATCCAGCAAGCTAGCTAGTCTCAGTGTTGGGGGGTTAGTCTCAGTATCAGGTTAGTCTCACAGTGTTCAGGTTAAACTCAGTCAACCATGAAAATATCCCAAGGAATGAATTAAGGCCCAAATCCAGCTGAATAAAGTCACTGTAAACAATTAATTTGCAATTAATTTAATTATTCTAATACTTTCTGTAGCTGTTCTGCAAAGAATCCAAGACATCAGCATCTAACATGAATTCAATATGATTTATATGAACTTCCCACTTACTAACCACAGCCACCAACTCAGGGACTTCTCTCTGATGATTAATTGCATGATTCAGCAGAAGTGCTATATAAGATATTTACTGCGTCAAAACATCACATTCATTTTTCATGGGCACTACATCCTACTGGCAGGGTGGCTTGGGGGTCATTCTTGTGTGTGTGTGTGTGTGTGTGTGTGTGTGTGTGTGTGTGTGTGTGTGTGTGTGTGTGTGTGTGTGTGTCTTCTCATGAAGATTTTCCCATTTAGAATACTAAATCAGTCTTCCTTCTTGGAATGGGGAGAAGGCTGATGTTCCTCTGGCTCTTGCTGTTTGAGAAAACTCTCCGACTGGTCCAGTCTGGCTAAGAGCTGGACGCCTGAGTGGACTGGAAGGCTCCGTGCTGAGTTCAGACTGCGGAACAAGTGTGCCCAACAAGTTAATTACAAGGTGAACAGCAACACAGTCGCTTCCTAAAAACGCCCACTTCAACAAAACACAACCTCTCTAAAGGCGGGCGGCTTTTAAAGGGTCCTTTAGTGAAGGCCATATTTCTATGTAGAACATTCACGACTCAGCCATAACACTCAGCAGTTCATCTGTTTCTCTGCATACTTTATTCTCCTCCTTTCATTTTATGGTCAGGAGAGACATAAATAGTTTTGGAAGAATAAAGGAGAGTCATTCCAACGCACCAACTGTTAAGCATGGTGGTGGTACGGCGTTGGGACTGGGACATTGCACAAAGTGGACGGAACATTAAAGAAGGAGGACTACCTTATAATTTGTCAGCATCAACTGAAAGCAATACATCTTTGTTGCTCTCTCCATCTCTGTCCTATCTGTCTGGTTCACTCTCCCTGTCTTCACCTCCTCTTTATTCGCCATCTGTTTACGTCCCGAGTTACGAGCAGCACAACAGAATCAAATTAAATTAATCAAACATCGTTACAACAAACACTAAAATTGATTTACAAGCATTTCCCCGATATATGAGCGAAGCTGTGTAGATAAAGTCATCAGTCTGCTCGTTAGAGCTGCCTTTGTTCCCCTGCACCTCCTATCTTCTCCAACATCCACACTGTTATTAATTACACAGGGTCTGTCGATCGCTGCAGCCTCCATTTGTTTTCCCACCGTGTGTGTGTGTGTGTGTGTCCTGTGTACAGTGCTGAACCCACAACTCACGTTTAATTATTATAGATTAGTTCTGTGTAGCTGTGTGTGTGTGTGTGTGTGTGTGTGTGTGTGTGTGTGAGAGAGAGAGAGAGAGAGAGAGAGAGAGAGAGAGACAGAGAGAGAGAGACAGAGAGAGAGAGCAGGAACTCACAGATGAGGAAAAAGTGCTGCAAACATCAATAAGATTAGTAATAACAATAAAAAGAATAAATACAGTGAAATGATGATAAGAATAAAACACTGACAGTCACGGAGCCCGAGGAGGTGAAGGAGATGAGGATAGAGTCGAGACACTGAGGGGAAATGAAAGGGGAGGTGAAGAAGAAGGATGAGAAGGAAACAGGGTTGATGAAGATGATGATGCAGGAAGACGTAGAAGATAAAAACAAATGTTTCTCCATTCACTGTTGTGCTGGTACGAGTGGATGAGACACAGCAGTGCTGCTGGAGTGTTCAAACACTGTGTCCACTCACTGTCCACTCTATTAGACGCTCCTACCGAGTGTCTCCACCTTGTAGATGTAAAGTCAGAGACAGAAGCTCATCTGTTTCTGCACAGTTTGTGTTGGTCGTCCTCTGGTCCTTCATCAGTGCTCGCAGGACGCTGTCGGCTGGACATTTCTGGTTGGTGGACTGTTCTGAAACATCTACTCGTGATGTTCAACATGATGTCTGTTCAAGAGAAAAGGCCAATTACACCATGAGTGAGGGGCTAGTGGGGAAACCCCCACCTTTAAGCGCAGAAGCGAGAACCTACATCTGCACAAACCTACATTCACCCAAACATCTGCATATCTGCTCTTATTCATTTTGTAGACGGGAAACAATATATCCTTACCCAGAGAAATGGCTCTATGGCGTATGAAGCTCCGGGAAAGAGCACACATCGGGCCCTCGTGAGGCCACCAGGTAAGATATGATCTCCAGGTATCTACAGGCACTCGATGTATGCATCGAGACGTGCATGAGTGCACATGCCAGAGGTGTATCATACCTATGCAAGACGCACGTGTGCACATGCGTATGCATGCCAGTGTTCGGTCTTGCGTGAGAATAGATACGCATAGGTCGTGAGATTGGGTTGGAAAGAGGGATGATGGAGATGACAGAGGCAAAGGAGATGGAGATGGAGGAGCTGTAAGAGATGTAGGGCATGGAGACGGGAAGGAGGTGAAGAAGGTGGTGGAGGTTATAAATGATCCAGTAGCTATGGGTCCAAATTGTTCCTTCCTCATTCACCTCTCTCCCTCTCTACTGCCTCCCCTCTCTCTCTCTCTCTCTCTCTCACACACACACACACACACACACACACACACACACACACACACACACACACACACACACACACACACACACACACACACACACACTTCATTAGTCCTGTACTCTCTCCTTCTCTAAATTGCCCCATTCTGGTGACAGAAAGAAGGATTGATGGATGGAGTGATTTAGAGTTTTCCGAACGGAGAGGAGAAGTGCCAGAAAAGGAGAAAGGCTGAACGAGAGAATGACATCTGTAGAGTGATAGTAGATAGAAAGAAGGAAAGGTAAAGTGAAGCTCCTCTTCAGGTTTCTGTCAGATGTCTGATGGCAGGCTGGTAATGGCAGAAACAGGTGCAGGACGTCAGACGAGTTGCAGGACATTAAGCACGGCACACTGGCTGTGGGAGCATTGTCAAAAAACAGCTTGGCGGGGACAGTCCTCCACAGGTCACAGGTTCTCAACAGGACAAAGGTCACCCATAGGACACCGGTCTTCTGCAGGACACAGGTTTTTAACAGGGAACAGGTCTTTTAACGGACACAGGTTCTCTACAGGCCACAGGTTCTCCACAGGACATAAGCATTCCACAGGTCCTCCACAGGACACACGTCTACTACAAGATATGGATTCTCCACAGCATACAGGATACAAGTGTTCAACAGAACACAAGTCTACTATAACACACAGGTCCTGCACAGGACACAAATCCACTACAGGACTCAGGTTCTCCACAGGACACAGGTCCACAGGTTGTAGCTAAATTAAGGTCATAAAATGACTTACTTTATTTTTAGTGGAGTGGAGGGCGAACCATTATGGGCAGAAATTGTCTGCCAATTAAATAGAAATAAATCTCCTGAACAGCCTTTTCTGTCTGTCTCTGTCTGTCTGTCTCTCTGTCTGTCAATACTGCTCACAGCATTCTTCAGCAGAGCTGCTGAATCTGGCAGTTCAGCACGTTGGACAGCGACCAACTGCTCTGATCCAGCTCCGCTCTGCAATCCTGAGGCAACTGGGTGGGACTGCCATGTCAGCACACACACACACACACACACACACACACAGAGAAACTGTGTGTCTGAAATCGAAATAAATCTGATATCCATGGAGCTACAGAGTTCAGTCTGATTCACGTTAATCTCACGGCTTTCATTATTAGCTGCTCGCTTCATGATTGATATCTACGCATATCTAAACCCCTTCATTATGGAGGATTACACACCACCTCCGGGTTTCCAACACCTCACTACCTTCCAACACACCAAGCATTTATAGACTCGCTTACCTGTACACAGTCCAACTGTACAGCGCCCCCTACAGGACACACACACTGGGTTTCCCCTTTTTTTGAGGAACATCTGCATCACATTTCAACAAGAACTTTTCAGCTCCAGAAATATTTTTGTTTGTGCAAATATGAAATGTTCATAATGAGGAACGCTCATGACCTCTGAACAGCAACTGTCTGTGTGTTTAGGTGCTTGTTTGTATGTTTATTCAGCTGTTTGTTTAGGTGTTTATGTTTGTTCAGGTGTTTGTTTCCGTATTTGTCTTTGTTGTGATGTTTGTTTACATGATTTAGATACATGTTTTGGTTTAAGTGTTTGTTTAGGTGTTTATGTTCTCGACACATTTGTTTGCGTGTTTAGATATTTTTGGTTTAAGTGTTTGTTTGGGTGTCTAGGTTCTTACCTACAGTTTTGTTTACATGTTTGTTCGGATGCATGTTAGTTCAGGGGTTCGTTTAGGTGTTTATGTCTGTTCAAATGTTTGTTTACACGTTTTAGATGTTTGGGTTTATGTGTTTAGCTGTTTGTTCTCTCTACACACATTTGTTTACAGGTTTGTTTACATACTTTTAAGTGTTTTTTAGGTGTTTGTTTCGGTGTAAATTAAGGTGGTTTAGTTATTTGCATCTGTTCAGGTGCTTGTTTCGGTGTTTTTGTTCTGTATATGTTTGTTTACATGTATTTGTTTGAGTGTTTGTTTTTTTGTGTGTTTAAATTCTTATCTACAGTTTTGTTTACATGTTTGTTTAGATATCTTTGATTGCCCTCTGCATTTAATCCATCCACACACAGTGATACACACACACACACACACACACACACATTAGTGAACACACGTGTCTGGAGCAGTGGGCAGCCCTATCCATGGCACCTGCGGAGCAGCTGGGAACTTCAGTGCCTTGTCTATGTTCTCTACTTGTTTGTTTCGATATTTTTGTTTGTGTTTGTTTACGTGTCTGTTTATGTTTATTTGTTTATTACAAGCTGAGTGAGGCGAACAGAACCTTCCCATTTGAAGCCAGCAGATGAGTCAGGATCAGCTCAGTCAGTGGGTGAGGACACAAGTGGTCCAGTGTGATGTCCACCCTGTGGAGTGTGTTCGGAGACAGACTGTAGATGCGCTGAAAGGTCAGAGGTCACATTTCCCACTAACCCACAGGAGCGCCGGACGGAATGCTTTCTATTCCCACCGCAGGGAAGGCGCGCTGCGTATTTGATGGAGTACGTGTTCCGTACATGAATAAATAACTACTGCATTATGTTTTAGAAAATTGCTTTTTGATAATTCTGCTCGGCAGCTCGGGGCTGTTTAACTCGACGCCTGCAGGAGCAGGAAAGAGAGGAAGCCAGAATTTGGACGACACAAAGCATGAATGAGACAAATGAGATTTCCCCCAGTGCCTCCGTGCTTTTAAACACCAATCTTTATGGAAATGCATCCCTAAGCCAGAGAACGGCGCTTTCATTACAGAGAGACAAAGGTGTGTCTTTGCATTTCACAGCTCCTGCTTTGTCCTTCTGAGGCTGTTTGTAGTTTCTTTAGATCCACGCTGGAGAACTTCAGGAGGTCATGAGGAAATTAATGGCTTACAGTGAGCATCTAAACAAACACTTTTATTTATCAGCGTCGATTCCAACAGGCCTTCTGTGCTGACTCTTCACTTTTTTTTTTGCTCTGATGAATTACAGCCACTTTTAATGCACTGATATGGACCCTCCGAAACCCAAAGACTGCCTCTCTTATTGCCTCGCTTGTTTATTTTATTGTCTCCCATTTTGCTTTCAGACTGTTATAAGTAACATGAACTAATGCAAGTTTATGAAAGTCTGGATTCCTGAGCTGCTCATTTTACATTTCAGCTGCGAGCTTCATCTGTGTATCACTCGGGCTCAAACAGAGCGAGTCAGAATCTGTGTCAATCAGCCTCTGAGTCAGTCAGTCATATTGAGTGGATCAGGATGAATCAGAGGAAGCCAGGGTGAGAGGGAGTCAGATTGAACCAAAGTGAGCCACAGTTCATCAGACTGAATTAAAGTGAGTCAGAGTGAGTCACAGTTAGGTCAAAGTGAATCAGAGGGAATGAGGTATCTGAATCCGACTGAGTCAGAGATTGAGTGAATCATAGAGAGTCAGAGTGAGGTCAGGATGAAAGGGAGTCCGAATGAATCAAAGTAATCCACAGTGAGTCAGTTAAGCAGAGTGGGTTAAAGTGAATGGTTTTTCACTAAAGTGAGTGAATCGCAGTGAATCGTGGGAAATCAGCATGAGTCACAGTGAGACTGGGTGAATCAGAGTGAGTCAGAGTGAATCAAAGTGAGCCATATTAAATCAGAGTGATTTAAAGTGAGTCATGATGGGGTCAAGGTGAATCAGGGAGCAGTCAGGGTGAATCGAGTCAGAGACTCTCCGAGAGAGTCAGGGTGAATCAAAGTGAGCCTCAGTGAGACTGAGTAATTCACAGTAAGTCGGAGTAAGTCAGGAGGAATCAAGGTAATCCACAGTGATTCAGAGAGCACCAGAGTTCATCAAAGTCAGTGAGAGTCAGAGTAAGCTGGGATGAAAGTGATTTAGAGTGAATCAAGGTGATCCACAGTGAGCCAGAGTGAATCAGAGTGAGTCAGAGTGAATCAGAGTGAGTCAGATTGAGTGTGCTTTGTTTGTAAACTGAAAGTTGTAAACAGGTTTCTGACTCGTTTCCTTTGATGTTTCTGTGAGTGGATTAATTCACTCCACTTTGTTGCCCAATGACTCGTTTGTTTGTTGAGCTCTGTTGGATCTGAGTGGATCTCATTAACGCTTAATAAATAATTAATAAACACATCAGCAGAGCGCTTCACACATCAGCACTTGGGTGCCGTCATGTTTCCTCTCACACTGCCTCGTTTCCAGGAGGATCTGAGCAGAAACCCCGTGGAGCCGAGTCTGGAAGAGCCTTAGTGATGCTCTGGAGGTCAGTGTCCCGTGGGCGACCGGCAGAAAATAATCAGATAATCCAGTAACATTACTAATGAATCTGTGTAGCATCCTCTGGAGAATAACTGGAGTTATTAAAATGATTCCATCGTTTGAGGTTTTTGAAGTTTTGGAGGAAAAAACCCTTGACACCACATCCGATGCATTTTTGTCTAACACTTCCATAGCTCTTATAAATGATGAAACAAATCCTCTTCATCCTCTGTCTGTCCATGTTTGCTTTCCTTAACCCTTACAACAATTCAGCTCATAAAATGGCAAAAAATTTCCTTGATACCAACTGAATTAAATCCCAGTTTAAATGATGTTCAACCTGCATACAGACTCTGATTGATCAGAGAGGGGGCGGGGCTGATGACAAGAAGGGAGGGGCTGATTGCTCTTTTTCTTTGCTCAGCACACAGTGTTCAAATTTCAGAATAAAAGTCCTGAGGAGGGATAATACTGATACACACATAAATAACAAAAGTAATAAAAGACATTCAGGTTGTTGTTTTTTTTTATTATTATTATTAATTTATTTGAACCACTGTCAAGTATTTTGAATATATAACTATATAACTCACAAAAGATTGCAGGTGCAAGTAATGTTTGGTGAAAACCTGGTGAGATTCATTGAAAAACAGCTTTAATTCTTTGGTTAATAAAAGTATGTCAAACTAGAAAAACGTGTCAGGAATCAACTACAAACAGAGTGCTCATTAATGAGAGAAACTAAGGCCACTTTTCCACTGCAGGGCGGAACGGATCTGGACACGGTGGGTAACCATTCCATTGGCTTTTCCAGTTGGATATGGTTCATCATAGAACACTTACACACTGGGCTGAGCCCAGTTTTCTCTGTATGGTTAGCTAAGCTTACTCAGAGCCACAGAACCGTTTGGGGGAGGGCTTAAAGATACAAGGATCTGCAGATTGGTTCCCTATTTGTGTGCCTTCGTGGTGAAAGATCCTGGGTCTTTATATTTCTAATGTTGGAGGGATAAGAGACACTACAATGGACACAATAAGAAACATCCATTTTTTTTTGTATAATGAAAAACAGGACTTTTATTTTGCCTTTCTGAATGAAAATCAAGAAAACAGGACATTAAGTGTATAATGTTTTTATTAGAATCAGTGAACTTAACCCTTAAGGGTTCACGCATTGTTACTAACAACAGAAATACAACCAACTGTCTACATCAGTTAATTATTGAAATGATGTGATTTGTTTTTTGTTTTGTTTTTTGTTTTGTTTTTTTTATTGTTGTAGATTTTGGTCATAACTACTTTTTCCCATCATGTATTATTCATGAGGGAAGATATATAAGCAATAATAAAAATACAGAGAAAAAATAACAATGATAAAAAAATGACACTGATAATTACTAATGAACACAAGAATTAAAGGTTTTTGATAATTTGTCTAAAGTTGGAGCAACATCCATGTTGACGGTTAACATGGCCTTTTGATGTGAGCTGAGAAACTGGAATGTGAGCTGAGAAACTGGAATATGAGCTGAGAAACTGGAATTTGAGCTGAGAAACTGGAATTTGAGCTGAGAAACTGGAATATGAGCTGAGAAACTGGAATTTGAGCTGAGAAACTGGAATTTGAGCTGAACTTTTGGAATGTGAGGTGAGATGTGGGAATGTGAGCTGAGATATGGGAATGTGAGCTGAGAAACTGGAATGTGAGCTGAGATATGGGAATGTGAGCTGAGAAACTGGAATGTGAGCTGAGATGTGGGAATGTGAGCTGAGATATGGGAATGTGAGCTGAGATGTGGGGATTTGAGCTGAGATATGGGAATGTGAGATGAGATGTGGGAATGTGAGATGAGATATGGGAATGTGAGCTGAATGAGGACATTTTTAGTGATGTTTAGTGATGCAGTAGATTGATTTAATGTGTTTATAGTAATACATATTTACAATAACAACACCATTTAAAACTACATTACATTAATGGTACTAAGGCTAATTGAACAGGTGGAGGCAGTAGTGTGATATTCACTCCTGTTTTGCAGAAACATTTCCTATAATGTTTTATGTTTAATCCTCCAGAATGAGCAGGAAAAGCGGAGTGAGCACGGCCCACCCCACCGAAGTCATTCCACTCTCATGATTAGCCTATTTATCACCGCCGGCTCTTTATTACACCAGAATAGCTCTTCCATTTACACTGGAGCAATTCAAGCAAAGTTAATCAAACAACCTGATAAAAAGGCGTAATAAATGAAAAGCAGCTGAAGGAAGAGAAGCCCAGGAGGACTGACCCCAGACCAGCACAGAGCAGCACACGCATACATTAGCACCACAGCTCCAAATACAAACAGCAACGCAGGAGATGATTAGACTCATCCACAAAGAGCTTCATTCATCACTGTGGTCGAGAGTGCACACCTGTACACCTGCAGACACACCTGAGCACATCCTGCTGTCCATATGAAGTCCACACAAGCCAGAAGATGCAATCTTACACAACTTTTCACACCAAACACCTGCCCGAGCACACCTGCCCGGGCACACCTGCCCGGGCACACCTGCCTGAGCACTCTTGTTTCAGAGCACCTTTCCGAGCACACCACAATAAAACAGTATCATTTTGGTCTTTGATGGTATGTGTTGGCCTGTAGTGATCTATGATGTGGTGAAATGTAATGCAATAGGGTGGTCTGTGGTGGTACGTGGTGGTCTGTGATGTGTGGATCTGAAGTAATCTGTGATGTAATGGTCCGTGATGGTGTGTGGTGGTATGAAATGCTCTGTGATGGTATGTGGTTGTCTGCAGTGGTCTGTGATGTGGTGGTCTATGACAGTCTCTGACGTAGTGATATGTGTTCTGGTGATATGTGGTGGTATGTGGTGATCTGTAGTAGTCTGTGATATGGATTTCTAATAGTCTGTGGTGGTCTATGTCACATGGTGGTTTGTGATGGGTTGGTCTATGGTCTATAATGGTCTATAATGGTCTATAATGGTTTGGGGTGGTCTGTTACGTTCTGCTCATTACCACTTCACAGCCGGTCTCAGCTTAGTGGGCACTTCTCGGTGTGTGTTTCAGTGTGTGTTGTGGGTTATGATGTCCCCAGTGTTTGGAGCTGAGAGACAGCACTAACCTTTAGCTGAAGCCGAAGCTTAAGCTCTGGAGCAGCAGGTAGACATCCTGAACTCCCTGACCTTTCCATCCCAGCAGAGAAGAAGACAAACCAGTGGACTTTCCTCCAGCAGCTGAAACATTGAAGCCAATACACACATCTGCTGCTGACACAGAGGTCACTGTGTGTGTAAACTACTCTGGCTGAACTAAGCTCTACACCTTATCTCCCAATCAGACCAGAAGGACAGGTTTGTAATGGTAAAGTACAGTCTGGCTGGAGCATGGCTCTTTTTTATTTATCCCTTCTCAGGACTTTTTCTACAATCTCATTTCCCAATAAGCCCCACCCCCTCTCTCTGATCAGTCGGAGTCTGTATGCAGGTTGAGCGTGTACATGTGGACAGAGCAGTAAACATGCACTGGATTGTGATTTAATTCAGTTGGAAATAAGTGAATTATAGCTGTTTTCCTAGACAGATTACTCATCATTCAATGATGAAGCCTAGAAAATGGCATAAATAGTGGAGCTCAGTTTCCTCCTGAAGAACCGCCAAAGGTTCCTCGTGGAGCTTGTATGTTAAACAGAGACAATCTTCCTCCAAGACACATCAAGGACCATTACATCTTCTTAAACAACTAACACAACACCGTTAGAGCCAAACATGCTTGGAGGAGAACACGAAATCCGAATTCTGATACATCAGCTAACAGACACCAATGCTGGATTGCATCACCCATGCTAAGTGATGAAAAAGAGAGGACAGTTATGTTCTCTGGGACTCCTGACCAGTGAGTGCCTTAATCAGATTTCTGCAGTTATCTGATTAGTAAAGTGATCATATAAACAGCATATTTGGTTTCTTAAATTAGGGAACAGTGTAGAAATCTGATTAAGAAATCTGATGAAGACTGGATTTTAGCCCACTAATCAGTGCTTGAACTCCTCCTGACAAGCTACACCTGTCTCTGATCAGGGGACAAGGGCGCCACACAAAGTGAAGCAAACCCAGCAAGGACTTCACCTTCCTCCCACATGTTCACAAAATTCCATAAGATTATTGACTGGTTACAAGGTAGAAATCTAACTATTGCCTGACCCAGAGTGTCACCATTATCTGATTACCCCAGCACATGTAACAGACATGGATTGGAACACTGAAGATATCTGATTTTTGGTTCTCAGATTATTCAGTGCATGTAAACCCACTCACTGACAGATGGCTGTGGCATCACCAGGAATGCCAGAAATACTTTGTATAATGTTTTATGTTTAATCTCCCAGAAAAAGCAGGAAAGTGCAGAATGAGCATAGACAACCCACTAAAGTTCCATTCCAGGGGGACTAGTAGTAATGCATATTTAAGGAAATAACATTATTATCTCTGATTGGTCAGATGGGGATGGGAACGTTATTCAGAAAGCAGAAGACAAAGAAAAATACCTTTAAACAATGTTCCTCTGAGGAGGAGGAGGAGGAGGAGGAGGAGGAGGAGGAGGAGGAAATGTTTCCTTTCACCAGCATTACCCAAACTATCAGAGTCATTACATAGGGTTCATCCTCCAACACACATATACAAACACACACACACACACACACACACACACACACACACACACACACACACACACACACTCCACTGCCAGCACAAGCCAGACAAGGTAATGGCAGGTCCTTTTGTCAGGACAGGTAATCAGGAGAATGAGACACTTAGAGAGAGAGAGAAAGAGAGAGGCAGTTAAGAGCTGGAACATTCAAGTAAATATCAGATCTGAGTGAAGTGCTTTTTTTTTCTGTAACATTTTTGACATGAAGAATTCGCCTGAAGTGGCAAAGTGCTCTGCTCTGATTTCTCAGAATGGTGTCTGCAATGCACAAATCTACCTCTATGTAGCACAAATGCACCTCAGTACTCAGAGTAATCAGGATACTCAATGTAATGGTCAAGACATGCAGGGTACTCAGAGTAATCAAGATATCCAGGATAGGCAGGGTCCTCAAGATATTCAAGGCACTTAAAGAGCAACACCAGTGACCCATTAGTAACACCTCCTTTCTCCATGCTCTTCAGGGTTCTGGAGGAGTGATCGCTGGTCATCCTGTTGTAATCACGGCCTCATCCCACAATGCATGCATTGCATTAGCATGTTATATATCGCCTACCTCTAAAATTGCTAATACGGCATCAGTGTGCTGGTTACCACCTTCCTCCAACATCACTACCACAGCATTAGTGCACCAGGTATGGTCCTCATCCACAAACACTAGCGCAGCTTTAGCATGCTGGCTTCCATCCTTGTTAGCCCCTCCCTTCTGGATTACTTTTATACACAATTATGAGACTGTTTTAACACTTTGACACAAGGTGGTCACCAAGGTGGATAGCTACTAAAAGTCATTATTTTCTATGTGTGTTTTTTGTGTGTTGTGTTTCTGGACACTCATTCATTCATTCATTCATTCATTCATTCATTCATTTATTTGCAAAACAGGGCACTGTTGGAAGCAGTCTAAAAATGTCAGTGCAGGAAAACAAGTAATTTTTTTATTTTGCTGACCAGTACATATTAAAGCATAATGTTTATCATAATATTTGTTCAAAAGCATTAAAATGTATATTTTCCTTGATCATTTATTTTTCATAGTCATTGCCTTTTTCATAAGTATTGTAACATGCATATATTTTCAAAGAGTTTTTCTTCTGTTGATTCAGAGTTTAATCAGCTTATTCTTTTTATTACTGTTATTTTTAGTTTTATTATTATTTATATTTTTATCTTTCTATTTTTATATTTTAATTGGGTGGTTGCAGCTGTAACAATTTGCAATTTTCTTGTGGGATTAATAAAGCAATTCTGATTCTGACTCTCATCCAGTTTCAGTATATGTCCTGATCACGATAAAATAAAAACCCAGTTCATCCAGTATATTCTCTCTTTCAGTAAAAAGTTTATCAAGTAGGTCAAAGCATACTCTGTAAAGTAAAAGATTGACTGAGTAAGCTGTAGAGGGCATCATCAATGGATGGAGCATTTGTTAGGCCTTACAACATCACCTGGTATTCATAGAGACCAAAAGAGACCAAATCCAACTTCCACTTATCTCCTTCTGAGACAGGGATGGGACTGAGGTCAGGCTTCTGTGAAGAACCATATAGAACCTGTTACTACTGGAAAATTGTATATCAGTCATCAGAAACAAATCCATGTGTAGTAATGTTCCTGATCTCCTGCAGAGAAGAGGCTGCAATGTCACATGACCATGGGCCAGACCATAATCCATCAGTATCCACGGTGATCAGTATCCACAGCGACGCCCCCTGTCCTCTGTCAGCTCGGCTCACCTAATGAGGCCTGAAATGAAATACTGTACATTTGGCAATAAATGCAGCCATTTATACTGCTGGGCCCTTTACCGTGATTAATGAATATAAAGCACTATCTGGCAGAGCCTCGGTGAGAGAGAGAGAGAGAGAGAGAGAGAGAGAGAGAGAGAGAGAGAGAATGTGTGTGTGTGTGTGTGTGTGTGTGTGTGTGTGTGTGTGTGTGTGTGTGTGTGTGTGTGATAGAGTGTGTGGAATGATGGTTGAGAGGTTGTGTGAATTTGCCTTGTCATGTTTCTGCTCTTAGAAACCCGAAATATTCAGTCTTTCCTCTGACTGGGACTCTTATGTCCCTTTTCTCTGTATGGTACCTACACTACTACAAAGGACTCTACTTGTTTCTTGGTCCCTGCTACCTTGATCATTTGTAAAATGAGGCTGGTAATGTCACAAAACACTGAAGCAATGGTTGGATAAGTTTATAGCTTCTAAATGACATTATCTGAACAGCTTTCTGGATTTAAAATGGTTATTTTGTTATGGCAGCTTTATTAACCTGAAGAACTAATTTTGTGGGATGTTTTTTTGTAGTTTGATGTATTTTTATTCCCCGCAAAAATTAAAAGGTTTATTGGGAGACATGCCAGATTCTGTTGTTTTCAGTTCTGGGTATGTTTGTGACAAACAAATCCTTTTAGAAATATATTATCCAGAGTATTTTGGAGCTGATAATGTGAGAATTGTGATGAGTTATTTGTAATGATTAGACTGATAAGAATATTTATAATAGTAAGTTCTATAAAATACTTGACAGTGGTCCAGATAAAATAAAAATAAAAATATCCTTTATTAATTTTGTCCTTTTCCTTTAAAAGACTTTTATTCAGAACTTTGAACACTGTGTGAGCAAAGAAAGAGAGCAAACAGCCCCTCACTTCTCATTTTCCTCTATAACCCAATATCTATGATGTAATCATCCCCGTCCCCTCTTGCTGATCCAAGTTTAAATGCCAAAGGAGCTTCAAGTGCATGTTTACTGCTCTGTTCAAGTGCACATGCTCAACCATGCTCTGACTGATCAGTGAGAGGGGGCGGGGTTAATGACTGGGCTCACTGAGACAGATATTTGGTTATGGACATGAGGGGGCTGTTTGCTCTTTTTGTTTTTGCTCATACAATGATTAAAATTGAGAATAAAGGTTTAGAAGGGATAATACTGATAGATACATAATAAAGGCATTCAGATTGTTTTTTTTATTATTATTATTATTTTAACTGTATGTATTGTATTTGTATTTTATTTTAATTGTGCCACTTTTATAATTTTGAATATAATTTTGAATTGTGAATAAAATTATGTCAGATTTTAGGGTTCTAAAGGTTATGAAGGTAATAAAGAGGGCACAATATAATGCTTCTGCAGCCTTTTTCGAAAACCTACATAAAACATGAACCCTTAAATCTAGTCCACACTCTGCTCCACGTTACCCCACCTACATTCATCCCTCTATAGTCTGAAAAGAGGCACCATGGCATCACAGAAGCAGTGTGTGCGTGTGTGTGTGTGTGTGTGTGTGCGTGTGTGCGTGTTTGAGTATTAATCGGCCGTGAACAATGACTAATCAAGATGGGCCACAGCTCTGCCCTCACCTATCTGTGTTTGTCCAGACTTACACAGAGTATCTCCCTCCACATTCAAGCAAACAAAAACATGGTAATTGTTTCCTGCCTCTGCAATCAGTCTGTTGTTTCTAACCTTTAACAAAAATCTCCACCAGCATCAGAAGTAAAAGGTCCTTGTTTTCCTGCACTGACATTTTTAGACTGCTTCCAAAACTCTTAGAACCTGACACCCGCAAATTTTCTCAGTAGTCTGATGCACTAGCAATATGATCCGAGGATCACAGGTTCGAATCCCGTGTCATGCTACTTGCCATGGGCAACCCTGAGAGAGCAGTTGCAGCTGATGGCCTGGCACTTTCCTCTGAACGCATTGGCTGCCCAGCAAAAAATGCAATGGCAATAGTTTAAAAACAGGAATGGCTGGTTTCACATGTATTGGAGGAGGCATGTTCTTGTCTTGATTGGTGTTGGGAGCATTGTATGTGAAGGGTTGGGTACTTGGCACTTCCAAATTGAGATTATAAAAGCCATAGCAGCCACCCAGTGCATGTCTACTGCTCTGTCTTGATGTATAAGGTCGACTTTTGTGTCATGGGGGTCTAATCAGCAAAAGAGTGCTCCTACAGCATTTAAACTGGGATTTTATTCAGTTAGAAACTTTTCCAAGCTGGATTAGTCATTCATTCATCTGACTGTGATGCTTAGATAGGATAAGTCTTGTAGTTTGGTATGTTATGTGTATCATGGCTGTAGGTGGCTCTGATCCTGAGTTGTGAATAAAAAATGGCATGTAACTTCCTGCAAAGTGCAGTTCTCGGCTTCTAGGACTTAACTACGCTTCCACGTATCTGCACAGTTACAGTCCCTCCCTCACCGTTCAGAACTACACTTTGAGATGAGCGAAGCTACCAGAGATGACCATCAGCAACGTCAATATAAATGCAAATGAGGAGCAGGCAGCACCTCAGTGTTTGTGATGATAATGTTGAGGAAAGAGAGAGCAGATCAGGTATTGAGCTGCAGATGAGCCTCAGGCTTTGAAGATTTTACACACATTATCTAAAGTGGGGCCACATGAAAAGGTGTTGGTCCTTTCAGGAACTCATGTTTCAACATCTGAAAGGAGAAAGCAGAGAGAGACGCGTCTTCTGAGTTGTGCTGAAGCGAACCGTGATCAGTGTGTAAGCTGTGGGTTTGATGGGAACAGAGTACTGGGACGATGCCGTGAATCGGAGCTGACGGTCAGTTCTGGTCCATCTGTCAGAGCACGTTTGTCCGTGTTTGTCTGATGAGGAGACACTGGAGTGGGTGAATTCTGCACAACCCAAAGCAGAGTTCTGTAAAGGCTCAGCAGTTCTACTGCTGCCGGATCTCCTCTTACAGGGTGTGACAGCAAATTGAGATGGGAACATTTCTGTGGGTCTAATTTCACAGAAACGTCCAGAAAGAGCTGATCCTCAGCATGGCCTCATTTCTGGGGCAGATCCATAAAGACCACTGATTACACCCACTTCAGGCAGACACACTGTAACTACATACATTTAACTACGTGCAGTTTTCCGCAAAGTGAGACACTCTAGTAGAGGTGAGGGACAGATGTAAGATAGTCCCACAAGCTTTAGATCACTTCAACAACTCACCTTAAATCTTATTCATAGGGATAAAATACTCTCTTCTCAATCCCACACTCACTTCCCAGTTCCACTCTTACTTCTCAATCGCACTCTCTTCCCAATTCCACTTTCATACCCCAATCCCACCCTCTCTTCCCAACCCTACTCTTTCTCTTTCACACTCCCATCCCAACTCTCACCTCCTTATCCCATTCTCAGATCCCAATTACACTCCCACTTTCTTATCCCAATCCTACTCTTTCGACTCGAGCACTCTCATCCCATTTCAACCCACTTCCTAATCCCATTCTCAACCTGATCCCAATTATACTCTTTTCTCAAACCCACTCTCACATACCAATCCCACATTCTTTTCCAATCATTCTCTTTCTACCCAGTTCCACACTCTCTTACACTCAAGACCAGCCAGTCTTAAATGCCGGTCCCCTTCTCTCTTCCCAGCCACACTCTCCTTCTCCCAATATCACTCCCCATTCCCAATCCTACTCTCATTTTCTAACCCTATTCTGTCTTTCCAATCTTCTGTCTATCCAACTATCTCTTTCTAATTCCACTCTCCCTTCCTAACCACATTGTCTCTTCCCAATCCCACTCTTCATTCCCGATATGACTCTCACATTCCAATTCATCGTCCCAATGCCACAATCTCTTTCCAATCCCACTGTCTCATCTTAACCATATTCTCATAAACGACACACACATTAAGTCTACAGTGGGGTAGGGATGGTCAATGTGTGGCCAGTTTTAAGCTCCGTAAATTCCTGTATTCTGTTAATTCTAGCTCTTCCCACACACCCCCCTCTCTCTTTCACTCTGTTAATGTCAGAGCATTTGTTCTTCCCTGTCTGGTCATTAATTTGGGTGATTTGCTCAGCGGGGTGCTCTCTCTCTCTCTCTCTCTCTCTCTCTCTCTCTCTCTCTCTCTCCCTCTCCTGCTTAACCAGACTCAGCCCTTCTCCTCAGCAGTTTTATTAAATGCATGCAAAGCAGCTTCAGTCACACGAATGATAGAGGAGATATTTTCTTTCCTATTCTTTGCACACCATCTCCCCCGTCTCCTCTCCCCCCCTCTCTTTCTCTCTTATTTGTCACACTTTTAAATTCCCTCTTTATATGATGTTTACTTCAAATACCTGTGGCTACTCTAGCACATCATAACGCTGACCGTATGTAAATTGCTGTGTGAGCAGAAGGGTCAGTGTTGCTCTATAAGCAGAGCCGTGAGAGAACATTAAACATTGCAGGCGTTAATGTACATCAATTACACCATCAGCCGTTACAGGACCACCACAGAGCTGGTACTATGTGGGTGGTGGGTCATTCTCAGCACTGCAGTCACACTGACATGGTGCTGGTGTGTTAGTGTGTGTTGTGCTGGTACGAGTGGATCAGACGCAGCAGTGCTGCTGGAGTGTTTAAACCCTGTGTCCACTCACTGTCCACGCATAGATGCTCCACCTTGTAGATGAGATAAGTCAGAGACAGAAACCTGTCTGTTTCTGCATAGTTTGTGTTGGTCATCTGTTGGCTGGATATCTCTGGTTAGAGGACTGTTCAGACACAAGTCCAGACACAAAGGGGTTTAAACACTCCAGCAGCACTGCTGTGTCTGATGAACATTTCTCAATCTGCAGTGTACTGGGAACATCAGGCATTAACACCCACAGTGTACAGTTGCTCAATTATAAAAATGAGAATGACTGTGGCGCTGGAAGTCCAGGCCAAGCCCCCCTGTCTGGAGTGGACAGGACTGAAACCACCATAAAGGAAACCTTCTCATAAAAGTGACCCCACCTCCCTAAACTATCCCGCACAAACAGGGCTTAAGAGTTAATAAAAGAGACGATTTAATGCTGAAACTTTCCTTCAGCTTCACACACACACACACACACACACACACACACACACACACACACACACAATATCTGCAGAGATATTCATGTAAAGGGGGAGAGTGTATATTGGTGAAGACGTTGTCCTGCTGGTTTTAATAAAGAGGAGTCGAGTTCGGTGCCGGAAACGACCCACGGCAACTCTGCATAACAAAGAAAACACAGGGCTTCCCTCAGAACTCACAGAGCGGGACACTGCCTCTGCCTCTGCCTCACTCTCTCGCCACTGCTCTCTCTCTCTCTCTCTCTCTCTCTCTCTCTCTTCCTGTCTCGCTCTACCTTTCTCTCTCTCTCTCTCTCTCTCTCTCTCTCGCTCTCTCGCGCTCTCTCGCTCTCTGCAAGTGAACTAGCTCATGTTATGAAGACACAAACACGAGCAGATAAATTGACTTCTCTTTTTTCCATCCTTCCATCTCAGTCAGGCTTAAAGCAAACACACTCCAATGAAATCTGAAAAGAAGGAGACATGGCCTGAGAATTGTTTTCTTCAATATGAAGTAAATAAATTGAATTTGGTGAGGTCACAGCAGGAATACAGAGCAGCGAGACTTTGCGGATTTTCTCCGGAGGGAAACAGCAAGGTTAAAACTTCCTCTTTCACTTTTCACAACTCAGAGCTTTTATTACGTTACAAAGCGGAATGACTTCATTCCGATCGGAAGACATGTTCTTTGTGTTCGCTGGCTCTTCTAATAGAGCTTATTAAGATGTGCCGATTCGGAGGGAGGGTTGAGCAGTGGTGCCTAATGGAGAGCGTGGTTCTGGCCCAAGGTCAGTGTGATTTCTACGTTTGGAAAGACGATAAGCTTTAGAGTGCAGTTCTCTCTTACTGCTGAAATGCAACACAATTATCAGAAGTGCTGAGAAAAGCACTGTTATCTAATCCTGCACTAGTGTGAAGTGTGAACACTCTTTAACTGTACAGAGTGTGTGATGGCACACAGGCGTCTTTTGTGTGTGTGCTTTTGTTCCCCTTCCGGAGACGCTGTCCATGACTGAATCCTCACAACCAACCAAACTAAAGCACGATTAAATATGAATTCCAATCTGAAACATCACTCAGTCGATCTGTCTGATGGATGTTTTCTTCCTCTCCTTTATTTTCATTTCCAATCCAACTGGTGGACATTTACTTCTGATCCATCAAATGGACATTTCCTTCCAATCCGTCTGATGGACATTTCTTTCTGATGCATCTGATGGACATTTCCTTCCACACTGTCTTATGGTTATTTCCTTCCTCTCCGTCAGATCAACATTTATTTCCAGTCCAACTGGTGGACATTTTCTTCTGATTATCCGATTGATCCATCTGATCCATAGATCTGTCTGATGGATGTTTTCTTCTGATCCATCTGATGGACATTTCCTTCCAAACTGTCTGATGGATGTTTTCATCAGATCCATCTGATGGACATTTCCTTCCAGTCTGTTTGATGGATGTTTCCTTCCTATCCGTCAGATCAACATTTATTTTTAAGCCAACCGGTGGACATTTCCTTCTGCTCCATCAGATGGATATTTCCTTCCAATCTGTCTCATGGACATTTCTTTCTGATGCATCTGATGGACATGTCCTTCTGATCTGTCTGACTAACAATCATTCGTGATCTGTCTTGTGGACATTTGCTTCCAATTCGTCTCAACAATGTGATGGAAGTCTTTTCCTAACCTGTCTCATTGATATTCCTTCCTATGATTTCCATCTGATCAACAGTTATTTCTGATCCATCCAGTGGACATAATTCATCTGATGGGTGGCAATTTTCAAACTGTTTCAAACAATCTGATTTGTCTGATGGACGTTTTCTTCTGATCTGTCTGATGGACATATCATATACATCTATCTGATGGATATTTTCTTCTGCTCCATCTGATGCAGATTTGCTTCTAATCTACCTCATGGACATCTTTAGATCTGTCTGATGGATGTTTTCCTCTGGTCTGACAGTCAATCCTTTATGATCCATCTAGTGGACATTTGATTTTGATTTGTCTGATGGATGTTTTCGTCTAATCTGTCTGATGAATGTTTCCTTCCGATCTATCTGATGGATGTTTCCTTCTGATCCATCTGATGCATATTTGCCTCTGATCTATCTGATGGATGTCTCCTGTAGATCTGTCTGATGGACATTTTCTTCTGATTCATCTGATGGATGTTTCCTTCTGATCCATCTGATGCATATTTGCCTCTGATCTATCTGATGGATGACTCCAGTAGATCTGTCTGATGAAAGTTTTCTTCTGATTCATCTGATGGACGTTTCTTTCTGATCTATCTGATTGATGTTTCCTTTGAATCAATTTTATGATTTTGTCCTTCTTATCTGTCTATTAAATATTTCTGTCTGATCTGTTTGGTGGATGTTTCTTTATAAACCATCACATGGCATCTGTTCCATCTGTCTGATGGGTGTTTTCTTCCAATTTGTCTGGTGGATGTTTCTTTGTGATCCATCTGATGGCCGTTTGCTTTCAATATGCACATTTCCTTCTGATCTGTTTGGTGGACGTTCCCGTCTGAAACATCTGGTGGACGTCTCCTCGCAGTTCTGTTACTGAACCAGTATGAATGTGGTGTCTGTGTTTCGTAAGAGTCCAGTAAGGTGGTTTCAAGCTCTGCAGAAAAAGGTTTTACAGTGATTGAATGGCAATCAATACTTCACTTAGAGCAGCACGACTTGATCTTTTCAAGTGTGTCTTTGTGTGTGTGTGTGTGTGTGTGTGTGTGTGTGTGTGTGTGTGTGTGTGTATGTATGATTTTATCTTCTAGTACTATGTTTGTTATCTGTCAAAAGTGTGTGTGTGTGTGTGTGTGTGTGTGTGTGTGTGTGTGTGTGTGTGTGTGTGTGTGTGTGTCTCCTTAGGATTTCGTTTTTCTAGTGTATTTTGCAAAATCACTGAAATGTTGGATGATAAAAGATAGAGAGACACTAAAAGAGATGTACCATTTTCTCTCTCTCTCTCTCTCTCTCTCTCTCTCTCTCTCTCTCTCACAGCTCTGTGTGTGTGTGTCTCTCTCTCTCTTCTGGTGGTAAGGCATTAATAGAAGTGTTGGGGTGAACAAGCGCTGCATTATTGGCAGTCAGGCAGCTGGGAGTGAGTGAGGGTGGGAGGAAGGAATGGGTGAGGGAGGGATGGAGCAATGGAGGGAGGAATAAAGTGAGTGAGGGAGGATGGGATGCAGGAGAGAGGAAGTGATGAGGGATGGTGGAAGGGAGGGATGGATGGAAGGTGCATCCTGCAGTTCTGGGAATTCTGTTGACAGCAGATCTACAGGTTCCTCCAGCTGTTAAGTAAAATTGACCACTTTTAAAAGTGTAAAACCAGAAACGTTAGAATGAACTATCGTAAATATCGTAAATATCAATAAATATCCATAAATATCTATTTAGAACAGAAAACTAAAAATCAATGAAGCTTTCATACCCTTTCAGTTTGGTCACAGACAAAACAACAGGTATGAAAGGGCCTCCAGGCAGGCCTTCAGACCAGCTGCAAGCCTCCTCCTCGAGTACTCACCCCACTCCCAGTACTCACCACTCCAGTACTAACCCCCTCCAGTACTAACCCACTCAGTACACACCCACTCAGTACACACCCTCAGTACTCTCCCACTCAGTACACACCATTCAGTACTCTCCCATTCAGTCTCCCCCACTCAGTACTCTCCTCACTCAGTACTCTCCCCACTCCAGTACTCTCCCACTCAGTACTCACCCCCTCAGTACTCTCCCATTCAGTACTCTCCCACTCAGTACTCTCCCACTCAGTGCTCACCCCACTCAGTACTCCCCATCAGTACTCTCCCTCCAGTGCTCACCCACTCAGTACTCTCCTCAGTACTCACCACTCATGCTAACCCCACTCGGTACACACCCTCAGTCTCCTCACTCAGTACTCACCACTCGAGTATCACCCCACTCAGTACTAACCCACTCCAGTACACACCCTCAGTACACACCCCACTCAGTACTCTCCTCACTCAGTACTCACCCCACTCAGTACTAACCCCACTCAGTACACACCCCACTCAGTACTCTCCTCACTCAGTACTCACCCCACTCAGTACTCTCCCCACTCAGTACTCTCCTCACTCAGTACTCACCCCACTCAGTACTCTCCCCCTCAGTACTCACCCCATAATTACTCTCCCCATTCAGTACTCCTCAGTACTCTCCTCATATTACTCACCTCAGTACTCTCCCTCAATTACTCTCCCCACTCAGTACTCCTTGCCTCAGTGCTCTCCCCACTCAGTACTCACCCCACTCAGTACTAACCCCACTCAGTACACACCCCACTCAGTACTCTCCTCACTCAGTACTCCCCTCCAGTCTCACCCTCCAGTACTAACCCCCTCAGTACACCCACTCAGTACACACCCACTCGGTCTCTCCTCCTCGGTACTCACCCTCCAGTACTCTCCCCACTCAATTACTCATCCTCAGTACTCTCCCCACTCAGTACTCACCCCTCAGTACTCCACCCCACTCAGTGCTCTCCCCACTCAGTACTCTCCCCACTCCTGGTACTCACCCCACTCAGTACTCTCCCCACTCAGTCTCCCCCTCAGTGCTAACTCCACTCAGTACTCCCCACTCAGTGCTCACCCTCAGTACTCACCCCCTCCAGTACTCCCCACTCCAGTATAACTCCACTCGGTACTCTCCCCACTCAGTACTCTCCCACTCAGTGCTCTCCCCACTCCAGTACTCACCCACTCAGTACTCTCACACTCAGTGCTCACCCCACTCGAGTACTCACCCCACTCAGTACTCTCCCACTCAGTACTCACCCCACTCCAGTATTCTCCCCGCCAGTACTCACCCCACTCAGTACTCTCACTCAGTACTCCACTCACTCAGTACTGTCACTCAGTACTCACCCACTCAGTACTCTCCTCACTCAGTACTCACCCCACTCAGTATTCTCCCCACTCAGTACTCTCCCCACTCAGTACTCACCCCATTCAGTACTCTCCCCACTCAGTGCTCTCCTCACTCAGTGCTCACCCACTCAGTATTCTCCCCCACTCAGTACTCTCCCTCAATTATACTTGCATTCAGTACTCTCTCCCACTCAGTACTCTCCTCACTCAGTATCACCCTCCAGTATTCTCCCCACTCCAGTACTCACCTCCAGTACTCTCACTCAGTACTCACCCTCCAGTGCTCTCCTCCCAGTACTCTGCCCATCAGTACTAACTCCTCAGTACTCTCCCCACTCAGTACTCTCCCCACTCAGTACTCTCCGCACTCAGTACTCACCCCACTCAGTACTCTCCCCCACTCAGTACTCACCCCACTCAGTACTCTCCCCACTCAGTACTCTCCCCACTCAGTACTCACCCACTCAGTACTCACCTCAGTATTCTCCCCACTCAGTACTCACCTCAGTACTCTCCCCACTCAGTACTCACCTCCATTCTCCCCTCAGCTCACACCCTCAGTACTCACCCCACTCAGTACTCACCCCATTCAGTACTCTCCCCACTCAGTACTCTCCTCACTCAGTACTCACCCCACTCAGTATTCTCCCCACTCAGTACTCTCCCCACTCAGTACTCACCCATTCAATTACTCTCCCCACTCCAGTACTCTCCTCACTCCAGTACTCACCTCAGTATTCTCCCCACTCAGTACTCTCCCCACTCCAGTACTCACCCCATTCAGTACTCTCCCCTCAGTACTCTCCTCCTCAGTACTCACCCACTCCAATATTCCTCCCCACTCAGTACTCCTCATCCAATACTCAACACACTCTAGTAATTATGTCATGTTATTCCCAGTACCACGAAATCATTACAATCATTTTACGCATCAACTGTAATCATTACTCAATACTCACAAAATACACTCCTGACTTCTTATAGCACTCTCACACATCCCTTATGACTCTGTCCTCATCACAAATCTCACATTTACTCACACACACACATACTTTTGAGAGATAACAAACATAGTGCTAGAATGTAAATCACACACACACACACACACACACACACACACACACATACACACCGATTCAGCTTTCATGTAACCCAAAACCCCCACGTGAGGAGCATCTGCGCTCTGCATCATCCTCCTGATTCACACACACACACACACACACACACACACACACACCCGCGCGCCAAAGCTCCTCCTCACATGCGCGCTGGCGGTGGCGCACAGAGCGGCTCAGTGGAGCTGAGTGTCTCTGCGCGCGCCGGTGAGGCTGCGGGCGACTCGTGCCGCTTTTCCGGATCTGTGTGTGTGTGTGTGAGTGTGTGAGTGTGTGTGTGTGTGTGTGCGATGCGCGGGGCGCGGCGGTGGAGCTCTGTATGGAGGTGTGAAGCCGCTCTGCGGACGTTGTCTCAGCGCTGAGCTGCAGGATGAAGGAGCGCGCGCGCCTGTAGGACGGTCGGCTGCGAGCGCGGAGATGAAGGCACACGCGCTCCACGGCCTCTGTTGCACCTCCTGCTGTCCTGGACCCCAACGGTCAGTCACCTGCAGCAACGGGGGCAGCAAGGGGTGACCATTGAGGTGAAAAGTCGGGATGAACGGTCCTGGGGTTAAACGGTCAGGGGTGAACGGTCTGGGGTGAACAGTCAGGGGATGAATAGCTTGGTGGGGGAGGAGTCAGGGGAGGGGATGAACAGTCGGGGTGAAACGTAAGGGGTGAACAGGCGCAGGGAGATGTGAAACAGTCGAGGATGAACAGCCTGGGGGTGAACAGTCAGGGGTGAACAGTGTGAGGGTGAACTGTCGGCGGAGTGAACAGTCGAGAGTGAACATTCGGTTAAGATAGTCACCAATGATTTAACAGCCAGGGTGAACAGGGGAGGAGGATGGGTGAACAGTCTGAGGTTAAACAGTCGGGGCTGAACATAAGGAGGTCTGTCCCGGGCAGTTACAGCAGAGGGCAGATTCAAGCAAGTCCTGCAAAGAAAGAAAGAAAGAAAGAAAGAAAGAAAGAAAGAAAGAAAGAAAGAAAACACGAATCAATGAATTAAAGGAAAGTTCCAGAAAGAAGTGAATAAGCAACCTTTTTTCTCGAACTCACAAAATGCTGGGGGTATGTTTGTGTGTGTGTGTGTGTGTGTGTGTGTGTGTAACCTGTGTGTATGTGTCCCCCAGCGGCATTTACGGAGGTGCCGGTGGATGCAAGTGTGTGTGAGGGGGAGGATGTGGAGATGCCTTGTGCTTTCCGAGCGTCTGGCGTCGCCCCCCTCTTACTGGAGATCCAGTGGTGGTACCTGAGAGAAGCTGCTGATCTGCAGCTCAGCACACAACCCAACAGAGCCAAGGTAACTCTCTCTCTCACACACACACACACACACACACACACACACACACACACACACACACAAGGGTATATGCCTGCATGTGTATATGTGTGTGTTGGGCCGCCTGTTGGGTCAGCAGACCTGGGGGGCTACCCACACACACACACACACACACACACACTGGCAGTGAGTTCAGCAACTTTGAGAAATCTGAAGAATTTTTATTCTCAAATAAAATAAAATAATATCTCTGAAATATTAAACTACAGAGTTTCCGCAATAAAGCCGAATCTCTTTTATTCACTCATAAAACCTGAAATGTAAAACAGCCCCGGAGCTGCGACATTCTCAGGACTGCTTCTGTGTTCCACTGCTGCCCCCAGCTGGTCACTGCAACAAGAACACACAGTGCCCCCCTCCCTCCACATCCTTGTGTCTCACCCTTGTCTCCTGTTCTCTGTTCAGGTGGCCCCGAGGGATGCCACGAAAATCAGCGTAAGTATTTTTGTACGAGTGCTTCACTCTTTCACGTAATTCCAGTTTATCCCCGAATCAAAGAGGTTTTCCAGTTGTGTTGATTTATGCACCTGCTTTTAAAGCTCTTTACTGACCATAAAACAGCAGAAAATACAAGCAAATCCCTCGGATACGATAAGTCTTCCCGAAGTTTCTGGAGGGATTTTAACCCAGTTCTGCTTTGTTCTTTCAACAGACGGTGAGAGTGCAGGGCAACGCCATTTCACACAAGCTGAGTCTGTCCAACGTTCGCAAGGAGGACGAGGGTGTGTACGAATGCCGTGTTTCGGACTTGTACTCTGACGAAACTCAGGATTACAAAGTCCAGGCCACCCTGCGGGTCGCACCGCGGCATGGCATGCTGGCCGAAGAGGCGGTGAGTCACATCCAGAACCGATGGAGTCTGAGGAACAGCAACGCTGCTGCAGGGGGACGGGCCACTCCTGAACCAGGGCAGGGGAAACCCCACGTGCCCCTAGCAGGGGCCGGAATCGGCCAAGAACCTCAAACCACCACCTCCACGGCCTCTGCCGCAAAATCCTCCGCTTCCCCCCGGCCGGGGAACGCAGCCATCAGGCAGCAGCATGGAGCCGGTGAGTGGAAGAGCAACACTGACACCCAGTGGCCAGAACACTGGAGACCAGGGCTCAGCTTTGTCTGGAGGGCAGGTGGGCTGACACCATTCTGATGGTCACCACGAAACACATCACCAGGTTCACCTTTAATTGTTAGAACATAAAAGAGAGAAGCAGCAGAACACTATACCATATCTGCTGTTGTTGGAGTAACTGTCTCCTTTGTCCAGGGAAGGCCTTCTTCTAGATTTTGGAGCTTTGCTGTGAGGATTTGATTGCATTCAGCCAGCCTTGGTGAGGTCAGGATGTTGGATGGAGCATCCGTGGAACACTGCTCCACGGATCAATGCTGGGGGGCTCTATTACCCAGTATGACCATTTTTTTTGTTTCAGAGAGTCTACTTATTCTACTGGCAGTACTTCTCTGCAGGACTGTGTGTGCATTTGCGCATCTGTCAGCAATGGACGCAGCTTTAAGTCGCTAAGAGCATTGAAATATAAAAATATACAGAGACATAAACTGCCCTCCAGTCAGCTGCCCAGTTTGCCCAGGTCCAGTTCACTGGTTGTTGGTCACAGGATCGTTACTGTGGGTCTGGATGTGTTTAGTGTTACTGTGGTCAGTATCGGGATGCAATTTATTATAATACCAGTAAAGTGTGGTCTGGTTGTTCTGCTCTGACTGGCTGCAGCTGGTCTTTACCTGCTGAGACAAATTGTCTGAGCTGGAAGTGACTGAAGGCCCTGCTGATGACCCCACTGATGCAATCAGAGCCTTTGTGCTGGTTTCTGCTTCAGTCAAAGGACAATTTTGGAGAAACGCAGCTATTTCTGAACATTTATGGAGAATAAAAGCAGTAAAATCCGGTTTCATCAGGTTCAAATGCTTATCACTGTTTATTCATATTGGTTTTATTAATATCAGAAGATGATCTGATTAAAATCCTGCTATTGAGTGTTTGGCAGAGATGGATATTTAAGGTCCAGCAAGTCAAAATCCACCCCCGGATTTTGTTCTGACTGAGCCGCAGCAGACCCGGCCAGGCAGGTGGAACATATTCTGGGGGTGGATTTAGACTTGCTGGACCTGAAATGCCCATCTCTGGTGACCGCTCCTTATCCGTGCTCTTTAACTCGTGGCACCAGAATATTCTGGGGTCTTGAGGTTACAAGGCAAACAAGGGAAGCAGATGTTAGGTGCAGTGTAAAGGTGGTCTTTGTCATTGTATTTAGGGGTTGTTGATAAATCTGTGACTCTTTTGATCAGAATGATGTGAAGCTGAAGATGCTCCTCGCCGCATGGTGCTCTGGGAGCATTCCTTGTTGAAGGTGTAGCACTTCTCGCTGCACTGTGGCTGTGACAGTGTGGAACTGAAGGTGCTCTAGACGAACTCCTCACTGCACTGTGGCCATGTTGGTCTGGAGCTGAAGCTGCCCTGGGAGCATGGTCCTTGTTGCACCATGGCTGCTCCTCGCAGCATCATGGCCATATGAGCCTGGAGTGCTCCGTGAGCACTTTTCGCTGCACTGTGGTCATGTCAGTCTGGAGCTGAAGATGCTCTGGGAGAACTCATTGCACCATGGCCGTGTCAGTATGGAGCTGAAGGTGTTCCTCGCTGCACCGTAGCTATATGGAACAAGAGCTGAAGGTGCTCCAGGTATTTCTCGCAGCACTGTGGCCATATGAGTCTGGAGCTGAAGTAACTCCTCTCAGCACCATAGCTGTATGAGTCTGGAGCTAAAGGTGCTCCAGGAGCATTTCTTGCTGCACCGTGGCTGTGTCAGTCTGGAGCTGATGGTGCTCCTAACAGCACCTTGGCTGCATTAGTGCAGTATGGAACCATGTTTGTTTCTTCTGAGTGAGGGGTCTGTTCTTTTTAACATCTTTGTTAAAGACTTGTGGGATCCCTGCAATTGTGGACTTGACTTTGAGTCACTTTCCAGTCTGCTGGATGGGTAGATGGTAGTTGATGGTAGTGGTATGAAGAGACTGGTTGTTCCAAGTTGGGGAGAGAAATTGAGAGAGAATTGCATTGTTTTTCCTAATTTGAGAGACTGACAGTACCACAATAGTCCTAGAGACAACCCACGATGATGCTCAGAGTCACCAGGTTTTCGACTGTTCAGGACTGACAGTGTTTCTGAACTTCTGCGAGCAGGCTGAAGGCAATGATTTGAGCAGTTTAGAATGATGAAGAATGAAGGCTGATCAGGTCAAACGTATTCTCTACACACTATAAAGGAGGTTTTTTCGAGGGTTCCTCAGTAGAGAAGAAGTTCTATTTAGGACTGATAACACTCAAAGAACCCTTTATTTTTTCATAGTTCTATATAGAACCATTTTCTTTACTGAAGAATTTTTAAGTGTGAAGAACCGGTTTTGGTGCCATATAGAACCCTTTTCCAAAAAGTTCAATATGGGACTCTATAGCACATTCTCCACAAATCTAACCCTGGCATGATGCTGTGAACTCTTTATTCATGCAAAGGTTTCTTAGAGCCTATCTTAACTAAAGAACCATTGAGGAACCCTGTGACACTTTCAGAACATATTCTTATTGCAATCCCTATAAGGAAAATCTCTGCAAAGTCACAAATCTCACTAAAATGAGAGTTCTTCATGGGTTCTTCAGTAAAGATAATGGTTCTGTATAGAGCCATAACTGCTCAAAGGGCCCATTGAATAAGGCTTCTATATGTCCGCATAAAAGGTTCTACTATTGTTATGATGTCAAGCTCACAATAATAGAAGAACCCTTTTTGGTGATCCCTTTTCAACAAGGTTCTATATAGGATCATCTACAGCCCATTCTAATCAATCTAAAGATCAATTGCAAGTAACTCTGTATTCATGCAAATGGTTCTTTGAGTGTTTTCATGATTGTATATAAAATGTTTCTTTACTGAAGAACCCTTGAGGAACAGAACACTGCTTATTTCTGCCGAAAGAGTTTGCTTGTATATAAAAATGCTGCAGTAAATGGAAACAACCTGAACGCCGGTTTCAGTTTGGACATTCATTTATTGGGTGCTTAAAATAACATTCTGTCCCTTCGAGCAGGAGACCAAGAAATTGGCTTGTTTGTAGTCACAAAACCGTGGCTCAGTACAGAACTCCAGACAGCTACATGAGGAGGAGGTGGAGGAGGAGGAGAAGGAGTCTTCAGTAGTGGAAACATGATGGAATTAAAGACAGCTATGTGTAGTATTTTGAAAGCAAGCCACTGTTGACTGAAGTAGGATGTCCTCAGCGTGTTAAACCTGAACATGCACGTAGACCACTGCAGGGGACCTCCGCATTTACCCACACACACACAAACACACACAGTGATACACACATACACACTAGTTCATTCTCTCATTAGGGGGCAGTGAGCATATGTGCCCAGAGTGGTGGTCATCCAGGTTGCCCGGGGAGCAGCTGTTCAAGGGCACTTCAGTCTTGCCCTGCCAGTTCAGGGAATTGAACCAGCAACCTTCTAGTCACAAGACTTGTTCCCGTGAGGCTGCCCCCTGTGAGGAATGAGGAGATGGACAGCCAAACGTATCATTACCACACCTCCCACCCCTGCAAACATAGTTCAGAAATCTCCCATCAGGAAACACTTCCAGTATTTAATGTCAAGAACAGACGTGAAACTTCCTTTCAGGCGGCTTCTGATCTTATTCTGGAGAATATGAATTCTAGGCTTCCAGAAAGTCTGCTGCTCTATAATCTGTGGAAGTCTATTAACCTATCTGTGTCCACATTATTCTCTGACATGCAAAACCTGCAGAGTCTAATTATCATAGAGCTGCTATTTTATTCTATATCCTTTATATTCTACTTTACAGTGCCTATAAAACATATCTACACTCTTGAATGTGTTACCCATTTATAGATTGTATGGAATGTGAATATAATCATAGGCATTATAAGGCTGAGTCGATATATCAATGTTACTGTATGTATATCGGGATATAAACAGGCGGGAAAGCAGGCTGAAGCGATATATCGATATTTATATCTATATCAGGATATAAACAGAGCGGGATACAGGCTGAGCGATATATCGATATTTATATCTATCGGGATATAAACAGGCGGGAAAGCGGGCTGAAAGCGATATATATACGATATTTATGAGCGGGAAACGGGCTGAGCGATATATATCGATATTTATATCTATATCGGGATATAAACAGAGCGGGATACGGGCTGAGCGATATATATCGATATTTATATCTATATCGGGATATAAACAGAGCGGGATACGGGCTGAGCGATATATATCGATATTTATATCTATATCGGGATATAAACAGAGCGGGAAACGGGCTGAGCGATATATATCGATATTTATATCTATATCGGGATATAAACAGAGCGGGATACGGGCTGAGCGATATATTTTGATATTTATATCTATATCGGGATATAAACAGAGCAGTATTGCCAATATTGCCATTTTTATGTCCTTATTGCCCAGTCAATATAATTTGCCTTTTTTCTAAAGAAACTCAATGTGAAAACAGAATTCTATAATAATATATAGTATAATTCTATAATAATATTAACTGGTGGTGGCAGAACGTCCTCATTTGGAAATCAGGAAAAGAGGCATGTGAGTAAAGGCGGGTGGGGCAGGTGATTGGTTGAAGAAAGGGGTGTGGCATTGGAGTGTTTTGGTAGAACTTTATCATCTCCTGAAAGAAGTGAATGTGTCTCAAGAGACTGTAGTATAAAGATGTCTGTCTGGAAGGTCTGGGGCAAGAAGCCAAGCAACAAGTGAGGGAGGGCACCTGAAGGGGTATAGTGGTTTATAACTGTTGCCCAAGCAGCGCGATTCTGCAGAGAGGAATAGATGTGCAAACCTGAATAAGACACAAACTGACACAAACTCGGCGCTGTGACTTACCGTGATTCCATTTATAAAGTGAAAGATTCGAGAGGGTTTATACTTTTATATCCCTCTTATTCTCATGCATATATTCATACATGCTTGAGAATAAGTATGTGCGTTCATGAGGAAATGCAGCATCATAGGGCCCCATGAAATCCATTTCATCATTTCTCATTTCCCATTCATTATTTGTTTTATTAAAGAAATGATTCATCAAATATGTGTCATCGTGGACATCATGGAATCATAGGGCCCTAAATATAAGAACAAAGCAAGCGGATATAGAATAAAGAAGCAGTTATAATCCTGCCGTGCCGTGAGCTAGCCAACTGACCATTACTTGGACTGCTCACCTGGCCAGTGTTTCTATGGGAACAAAGTCTAAAGTATGCTCTGGTAGTAAACATGGCTGGATGATGGGGTGAAAGCACTCAGTGATTCTGATGCTCATGCATTAGTGCACCATGAATCAACAGCTGCCCCACAGAGGATGGACAGCATTAGTGTAGGACAAATCCACATGTACACACAGATAATAACTGCAGCTCAGAGACCCCCTTTAGAAAGACCGGAGATCGTCTGAGATGTCATTGGTGGAGAAACTACATATATGACATACAGACGTATCAGCCTTGCCCGTATTCTCCACCAGTGTAGGAGCGCATGTGAGTCGCTGTACGCCTTTTTTAACGAAGGATGAGTAACTGCACTGAGGTTCCGTAATGTTATGATAGGAATGTCTGAAGCTATATGCAAGTCATATAAGATGCAGGTTCAAATACTAAATATTGTTATATAGAATTTTTCATAAAGGCTCCGCCTTTCAGAGGAAAGGGTGAGTCGTGAGATTTTATGGCTTGGTTGGCAGTTGAAGGGGTTCTATTTGTCATCGTTTTAATAGCCTATCATATTTTTATTACATAATGACTGAGAACAGTGTATATACAGTATATACACGAAGTATATTTGACTAATATATTTTGTTTTCATTTACTTACCAAACAGTGTTTTTAAATGTGTTGCCACTGGGCAACATTATGCATTTAGGCTACTTTATTTAGGGCAGTCATGCGACGGCCGCAGTTCTCGTCTCTGGTCTTGGAGAACCCTCGCTCTGCATGTTTTAGGTGCTTCCCTGACTCGAATGATCAGCTTATCAAAGAGCTGTAGTTAATACCCAGTTCATATGAATTTGTTATGATGGAGCAAGGATGGGGTCCCATGTTAAGGTTTTGAGCATTGACCACTGAGTGCTGTGTAATTGTGGTGTTATTTTACGGTTAAATTACGTCCTGAGGTCGGTTCATTTGAAGGGTTCTACTTTTTTCACTCAATCCATTTCTACTCGAGACTCCCAAACTAATATACAGTCTGAGCTGCTTTTTCCTGAATAGGGTCACAGTTAATCCAGAGCCCACCTGGAGTCTTTGGGCACAGGGCAGGAATACCTGGACAGGGTGCCAGTCTATTGTAGGGTACCACAGATAAACAGTCACACTCACACCTAGCATGGTTAGTACTCCTACCATGTCCATTTTTGGGAGGCGTGAGGAAACGGGAGTACCCGGACCAAACTCCTCACAGACAGCGACAAGAGTGGGGATCAAACCCACAACCCCAGGGTTTGACACATGGTGGACATAATAGTAACAGTAGCAGATAATTAGGGTCTACATATCTGGTGCCAGCAGGTGAACAACTAGTCCAGGGCAGGATGTCTGGACTAGTCTAGGGCCAGTAGCCCGAAGGTGGGCAGCCAATGTGAAGTGGTGGCTGGGGAGCTCAAAGTCCTTCTCAGATGGGACAGGGGAGGTCAAGGTTAGCATTTCATCAGCCCGGGCTGGTGGGTCATCATCATCTCCAGACCCTGCTGCAAACATTCATCTTGCAATGGTTTCCTCCTTGCTCGCCTCCCATGAAAATCAAACTTATTAGGTCTCAATCTGATGGTAGAAGCTGCACTTTGACATCAGCTGCGGCGAGAGCTACCTGTAGGTGCCGTGATGACATTTTAGGATTGTTAGACACGTCTGTCACGTCTTGTGGTTCTGCACTGGGATGAACTTGCTAGGATGGTCTGACCTGGTCATGTTGGCAGTTGTTTTAAATGTTCTCCGCTCCGTTCAACAATCAAAGGCATACCAAGCTCAGTGAATCTAATACAGCCTGGTCAAACACTTATCAATTTTATACATTATTAATCTAATCTAATACAGATGAACCGACCCTGTCCTGATTAAAAACCTCGCCCTGAAATGAGGGCCAGAACACCAGAGCACAGCATAATCACCCATGAACACACACACACACACACACACACACACACACACACACACAGAATAACTGTATCATACATTTATAATTACTCAATTTTCTTCTCATCTTTTTTTTCTTTTTTGACATTCAATCTATTTGGCTTGTTTGATAACTTGTTTATTGTTCGTTTCTTATACCCTCCCTCGTTGTTTGGATCGGTAACGTGCTGTGTGAACATAGCTCTTGTCGTTTGATGGAAGCTGGAGTTTTGGGCAGTGTTTATTTTATGGTAGAGGTCGCGTTCATCCTTCGTTCTTTTTTAAAATCAGCTGAGCGACATGGCTTTAAAAGCTGTTGGAGGACATACTAACACGATCGTGTTCAGTTTACTCCTCACGTGGAAGGAGTATACAGTGAGTTTCTGAGTGTAACTGTGGAAGACAATGGAACAGAGAGCTTCCATTCTCTCCTTTACCTCCTGCGAAGAAGAAAGAGGCTTAAACTCTGGATCTAGAGGTTTGATGTGAGTGAAGAAGGTTCTTTGACTCCTTTGCTTCTTCCCTTTTTCAAAACATCCTTGAGGTAACCTTGATTTTTGCTGTTTGAAAGCACCATGCTGCCTTATTTACTCTGCACTACACCACTCGCTCTCACTTACCCTGCTAAACAAAAATGCAAAGTGCAACCATAGCAACAGGCATTTGATGGCATTGCTCTGAGGGGTCGCAAAAAGTTGGAGTTGGATTGACTTGTCGCAGGAATTCCCATCTGGCTGTTCACACTGAGGTCACATCTCCACATATAGGAAACGCACTGTCCGTGTCATCAGCTCCCCTGACCACACAGGAGCTCTTTGTGGTTCTATAATTCCAGACTGTAGTTCATCTGTTTCTCTGCAGACTTTATTCTCCTCCCTTCACCCTGATCTTCAATGATCAGGACCCCACAGGACCACCACAGAGCAGCTATGATGTGGGTGGTGGGTCATTCTCAGCACTGCAGCACTGTAGTGTGTGTTGCACTGGTATGAGTGGATCAGACACGGCAGTGCTGCTGGAGTGTTTAAACTGATAATAGTCCAGCAGCCAGATAAAATCGACCCAACACCATCCAGTGAGCACTGTTCAAGTTGTATGAGCTTCTGTCTCTGCCTTCTGTCTCTTGTAGGAGTGACTAATAGAGTGGACACAGTGTTTAAACACTCCAGCAGCACTGCTGTATCTGATCCACTCATCTCAGTCTCGGTCTTGACTACTGCAAGAATCTGCACTTGCAGTCTTAAGTACAGCACTACTCTTGACAATGCTGTAATGAAGCTTCAAGTTCACATGACCTCAGTTGCAACTGAATTTGGGTTGAACAGTGTCCCAGAAGGTGGAATGCACTGTATGTGGGTTGAAGACCTCGGTAGATCTACAGCTGTAGGCCAGAAGGGACAGGTGGAGGCATGAAGGATTGGGTTCTGGCAGATGCATTGCTGTAGGACATTGATCTGTAGGGCAGTTTGCAAGCTGAGGATCCTGAAGAGCTCAAATGAACTGGTTGGATAAAGAGGCACAAATATAGGATGATGGAACAATGTGTTTCTATGCAGTCTCGTTATCTGAATACGTCCATGATCAGACTAGTGTAATTGACTACAGTTTCTATACAAATGAAGGAGGTGGGTAAACAGTCGGAATAGAGTAGTCCAATTGAGGCCAATCCGATTACAATTTCTACCCAATTGAACAAGTAGAAGTAAGAAGAAAAATAGCCCTTTGTCTGATTACATTCCCAATCGGAAAGTTGAAGTATGTTCTGGTTGGAGATCTTTCTGGGTCCTGGGGTGTTGTGTCATTGGCTGTGGGACTGGTATCCATCCATGGGACAGAATGTTGTGGGAGATGACACCTTCCCCTCGCCTCTGCTTCAATAAGTGAGTGGTTGGTACATATTCCTGAGACTGCCATGATTTTTAAGCAATTTAAAATAAATAAAACACACCAACTGCAAGCTCATGGAACACACTGTTGCTCCTTTTACTCTGACCGGAATGTGATTGTTGTTGTTACGGTGATGCACACTACGTGGGTCTCTGTAGACTAGAATGTGTCATTTTTGATCGCATTTCTCGTAGCGTGTATGTAAACAAAATTTGTCATCAGATTTTTGAGCAGAGTGTTCATATTAACTGGGGGGGAGTGTAGTGAATGACAGAGGGGTGTGGTGAATGAAGGAGGGGTGTGGTGAATAATGGTGGGGTGTGGTGAATAATGGTGGGGTGTGGTGAATGAAGGAGGGGTGTGGATCATGATGGAGGGGTGTGGTGAATGACGGAGGGGTGTGGTGAATGGTGGAGGGGTGTGGTGAATGATGGAGGGGTGTGGTGAATGATGGACGGGTGTGGATCATGATGGAGGGGTGTGGATCATGATGGAGGGGTGTGGTGAATGACGGAGGGGTGTGGTGAATGGTGGAGGGGTGTGGTGAATGATGGAGGGGTGTGGTGAATGATGGACGGGTGTGGATCATGATGGAGGGGTGTGGATCATGATGGAGGGGTGTGGTGAATGACGGAGGGGTGTGGTGAATGATGGACGGGTGTGGTTAATGATGAAGGGATGTGGATCATGAAGGAGGGGTGTGGATCATGATGGAGGGGTGTGGTGAATGACGGAGGAGGGGTGTTAAGGAAGTGTATCAACACAGAGGAACCGGATAAGGGTGAACAAATGGTGACATTATCCACATTTTAAACGTAGATGAACCTGCATCAGTTATTTATATTGTAGAAATAACAGTGAATTATCATAATAATAATAATAATAATATCACTCAACCTAGTGATGTCATTGACTTGCATGTTCATCATTGTGCTTGGCTACAGTCAGAGGTTCAGTGAGAACCAGACCCATATGTGTGAACACCTGGAGACATACTGCTAAAGGGCATCTCCGAGGTCAGAAAGTCAGAGCATGTGAGACCGGCTGACTCTAACTGGCCAGATCCAGTCGAGGCAGCAGTAACTGGAGCACAAGGAGGAGCAAGAACAGATCTCCGTTAGTATGTCAGATGGAATCATTCAGTGGAATGGCTGATACAATGGGGGATGTCAGGTTCTAAAACGGGCCTGGAGAGCTTCCTTCTCGCAGACTTTAGATCTAACCCTAATCCACCCAACCTGATCCTACTAATTACTACTGAATACCAAATAATTACTGCCTTCACAAGTCCTTGATTGGCTGACTGTGGTGTTATGGGTTGGTGACCCCTGTTTGAAAGCACAAATTCTTTCACACAAAGGTTTAGACACTTAAAAATGAGGGTTCTTTAAGGGTTCTTCAGTATTGAAAATGAACACCCAGAACCCTTTGCATGAATAAAGGTGTCTTTGGATTGATAGAGAATATGCTGTTCAGGGTTTTATATGGAGGGATTTTAGGTAAAGGGTCCAAATGGCACCGAAAAGGGTTCTTCTAGTGTAGAACTCTTTGCAGCCATATAGAACCCTCTACAGTACATCTTCCATCAATGTGAAGAACCCTTTGACAATGCAAAGAACACTTTTTGCATTTAAAGGGTTTGCTGAGTATTACAGCTCTGTACTGAACCATTTTTTTTTTCCTGAAGAACCCTTGAAGAACCATCGTTTTAATTGTGTAGCTATTTCATTCTGTGTATTTAGTATAGGGCTGAGCGATATATCAATATTTATATCTATATCGGGATATAAACAGAGTGGGATACGGGCTGAGTGATATATCGATATTTATATCTATATCGGGATATAAACAGAGCGGGATACGGGCTGTGCGATATATCAATATTTATATCTATATCGGGATATAAGAGGTATTGATCAAATTTTTATATGTTTTAAATACAGTAAAAACAGAAGAATGATTTCATGGGGTGCCCTGATTTTTTCAACCTGTGTGTGATATCATTTTTTGTCCATATCTCCCAGCCCGAATTTAGGCATCGTAGGGCCTTCGAGTGAAAACAGAAAATGAGTGAACTGTTCAGGAACTGCAAGCTTTCATTACGGATGGCGCCAATGGAGCATGAATGTCCAGAATCACGGGACATTTACTGGAGTTCTGGCTGCATCAGATTGTTTATTTAGTTTCACTTTTCTCGTATTTTTTATGATGACTACAATAAAGCTTCCGCAGCACCAGCTCTGCCAGAGACAGTAAAATAGAGACTGATTTTCAGTGGGTTTGTTTGCTCCAATGTAAGTGGCTGAACAAAGCCGACTGTCAATATGAATGCCGGCCTTTTGTTAGCTTAGATCGGTCAATAAACCCCATTTCCAAACGCCGGGCCCATATTTTATTTTCTCTCCTCTCACGGTTTTCTCATTTCCTGCCGCATGAGTTTTTCAGACACTGTCTCTCTCTTTCTCTGTTCTCTGAGCAGTTTATCTCACCATACACTTTGCCTCTACCAGGTGGAGCAACTAGGTAGGAGTTGGACAGTGAGTGGACAGTGTGTAAAAACTCCAGCAGCACTGCTGCGTCTGATCCACTTGTACCAGCACAACACACACTAACACACCACCACCATGTCAGTGTGACTGCAGTGCTGAGAACAACCCACCACCCACATCATAGCTGCTCTGTGGTGGTCCTTTGGGGTCCTGACCGTTGAAGGTCAGGGTGAAAAGAGGAGAAACAGACGATATATAAACAATGTACAATATGATCATTTGAGACATTGTGATATCAATGTGAAATGTGTCTCGTATCTGTCCTGTTCATCTCCTGTCTTCCTGTCTTGTCATTGTTTTATTTCCCCCTCGTGCTTCTGAGCATGTCTCTTGGTGTTGTCTACGCCCATTCCCAACCGAGTCTAATTTGTAACCCTGCCCCTTCATCGTCATGTCCCCAGTCTGTCTTTGTTGTGGTTGTGAATGTTGTTGTATTTCATTCTGTTTGTGAGTACGTCCACTGCCTAGTCTTCATTCAGTCTGCTAAGTTCACCATTCCTGATGAATGTCTCCATTGCTCAACATTAAAATAAAAATAAATAGGACTATAAGGAGCCTTTTAACATGTTTTCTCACTCCGTAACCCCCCCCCATGTAGAGCTGGCAGACCACGAAAGTCTGACTTTAGGTGGTTCATTAAAGATTGCATTCAGATTTACATTTACATTTGTGGCATTTGGCCGATGCCCTTATCAGGATCGACTTCCACAAGTGCTTTGCTGTTCACTCGGATATGCTTACCTGGTTAGAATCCAGAGGTTCCTCACGCTTAGATTCTGCTGAAACCAAGATTCAGTATAAATATAAACCCTTAATGAGTTAAATGCTCTTGAAAGGGATGGTTTTCAGTCTGTGTTTGAAGACACCGAGTGACTCAGCTGTTCGGACCCCCAGGTCTGCATGCGTCTCGAGGGATGGTGGGTGAAGCCGAGCTGTACTCTTGGTACAGATCTTGAACTGTGACTGAAGCGTCTCTGTTGCTTGTGCTCCTTCCATGATTTATATTTAATATATTAATTATACTTAACATGTTTATTTTACAACCTTGTGTTTCTTGATCTCAGTTTTATATGAATCGATAGCGAATCGTTGAAAGGTTGAGTTGAAGTGTTGAAGTCCTGCTGTAACATTGAAGGTTCTTGGTGACGAGTCTGTTTCAGTTGTATAACAATAGTGCGAGTTGAGGATGAACAGCTTTCGCTGTAGACTGGAGGTTGCAGTGCAGCAAACGGGCCGAGTGCTGGGTGACTTCTGTCCAACCCAATTAAGGCATCAAGGTTGATAGATGTCTAGAAGGCTGCCTGTGATGAAGCTGGAAGGAATCTGCTGTCGTCGCCACTCTCTGAGGGGCTTTGCGAAGGCGGAGCAGCTGCTGCACCAGACAGGGATGCAGGGTTCCCGACTGGGAATTACGGAACAGATTCATCAGTAGAATTTCTGAAGTAGCCTTGGATGGAGTCAGTGTACACACTGATGTCTGCTGCATCACAAAACATCTGCCAGTCTGTGGTTTCAAAGCAGGCCTGAAATGGGAATATCGTCTCCATTAAGAACGCTCCTTTGGTTTTTGAGGCTGAAGGCAGGCAGGAGAAGAATGGAGGTGTGATCAGCTTTGCTGGAGCGAGGCAGGGATGGGTACATCTGGGACGTTCGGTGTTACACTGATCTGCCATAACATTAGTACCACACGTGACAACTGTCAAGAGATGGACACATTAGGCAGCAGGTGAACAGTCAGTTCTTTTAGGTAACGAGGAATCTGAGCCACTTTGACAAGAGCCAGGCTATGATGGCCAGATGACTTGGTCAGAAGACTGGACCACAAAACATCAAGGATCCAACAGTACACCTTCAGAGGTGCTGTGCAGTCCATGCCTCGAATGGTCAGATCTGATGGCACCAGGGGGGACCTCCTTAATATTACCCAGGTGGTGCTAATGCTAATGTTATGGTTGGTTCATGTAGAAAGATGCAGTGGAGTGTGCGTCATTAATTATTATACCCTGAATTTGTGTGTGTGTGTGTGTGTGTGTCCTGAAATTCACTGTCCAAAATCTTTATGTTCTAATCGATTCAGTTCTCACCTTCACAAGCCGTGTCAGATCAATTACCATTTTAACAAAGCTAGAACCAGATGCTCAAAGCCGTGCTGCAGGCTGGACCACTATAACAGCCTCCAAACTGGAATTCCGGACAGACCATTAAACACATCAGGCTCGTTAATTCCTGCTGAAATATCCAGCACTAGACCAGTTTTTGCTGGTAGCTGGTTCTAGCTGGTCTTTGATGGTCAAGGTGGTCATCCAGGCGAAAACCTACCCTATGCTGGTAATCAATCTGGTCAACCAGCTCTTGACCAGCATGGTGTATCTTGCAACTGGTTTTGATCTTGCTTGGTCATGTTGGTCGACCTGCTTGGTCATACTGGTCATACCCACTGATACTGGGGATGGATCCAACTTCGACACTGACTGTATCCTCTTTTGTGGTTCTTTCCCCTTTAGGTTCTGGAGCCATGGCAACCACTGAGCCCCTTCTCTACATCGCTCTGCTGATCCTGCATAAGCTCCTACCCTTCCTGTTTGCCCACTGAAGGACCATGATCAAACAGGACGATGTTTCCACTTTATTTACCAAACAGCAAAGGAAAATATATAAATAAATATATCTACCATAAAGGCACATCACCGACACGGCCGGACACAGCGGAGGTTTTGGGAACGTGACTCAGTTCACTAAAGCTAAGAGTGAACGGAAAAGTGTCTCAGAGCGGCAGGGAAGGAGACTCAACTGGAGTTTGAAGCTGAACGGACTGTTTGAGAAGCATGATGATAAAAAAAAATATATATAAAAAAAAAAGTTCTATGTGAATTAGAGATCACATCTGTGTCCTAAACACACACGCCCGAAACCCAACAACCGCTGCGTTCCGTTTTCCTCGTGTTCGCCCTGCGGAGTGCATGGCTCTCTATTTATTTTCCAGTGGAATTTCATTTCCCTTCAAGTTTCATTTTCATTTTTTAATGACTTTTTATTGTCATAATCTGTTCAGTGTGATCATCCAGAAACGACATTTATATTTTTATCGGTTCCGATTTTGACAAAATAACTAAACACAGTCCGTTTTTTTTTTTATTATTATTATTATTGATCTGTTTATTTTGCATGAATTGTTGAGTTTCTGATCTGATGGTCAGTGGAGCTCATCTGTGTCCACTGTTCTGCTGGGTGTGTGTGTGTGTGGGTGTGTGTGTGTGTGTGTGTGTGTGTGTGTGTGTGTGTGTGTCCGTCCCATCTTTCAGTTCTACTGCAGTTTTTTCACAGTGTACACAAAGGCGACCTTATATATTTTGATCAGATAAGGCACACGTTTCCATAGTTGTTGTTAGTCACCTTCAATAATGTTTATTTTTATTAAAGATATGGTGATCAAGTTACAACATTCATTTATAAAAAAAGAAAAAAAAAACAGTATGTTGCCAACACCAGTTGAAATAAAGGTTGTTTCTTTTTTTAATAATCTTAGTCCTTGGACGTATTAATTTTACGGAGCCTTATTACAGAGTAAATATTTTCCGGGTAACACATTCGCTCGTTGGGATTGCAGGCAGGTGGCGCTACCGTGCTTTTGCCTGATTTCCATATTGCGCTTTGTAACATGGTCATGAAAACTCATTCTGATCTGTTTGGATTGAACGTCATGGTGAGCATCACAGCTGCATCGGAGAAGAACTCCAACACCAATCAGATCTGCTACTCAGCCAATCAAATTCATCACAATGTAAACAAAATGTAAGAAGTCAGATCTCAAACAAACCACGTCTGATTCTTTCATTAGGATTCTGATTCTATGATTGTCTGTTTATTTAGGCCTTGAATTTTGGTCATTAATATATGAGTTCATTAAGATGTGGGTTTTGATTGGACAGAAAATAATGATAACAGTGGTAAAGGCAGCATGGTGACCTTATGAACAGGGCTTCATCACAGTACTGCACATTCTGCATAATGTACAGTTTTACCAGTCTGATTACCAGCCTGATTACCAGTTTAAATACCAGTCTGACTAACAGTCTAAATACCTGTATCATTACAAGTCTGACTACCTGTCTGATTACTAGTCTGATTACATTTCTTATTACCTGTCTGATTTCCTGTCTGATAACCAGTATGATTACATGTTTGATTACCAGTCTAATTACCAGTATGATTACAAGTCTGATTACCAGTTTGACTACCTGTCTGATTTCCAGCCTGATTACCAGTTTAAATACCAGTCTAAATACCTGTCTGATTACCAGTCTGATTCCCTTTCTTATTACCTCTCTGATTTCCTGTCTGATTATCAGTTTGATTACCAGTCTAATTGCAAGTCTGATTACAAGTCTGATTACCAGTCTGACTACCTGTCTGATTACCAGTCTGATTACCAGTCTAAATACCTGTCTGATTACCAGTCTGATTACCAGCCTGATTACCAGTCTAAATACCTGTCTGATTACCAGTCTGACTACCTGTCTGATTACCAGTCTGATTACCAGTCTAAATACCTGTCTGACTACCTGTCTGATTACCAGTCTGATTACCAGTCTAAATACCTGTCTGATTACCAGTCTGATTACCAGCCTGATTACCAGTTAGATAACCTGTCTGATTACCAGTCTGATTACCAGCCTGATTACCAGTTAGATAACTTGTCTGATTACCAGTCTGATAACAGTGTATTGTCTCAGAACAGAACTTTAATTGCGGAGGATTTGATTGCATTCAGCAACAAAAGCATTTGTGAGTCAGGATGTTAGATGATCACCACCCCACCTCGTCCCCAGCTCCCGACTCATCCCAAACATACTGGGTTGGCAGTACTTCTATACAGGGACTAGACAAGCTGTGTGTGCATTTGCACATCGGTGTCAACAATGATTGCAACTTACAGTTATTGAATGCACTCATTAGAAGGGGTGTCCACAAATATTTGGACATATTGTATACTTTTGTCATCATTTGGATTCTTTCTGAAACACAATTCTGAGAGAGGGAGCAGGTACAGCGTAGGGTGCAGAGGATCAGGAGAAAGATACGTTGGCATGGAAGAAGAAGTCATTGGAGGTGTGGATAACAGATCCATGGAGAAACCAGGTGAGTCAAAATTGAGAGGGGAGCTCGGTTGGTGTTTAATGTTGGTGCAGGAGAGGAGGAGATGCAGCTCCACGCCTGAGATACATCACCCTGGAGTGATTCATTTATAATGCAAACTTGGGTCTGAAACACACCACCTTCTCACTGTAGTTACTTTCTCACTCCACCCCAGACCGGTCTGACCAATCAGAGGAGAGAACATTCTCACGTTGGTTGTTGTGATGTATTTCAGTGCACTTCGGTTAATCAGTCCAAAGCAAACGAACAATGTTTTAAAAGTTGATGCAATAAAATACTGCACCGTCCACGGATAAATGAACTATGCACCTAAGAATGATCGATCAATCAATCAATCAATCAATCAATCAATCAATCAATCAATCAAAGTTTATTTCTAAAGCTCTTTTAAAACAAAGCAGCTTTACAGAAATCCAGGTCCAAGCCTCAATTGAGCAGCCAGCGAGCACCAGTAGGGGAGAACTCCCTCAGGCTAGGAGGAAGAAACATTGAGAAGAACCCAGGCTCTAAAGGGGAACCCATCCTCCTCTGAACATGAGGCATAAAAAGTTGTAGAAAAATAGAGAAGTGAAGAAGAGCTACCACTGCTCTTACTGGGTGATTGGTGGTTAGCCTCCCGGCACTGGGGCCTTGGGTTCAAGGCCCTATCTGGGTGGAACTTCCCTGCTCTCCCAATGTCTGCATGGGTTTGCTCCAGGCTCCTCCCACATCCCAAAAACATGGATCAGGTGAATTGGCTACTCTAAAGGGCCCAGATGTGGATTGGCCCTCTGTTCTAATGTTTTGAGATACATTATGAAGGGTGAGAGTCTTTTATGCTGGTCAAGTGTAGGTCTAAATACCGGTCACCCCCAGGAACCAGTGCTGGTCATCCAGTTTAATATCGTGCTGTTTTATGTAATCATTTTTAATAATTGGGTCTTTTTCTGAGACCCAATGTTCTATCATTTGATGGGGCCCAAGAGACTGGAATCAAAATATCAGCTGTGAAGTGTGATGAGGTCGTTCCAGTGTCTTGAATGTTTTTCCCACATTCTTTGCACATTTCCACTCATATCCCAGGATTCTGAGCTCCCTGTAGCCAAGGCCTGACCCTACAGCGCTCCCAGTGAAGACACGCTGCGCTGCTATGTTTACATTCGCCACAGCTCAGCGATTTAATGCTCGCGCTGCTGGATGTTGTGTAGAATGGGGTCCCAAATCAATGTAATGCGGTCAATGTCTGTAACATTAACACACCGCGTCTGAATAATGGAACGACTCTTATTGTTCACGAGTCATTATTCACGAGGGAATATTATTCATATCCCGAGTCGAGTCGTGAGTTATTAGGGACGGGTTGCATGTTGTGTCCGACGTCCATTTGTGTGCGACTCGGACTCAAGGCCGTAACAAGTGTCCATCTCTGGTAATAATGCAGCATTTTGATCACAAGAGCAACATGGTATTCAAATGTATTTGATTCAGTGATACGTAACGAGGAGGATATGGATTAATACTGACCAGCTTAGCCTACGTGGTGACCTGCCGTTCTCAGTGACAACAGTCCCAGGATGGCTGACCGGTGTGCTCAATTTTCCACATTGATTTGGGTCAGCAAAGGGAATTTCTTTTACTTTTGATACTTAACAAGTCTTTATGTTCATATTCTGGAAGAAAATTAAAAACATTCAACTGAATTCTTTACAATAAGATATAGAAAGATGACGCAGGTGATATGTGTTGTCCAGGAGAGCGGTCAGTAATTGTTTTGCTACAAAACAAAAGCAGAGATCATTATGCCTTTTGTGCTGCTGTCGTGTTGGTCAGCCCAGGTCCCAGTGCTGGTCGTCCAGTCTCACAACATTCCTTTTGCTCATTTTATGTAATAATTTACCAGTCATGTGATTGTCTGAGGCCCAGTGTAACATCATTTCATGGGGCCCAACATCCTTGGCAGGGGCCCCGACCACACAAGCCAACAGATAAGACTGGACACAACATTCCACACACAGACTGGAATGAAAAGATGAAGCAGCTGAACCACAAATTTACAAAAAGGGCACTTAATTCCCGGAAAACAGGACTAATGAGAGCGAGAGATGAAGACTTCCATACGAGGAGCAGGAGCTCCATTTCTATTAAGGAATTCTACAAAACTTGCTTCATATTTATTCCTTTAATCAGATTTACTTCGCACGGCAGCAAGCCGGATTAACTCCAGAGCAGAAGGAATTCTGGGAAACTCATTTGTATGTGTTGTTACACACACCGTTACACACACTGCTGGCAGCTCGCTGTGATTGCAGCTGATCTTAAGTCCGACACATGATGGGAGTCACTGTTAGAGGAAATCATCATTTGGCTTTAATATTATTATCAGGGATTCCACTGTTGCTTGCCGATGATATTGGAATTCTCTGTTATGGACGAAATCAATTTCCAAAAACAGGAAAATCTGTTTTATTTCTATTTTCCCAAATTGGAAATTTCCAATTTCCCAGTGAAATGCATATCAATCTGACTGTATTAATATGTTTCAAACTCCTCCTCCTTCTCTCTTCACTCTTAAATACGGCGTTCCTAGAGTGCGGATGCTGTTAGGAATGCTGCCAGAGGGAGCAGCTATAACTCTTATTTACACCCCAACACTTACCCAGCATGCTCAGGGCTAATGTTCCTCATCATTTCAGCAGCAGAAGGAGGGGCGTTGGTTTATCTGGGGAATGAAGAAAGAACCTGGCTGGACACGCCTTGGAAATTGACTTCAGCACAGTGCACAAATCAATGGATGAATAGCGGCTTCCATTCAATACACTGCTGATGTTCCCTCGGCTGATCCTTTCTGTGCTGGTGTTCCCTCTGCAGATGTTCCCTGTGTTGATGTTCCCTCGGCTGTTGTTCCCTCGGCTGATCCTTTCTGTGCTGGTGTTCCCTCTGCAGATGTTCACTGTGCTGATGTTCCCTCGGCTGATGTTTCCTCTGCTGAGCCTTTCTGTGCTGGTGTTCCCTCTGCAGATGTTCCCTCTGCTGATCTTCTCTCTGCTGATGTTCCCTCTGCTGATCTTCTCTCTGCAGATGTTCCCTCTGCTGATCTTCTCTCTGCTGATGTTCCCTCTACTGACGTTTGGCCTGATGTTCCCGCTACATGTTCAATGAAGTGAAAATGGGCCTTAAAGATGTTTAACGCACGTGCAGTTGAGCGCAGTACTAAACCTTGTCTTACTGGTTTCTCCACTTAAATCTGCTGCAGAAGGTCTGAGGTGCAGAGCGGAGGAGGATAAGATAAGATGGTGTGATTAAGGGTGAAAATAAAGTGAGTGCACAGCTTCTGTCTAATCCAGTTATGCTAAAACCCTGAGAGAGATTCAGCCCGAGCCTCAAAACAATTACCCCCGCCAACAGAGCGTGTCAACTTTGATCACACTGTTATTGTCTCAGCAGCTCACACCGAACAAAACACATACACACGCAAACGCATCCTCCGACAGACGCAAACTCGTAAATGAACCGTCTCATCAGCGCAGGACTTTCCCTCCGAGTCTTTCCTGCCAACACAGAGACAATCACCAAAGCTAATATTTGCACATCCAAATGAAACAAATCTAAAGGGCGAATCACAATCAGACGGAGCAAAAAGTGCTACGTTCAGATATTGATCACTGAACGCCGCTGCGCTCTCCACGTTTCCACGGCTGGAGATCTTTCAGGGAGGAGAAAGTGTAAATCCATTCTCTGTAAAGTGATTGTTCACAGTCGGCAGTAACAGTTAAGGACGGACTGTCTGTTGGATGTGCTTTCTTTCGTTTGTATCCCGTATCTTTGCTCTGTAGAGCTTCATTAGTGCCTTCTAACACGTACTGATGCATATTCCACAGATTTGGCCTCCAGGGGCCTCATTTTGTGGAATAGATTCTGCTGAACCAACAGCTCAGCTGAGCCGGTTGTTCATTTTACCCCTCGGTGGACCAGACCTGAAAGTTGGCATCACCGATGACTTTAATCTTACTGGACAGCAACCTGTAGCTTGGTCAGTTAACGGTGTAGCAATAATAAGCAAATTATTATATTCATAATCAGACCGAGGTCTGTGTGGGAACCTGCAGACATAACAATGTGACAGACTTAACCAGGCTGGCGTCACATTTGTTTTGTTCAGGGCCAAAGAGCTGGATACGTGGGACTCGTTAAAATTTCCAGAACCCACAGTGTGATCTTCTCAGGTCATCAGCAGTCGTCATAAAAGTCTTCTCATTTCAATCAGATTCATGCTTTAACCTTTCATAAGGTTTATTTCTATACTCGTCTCTATAAATAGTTGCACCCAGAAGGGCGTGTGGGATTGCAGTGCTGTTGGGAAGGAAGATGAAGGTGATCAGGATCAATAACTGATGATAAATGTTGTCTGATCTGATCAATATTTATTGATCTACTCATACAGAAGTGGTGTCTCTCAGTACGGCGTCGGATTTAAAGCTACATGCCAGACGTCTCTGCATGGAGGTGTAGAGGTTCCTAAAGGTGTCCTGTGATGATGCATCCCATGCAGCTTGAATGTTCTCACACATGCAGGTGGAGCATCAGCCCCGCCCCCTCTCTCTGATCAGTCAGATTCTGTGTGCAGTTTGATCATCAGCCCCGCCCCCTCTCTCTGATCAGTCAGAGTCTGTTTGCAGGTGGAGCATCAGCCCCGCCCCTTCTCTCTGATCAGTCAGAGTCTGTACGCAGGTGGAGCATCAGCCCCGCCCCCTCTCTCTGATCAGTCAGAGTCTGTATGGACATGTGGAGCATGCATACGTGGACAGAGCAGTAAACATGCACTAGAAGCTCCTTTGGCATGAGAAATAAAGTCTTGTAAATTGTTATATGTGTATCATGTCTGCATGTTACTCTGATCCTGAGTTACGAAGCATAAAAAACAGCACGTAACTGCCTGCAAAGTGCGGCTCTTGGGTTCTAAGAGGGTTCTAGCCTTTCGTTTTGAATCACTGCCCAGCTCTGCCACCTGATACAAGAATGATTTACTGAATAGCCTTTTCTTTTTTGCAATTTAGTGAATTCCTAAGTTTTCCATCTTGTTCTATCACAAATGTCTTTTAGTGATATTTGGGTTAATGTTCATTTTTTTAAATTTTTAAAATAAAAAATAATAATTTTAATTTTTGAAATTGACAGGTAAGTCCACTCAAGCCAGTTACCACAAAGCTCCTGTAAAACCTGTACAAACCTGACCTACATCTCTTCTCCATCAGTGAGTCAAATTTAGGCCATTTTTTATTGTTAATATTTTTTGTCATAATTGTGCAGAACATTAGTGAAGTAGATGCAACAGCTACATCGGTAGCCTCAGTCAATGTGGGACCTCCAGGACTCGCAGATGTGTGGACGTTGATTCAAAGCTGGGTTTAAAGCTGGGTTTTGCGAAGGACATTCTAGACCTTAGCAGCAGACAAATGAGCACAATCCCCAACCCTGAAGCTCCCTACCCCCACCCCCACCACCCCCATCCTCCCACCCCAGAGGGACCTCCACAGCTGAGAGCAGTGTTATCTCTGTCCAATCCTCTCTCACTCAGTCACTCGCTCCTCCGGTTCTGCGTCTGATTGTTTTTCTCATAACACATCTTCCAGCTCATGAGAAGTGACAGCGAAACATCTGTCCCACCGTCTCTATCAGAGAGCAGCTGGGTGGCCGACAGGAGCACAATGCTTCACTTTACCCTTGATGCCTCCAAAAAACAAAAATGGATTTTCTGACTTCAGCCTGTGCTTTCATTTGTCACCTTTTCCTTCATGGGGTGTTACATTGTTGTTACCTCACGCCTGAGAAAGGGCTGAGAGGGAGAGGCCTGTAGATTTCCAGGAGAGTTGGTCTTTATATGACAAATTCTGTTGACATCCCAACAATAACCAACTTACTTCCGGGTGAAGAACGCTCCCTGACTTGCTTCGGGTATGCTGACCATTCACTGAAATAACAATCAAGAACACTCCAGCTATAGAACCCGGATCAGCCATAATATCATGACCTCATTTTGACTCTCACGGTCCATTTTGTCAGCTCCACTGACCATACAGGAGCACTTCAGGACCCCACAGGACCACCACAGAGTATGTATTATTTTTACAGTGGGTCATTTTCAAAACCCAGTCCCGGTGCCCACTGCTCTGCACATTTTAGAGCATTCCCTGCTTTATCACCTGCAACTCTGAAAGGGCTTCTTAATCAGATGTGCTGGGAACGGGTGATCCTCTAAATATGCCGGGCGAGGGGCACCAGGACTGGCAATAAATACAATGCAATATGAATATCTAACACTTTTGAAGTGCCTTTCAAGATACTCAAGGACTCTTCACAGTCATACTCAACACTCAACCCTCACACAAAAGCCAGGCAGCCAATTGTACACAATGTACTCCACTGGAAACAACCACCCACCTGTAGGACTGCAACAAGCGATGGGGGGCTGCGGACCCATAACGGGGCATACAGACATATATTTGTTCCCACACAAACACACACACCAGGAGGTATTTAGAGTAACCATCTGATCTCCATGAGGAAAGCAGAATCAGAGGAAACCCACACAGACACAGGGAGAACCTGGAAACTCCACCAGGATAAGGCCTTGAACCCAAGACCTCAGTGCAGGGAGGCAAACATGTAAACCACAACGACTTAAACCCAAAACCTTGTTTTTATAGTTTGACATTTTCCTAATTTTTCTCCAAAACATCTGAAAAGTATTTATAGGGGTCAGTACCATACCAGATATTGTTATTTTCAGCACATCAAACTCTAATTTGTCTTCATTTGAGATGTAAAAACGAATAGAATTTAAATGTTTGTATGAATTTAAAAACAAAATACTAATAAGGAGTAAAAACACTCAAAATACATCTCAGAAATCCTGTTGGGAATTGATCATCCAGAGTCATTTTACATAAAAAATTAAAAAGGATTTTAACAAAAGTAAGTTCTTGACAATAAGTGAAAAAATAAAAATAAAACAACCTGAATGTCTATTATTATTTTAGTTATTTATATAAGTATCAATAATATCCCTTCTCAGGACTTTTATTGTGAAATCTGATGCCATTAACCCCACCCACTCTCTCTGATCAGCTAGAGTCTGTATGCAGGTTGAGCATGTAAACATGGACAGAGCAGTAAACATGCACTGGAAGCTCCAGAATGGGACTGCCAGCAAAGTGCGGATGTTGCTTTCTAAGTGTTAAGTGACCAGGTGAGACCCTCGCAATGGTAGCTCATTTTTAAAGAGGTACAAACGTTCAATTTCATCCAGCACGGGGGAACACGGGTACCAGATCTGAAAAAGTAATTAGAGTGGAGTCGTGTCGGTACCATGCAGTGAATACCACACGTCTCTTTCGTTCCTGCCAGATTCAGTGTGATGGAGCGGAGTGTTTTCACAGCGATACGGAAAAGACTGTCTCGTTTTATTCTAACCGAAACCACCTGCTGTCTGTTAGGTGAATAGACTGCAGTGGTAATCCCATTTCCTGTCTTTGTAATCCCATTTCCAACCTTAATAATCTGTCTGTTTGTCCTGTTGCAGCCTGTGGCCCGGGTCCAGATCTAATCCTTTTACCTTTTATTATCAGCCTCCTGTATCAGCCAGAGAGCTGCTATCAGCACTTTAACCCTAAACACTCATCCAGACTCAGCCTGAGCATTACATCTTCTGCCCTGCAGTGAAGAAGTGCAGTATACACAGGGGTTGGACAATGAAACTGAAACACCGGTCATGTTAGTGTGGGAGGTTTCATGGCTAAATTGGAGCAGCCTGGTGGTCAATCTTCATTAAGTGCACATTGAACCAGTAAGAGCAGAGTGTGAAGGTTCAATTAGCAGGTAAGAGCACAGTTTTGCTCAAAATATTGCAATGAACACAACATTATGGGGGACATACCAGAGTTCAAAAGAGGACAAACTATTGGTGCACGTCTTCCTGGCGCATCTGTGACCAATACAGCAAGTCTTTGTGATGAATCCAGAGCCACGGTATCCGGGGTAACGTCAGCACCACCAAGAAGGACCAACCACATCCAACAGGATTAACTGTGGATGCAAGAGGAAGCTGTCTGAAAGGGATGTTGGGGTGTTAACCCGGTTTGTATCTAAAAAATGTCCTTCCCAAGACGAATTGACGCTGTATTGGCTGCAAAAGGAGGCCCTAGTTCACCGTACTAATCAATTATTGTGGTCTAAAAACAGGTGTTTCAGTTTCATTGTCCAACCCCTGTATATATATATTCTCCACCTTTCACCCTGTTCTTCAATGCTCAGGAACCCACAGGACCACCACAGAGCAGCTATTATGTGGGTGGTGGGTCATTCTCAGCACTGCAGTCACACTGCCATGGTCCTGAGCATTGAAGATGAGATCAGCCATAACATTACGACCACCAAGTTTCTACCTTCACGGTCCATTTGATCAGTTCAGCCCCTACAAAGAAAGAAGGAAGGTCAGGGTAGAACAGTAAAGGGTGGGGGGATCATCAGTCTGTCCTGGGAGGAAGAGAAGCATAAAAACAACAACAACAACAACAACAACAACAACAACAAAAAGCAACAATGACAAAAGACATTCCGTCAGAGTGCTGCATTGTAATTGGCAACTTCCATTAGCAGGGTGAGGGGTCTGGCTCTCCCTCTCAGCTGCTGTCTGTTAAATGTATCCTGGGGAAGGTGATTAAATCAACCTGTTAGTCTGGGCTAAACTGATTTGGGAGAAAGCTCTTCTGGTGACCTCGCACTAAAATCAGCTGAAAATAAAAAATGCAGCTATGCTTTCAGTCTGAAATGAAATTAAAAGCTGTCTGCCTCCTTTTTCCTCTCCTCCGACGGCCCTTAATGTGTCGGCCCCCCGTTTCTCATGTTGCTGAAGGGTGGAATTGAAAGTGCTTTAATGCTTTTTTCATGTAGTTCCACCAGCGTTGTTCTCAACCTAATAAAGCAGATGTGATTACGTGCAGCTCTGCACTCCTGAAGGTGTTTAATGCTGCTGGATTTGTTCTACAGGGAGCAGGAGGAGGTGCTACCTGTCTTAGAATGAAAAAAAACAACCAGGGTTAACCTTTAGAACTAGGTCAATTTTGCAGAATGGTTTCAAAGTTCGACGTACTTTAATAGGAGACACATAGCAGATATTACTCCAATTGGTCTTCATTTAAAAATGTAAATATTAAGAGAATTAATCTTCCAGAACATTGATGATCAGATCATCAATGATTAGACTGAAAAAAGATATTTATAGTATTAATAGGTTCTACAAAATACCATTTTTGTTATTAATATATGTATCTGTGTTATGCCTTCTCAGGACTTTTATTCTGAAATTTGTGTGAGCAAATAAAGAGATCACTCAGCCCCTCCCTTCTATTTTCCTTTATAATCCAATATCTGGATCAGTGGTCATTAGCCCCACCCCCTCTCTCTGATCAGTCAGAGTCCGTATGCAGGTTGAGCATCAGCCCCGCCCCCTCTCTCTGATCAGTCAGAGTCTGTAGGCAGGTTGAGCATGTACACATGGACAGAGCAGTAAACATGCACTGGAAGCTGATATGGAAATTCAACTGGTGAGGGTTGGACTGGGTAAGTGATGTAGTCTGTCATGTCTGTAGGTTACTCTGATCCTGAGTGATGAAACCTAGAAAACAGCATTTAACGGCCCGCAGAGCGCAGATCTCAGCTTCTCTGAGACAAGCAATGTCCCCTGTCCCCGACTTTTTCTGAGGTTCACTGGCAATTAGACACTCTTTCATACACTTTGGCCACCAGTTACCAGACTGTGTTTTTGCTGGCTTTCCAGTCATTTCACTGCTGTTGCCCTTTAAGAGTCAAATAACCTTCAAACCCAATGAAACAAAACAACAGTTACAGTTCAATTGTTTTAGCCTCACTGAGCTGATTTACACTCTTTTAAAGGAAGTGGTGACGTGACTTCATTAGCAATAAAAGCACACCAGGGCAATGTCACCAGAGTAGAACAATACTGCTGCCTCTAGATCTTTAAAACTGGAGAAGAAAGAAGAAAGGGTGGGAGAGGCATGATTCAAACAGTTTCTCATGTTAATGATAAACGATAAAAGCCTTTGAAAACGGGCTTCGTTCAAGGACAAGCTGGCAAAAGCAGCGAAGGGCAAGAGACTCCGAATATGTCAGGTCCATTCAGTGGCTGTTAGAATGGTCAGAAGCAAATATATGTGTTTAATGTGCTCTTGTCCCTCAAATTGCTTTGAAATTTGCTCTCGTTGCGAAAACACTCGGCATTCCGAATGCCAGTGGCAGTGTCTCCACTTGACTTTGCTTAACAGAGCAAAGATAATAGATATGAACAGGAAGGCCTGAACTCCTTCTGCTGCATTACCAAGGCCACTACAAACGCCCACACTCCAGGAGTCAGGGGTCTCCTCTTAGTCGGGGGGTCTCCTGGTTAGCTCAACCCAAACCTGGAGTTTCTGTCTCAAGACAGCGGAGAACATCACCATGGTAACATGGTAGATTCATCTGGTTCTCTTTAGGAAACTTTTTCGGGACATCAATCCTGAAACTCAACATATAAACTATCTATCGATCGATCGATCATTAGGCTTGGAAGAGGTGAAGGTAAAAGCGGAAAAGGACGACCAACCAACCTTTTACACACCTGAAGACCAAACAGAAGGACATTCTGGAGGAACACTCTACAATATTATTATTATTATTATTATTATTATTATTATTATTATTATTATTATTGTTGTTGTTGTTGTTGTTGTTTTTGTTGTTATAGTTAATAAATGATATGAGTGATACTGTTGTGTGTGGCTGTGTCCAGCGTTGTGGAATGAGGTGGTCCAAAGCCGGGAAGCAAAAGTGTGGAATTAGAAGGCGTCTCCTGCACGTTTGAGGCAGATCTTCTCAGTCCATGTGTTCAAAATAATCAAATCCAGAGGAAGATCTGATTTGTGGTTTCTGTTTCTGTCTGAGCTCATCTTTTCCCTTCTAACTTCCGGTTTCAGTCATCGCTCCACAGCAGTGTGAAGCTGCCTGCTGTTGCCACAACTGCCGAGATCTGCAGGTTTGACCTCTGCCTCCATCTGCTGGCGGCTAACAGCAAGGGCTGGACACTTACAGAAGAATTCCGTCATTTGCTGAGTTCAATCATCAGAGCAGATCCTTTACAGATTTACAGAAAAACAAACAAGCAAACAAACAAACAAAAAACGACAGAAAAAAGAGATGCACATCCTCAGCATCCTCATACAGTTTTGACCACATCCATGCAGGCTGAGTGACCATAGTCTCACTTTTCAAAGTGTTACACCATGCACCAGTAACACATTGCACACAAACAAACTCTACACTGTTATACCAGTGACCTAAAACAAACTCTACACTGTTACACCAGTGACCTAAAACAAACTCTACACTGTTACACCAGTGACCTAAAACAAACCCTACACTGTTACACCATTGACCTAAAACAAACCCTACACTGTTACACCACTGACCTAAAACAAACCCTACACTGTTACACCACTGACCTAAAACAAACCCTACACTGTTACACCATTGACCTAAAACAAACTCTACACTGTTACACCAGTGACCTAAAACAAATTCTATACTGTTACACCAGTGCCATTAAACAAACTCCACAATCAATGTAACACCAGTGAGCCCATACTGTCACACCAGTGACCAAAAACAAACTCTACACTGTTACACCACTGACCTGTAACACCTTCCACAACACTGGTATTTTTTGGACTGGAACGAAAAGAAAAGAATAAAGAAAGAAAGCACTTACTCGTAACACTTTCCAGGTCACACCACTGACTTTGAAGTCCAGACTGTTACTCATAACACATTGTTACACTGACCTGTAACACATGCAACACTGTATAATAATGAAGTTACAATAAAAACAGGTTTGGTGTGGACGTTTCATGATGGTAGTGAATGGAAACAGACGTCTGAAGACTTTAATGTCTCCAAAAGCTCCATCACACAGATGTTATTGCACCAGATGGCTATGATCCCTCTGTCTGATGATGCCTGAAACAATGTTGGTTTGTGGCAGTACAAGGTAGAGGTTTCCATTGAGTGTACTCTGTCTGGACTGGTCATTAGTGATGACCACATGTGGGATGTGGGACTAAATGAATGGTTTAGTGTAAGGGAGAACATTTCACCAGCAGAAAAATAAACACACGAGACAACATTCCAACGGACTGTGCAGTTTATGTCCATAATATCTTTAAGACAAAGAAATTGAGATTTGTTTCCACAAAAACATGAGTTTGCACCACTGAAGGTTATGGAATGTAGGTATTTACAGAACGTCCTAACGTAAAAAAAAAAGCACCAATACAGAGACAAGGACAAAGAAAACTGACAAAATGACGTTCAAATGATGGGAAATGATGGCATTCTGTCTTCTGAGTGAGTTTATGAAGAGGTCACAATATCAAAACAGGGTGCACCAATCAGAGGTCAGATCTACAGTACGATGGACACGCACAGTCACAATTTAACCATAATAATTTAAAGGGACTCAAAAATGTACAAAATATATAAATGAACTGATCCATACACAGTGGAACTCTCGATGGCTTAGAAAATGACCGATTACCGTTTCCAGCTGTAAAAACAGCTAAACAGCACTGAAATTCCAGTTACGCTTTAGTTCCCAGTCCTGCAGAGCTCGTCCTGACCGCAGCAAAAACCCCAGTCCTTCTTTTGTCCAAAGTGTTTTGCAATCAAGTACTCCAGGAACAAAGAGGACTCCACGTCCATTTCATTTTCTCTGCACTCTGCCTCCCGGTAAAATGCAGTTTGGGCCCTCTGGGTATCCTTAGGCTCTTTCTCTCTCTCAGTCAGAAATGTAGTCCTCTGGCTCTAAAGCTTATTGGCTGAACACGACTTGCAGCACTGTTCGCCATAGAATTTGTGGTTACACACGCCGTGTTGGGGCACCAGGTGACACCAGCCGTAGTAATCAATACAGTTCTGGTCACCTAGAGGGAAATGAGAGTGTTGTGATATGTTATATTGGCATGAACACACATACAGTACAGACCCCACAGGACCACCACAGAGCAGCTATTATGTGGGTGGTGGGTCATTCTCAGCACCGTAGTGACACTGACATGGTAGACGTGTTTAAACCCCTCAGTGTCACTGCTGGACTGAGAACAGTCCACCAACCAGAAACGTCCAGCCGACAGCGTCCTGTGAGCACTGATGAAGGACTAGAGGACGACCAACACAAACTGTGCAGAAACAGATGAGCTTCTGTCTCCGACTTTACATCTACAAGGTGGAGACACTCGGTAGGAGTGTCTGATAGAGTGGACAGTGAGTGGACACAGTGTTTAAACACTCCAGCAGCACTGCTGTGTCTGATCCACTCGTACCAGCACAACACACACTAACACACCACCACCACGTCAGTGTGACTGCAGTGCTGAGAATGACCCACCACCCACATAATAGCTGCTCTGTGGTGGTCCTGTGGGGTCCTGATCACTGAAGATCAGGGTGAAAGGAGGAGAATAAAGTCTGCAGAGAAGCAGATGAACTACAGTCTGGAATTATAGAACTACAAAGTGCTCTTGTGTGGTCAGTGGAGCTGATAGGATGGACAATGAGTGTAGTAACAAGGAGATGGTCATAGTGTTATAGTTGTTTTCATCCTGATTGAATGTATGATGAAGTGTGTACCTTTATGCACAAGAGGAGGCGGGGGGCCGGGGGCGGGGCAGAAGTGTGTGTTGCACGCTCGGGAGCTGATGGGTCTGTGGTGGGGTAAACATCCGACCGCAAGGCGGCCATGCCTGAGGCACTGGACACTGCGGGTCTGCACACCTCCTCCACACGACACAGTACACTGAAACACACAGAAGTTAACCCGATGGTCACTTGGGCATCACACATGGACACTCTATACACCCTGTTAAACACTGGCCAGCATGCTCATGCCTTGGTGACATGAATGATCAGAGTTCAAGTGAGGCATGATAGTGGGTGCCACATGGACAGGACATTCCATTACCAGTTGTGTGGGTATTTAACATTCCTCGATCCACAGTGTCATGTGTGAACTAGAAATTCATCATAGAACCTGGAAAAATCTTGCCTGATAGCACGGTCCAATATCCTGCTGGAACATCCCTTCATTGTAGGGGTACATGGCATCCATGAAGGGCAAGCAGTGAAACATAGTGGGCACTGGTCAATGATGTATTTAGGCAGTGGATCCAACCTATGCCATCAAAATACACCCCACACTACTATGGAACCCAGTTCCCTAGGGTCCAGTAAGTAAGCCCAGATGAGGCACTAGGCACTATGCCTGGTGTCGTGGTGAGTCTGGTGAGTCTTCTGTTCCCGTATGCCATGGCTTCCAAAGTGGGGCTCCTGCACTGGTATGATTCCTGTCAGAGTCGCTTGTCTGTTTGCAGGGACATTACTAGTCAGACACCGCCTATCGCGATCATTTAGCCCTCATGGTCAGCCACTGTGCTGTCCACTGTAGGTGGTAATGCCTTCTATGACGTATTTACGGTACACACTTGACAATGTAGATCCAGGAATGTTAAATGCCCACACAACTTCGGAAATGCAATGTCCCAAAATGTGTCATCTTGCCGTGAGTCCTCTGCTTTAAGGGGACGCGAGGTGGACAAACAGAACAGAGTAGAGTTTTAACTCTGATCCTAACAATACCTGTTGCCAGGGTGAAGAGTACCAGCCCAGCCCTACAGTGCTGCCCACTCTTCCAAAGCTGGGTGGGGGGAGCTGGGGACAGGGGACTTTATTGCAGGCCTGCTGGAGCTCAGTCTGGGGTTTCCGGACGTTCCTGCACCGCCTTTGGGGGAATTCTGTAAATCCTCCTGCGGAATCCCTCTCGCCACAGCGAAGCTCACGCCTCCTAAACCCTCCTCCACAAGACACCGAGCACTATGGAAAACAACACAGTGACATTGTTAGAGACACACTCAATAGCTGTACTTGGAGCTCTGGGCTGCTCAGTCGGAATCTGAGGATCGTAGGTTCAAATCCTGCAGCCATCATTAGAGGAGGCATCATTGGAGCTTTGTGTCCTAATGTGTCCTAGTGTTGGAAGCACTATGTGTGAATAGATGTACACCTATGCAGTCATACAATGATTTAATCAGCCAATCGTATGGCAGCAGTGCAGATATGGACAAGCAGCTCCAGGCAATGTTTGTTGGCGTCAACTTTGAGAACTCGTTTGAAGGCCACCGAATAGTTGAGTAGGGATGTGGTTGAATGGAAGATTCACAGCATGAAGGTTCTACCGGACAAATGGTGTAGTGTCAACACGGACCAGAACCTCAAAGGAATGGTCTCAGCATGTTAGGAAATCCAAGCCATGAAGAACGAAGGCTCTTCTGAGACCAATGGGTTCTAACCAGTATCAATAGTGTTCTCCTGGGTGAATCCTGGCTAGATGAGTTACAGGGTCTGAGTTTGAACATGTTCTCACTGGGACCCAGTTGGACAACATCATTGTACAACCCAACTTAATCCCCATGTACAGCTGACAACCCAGATGGGGTCCATGTTTACCCCTCCTCATCCCATCAGTGTTCCTGGTAACCATCCATATGTGGAACCTTCTGGGTTCCAGTTGGGCAAACCATATGGGCCCCAAACAGATAGTACTGGATAGGGTCTCCCTTTGCTCTCTGAACAGCCTGACCTCGACACTGCTAGTGCCCCCTGTTGGAGCACATAGATATCTCTCAGTGCACACATACATACAGTACATACACGCAGGAACTGCTTCTAGCGAGGTAATCCATGGTCTCCATGGCAACAGGGTAAAATACCATTGCTTTTTTAAGAGGGATGTTGAGAGTGCAGCAGAGTGATGTGGGGAGTTTAATGTGAGAATGGGTATAATATTCTAATACTCATCTGTTTGGATTACTCAGCTGTGTGTGATTTACATCCAATAATTCATGAGGAGCATCCATAAGGTCTGAAGATACTCCACAAAAGATCACACCACTCTGCAAATTTTGAATTCACCAGGGGTTCCAGAGGTGGACAGAGGAGTGAACCTGCACTGGAGGCTGCTATGGCTTTGAAAATGGGAAGTGAGCGAGTGTAAATCTTGTAGTGTGTTATGATATGTGCATCATGTCTGTAGGTGACTCTGATCCTGAGTTATGAAGCCTAGAAAACAGCAAGGAACGTCAGGCAAAATGCAGATCTCAGGTTCTAATGGTTTGAGACCACTCTGCACATATAACAATAAAGTGAAATCCTTTGAAGTCGTGTAGAAATATCTGATATATTAAGAGAAAACTTGATCTTTTTCTTTAAAAAAAAAAAAAAACGCTTCTCAGCTTTTCTGCACAAACAGCAGCTGTAAAGCCACCCAACAGTGGTTTGAAAGACTAGTGGAGACGATGTCCAGACATGGAAGCTGGGAGTGATCTTTGCATTGTTCTTTGCAATGAAGCTCCATTCCACACTATCGGTCTCTGGGGTTTCACTGTTTAGAGGACTATGTTTGTGTAAAAATGAACATTTTTAATTTAATCTATAAATTATTTACAACATTTCTCCCAAATTTCAAATAAAATATAGATTTTAGGTCATTTATTGGCAGAAATATGACGTTTTACAGAAATGGAAAGGTCTCATAATGTTGTTCAGAGCTGAAAATGGAAGAATCGTCACATTTTTAAAGCGTAAACATCTGAATTTTGACATTATTGAGATCGTTTTGGGAGTGTAAATATGTAGGGAAGGAGGTTCTCCAGGACCAGTGTTGGGAACCACTGATCTAGTCACACATAGCAATATAGTTATCAGTATAGAAACCCTTTGTGGGTGGGTCCTTTGCACCCTAATCTAACCAAGCCCACCACTAGCCCCTGGTCTTCAGAGTGGTCCTACCTCTCCCCAGGCTGAGGGGACCCACTGTAGCCGCTCGTTTTTGGGGCAGCGACTCAGAACACACGTCTCCTGTGCTGTTGGCTTCAGGTTGAGTTTACACATGCTGTCGGGTACCACCACTGCCCGTGTGGAGGAGTCAGTACTCCTGCAGAACACACTCCGCGTCTTCAGACCACGTCCACATGTCTTAGAACACTGTAGAAAGAGAAAAGGGGGGAGGAGGGGGGGGGCTTTATGGCTTATGAGCTGATAAGTTTTATACAACATTAACCAACAACAGTGTGAACTCTGTCTGACTTACGAAGAATGTCATCAACAAACTCATGAACTTCTGAAATCAGAGCCAGACCTTCATTAGTTATGTGTTGATGCAAAGCACTTCAGAGATTTATGACACGTTGTAACGAGACCAATTAAAAACAGGCATCAGGATAATCCCAGCGGTCCGGGTGGGATGGGCGATTCCACATTGGTGCTTTGGTTTTTCCTCATTATGACGCATAAATCAACCCTTCCATAAGAGATGTGAGGAGATTCCGAAAGCTTAAAGCGTGTGGGTGTGAACTATGTGCAGAAACCGAACGCCTTCAGTCATGCTTTAGATTAAGACCATCCCATGTCTGCACAAGTAATCACTACTCATTTCGTTATTTTAATAACACACTGGCAGTCACGATATGTCTCAGATGTTCACACTGTCCTACAATGATGCTCGTGTTCTATGTTGGATGGGCTTGCAGGACCTCGCTCTTCTGTTTTGATGACTCCATCTGAACAACCCAACCACTATAGGAGGTGTCTGGACGGCTGTGAAGAACGTGGAGCAGAAGACCGCAACAAACAGAGAAATATATATATATATATACAGTTATGGATTCCAGAAGCTTAGAACCTGCAGATTGCAAGTGTGTAATTCCACTATCTGACCAGCAGATGGCAGAGAAGGATTAGCATAGAAGCCAAAGTCTGCTGTAATGTCTACAGTAGAACCTGCTTCAATTTAGAGAGAGAGCGAGAGAGGGGGAGAGAGAGAGAGAGAGAGAGAGAGAGAGAGAGAGAGAGAGAGAGAGATGGGTATATAAATACATTTACTGATGAAAGAAAATCCACCAGTAATTGATTACTGTTTTAGAGTAAAAGAATACGTTTATTCTGGAAGCCGAGTTCCATTTGCCCAAAGATGTCGCAGCTGGACCTGTAGATCCTGCACAGGATGCCCAAGCTGGCGTCCAGCTGCTCCCATAAATGCTCAATTTGTGATAAACCAGGAAGACTGCTGCAATCTGATGGACACATTCCTAGGAGACCCTTGGGACCCTGTGTATGGGAACATTATCCTGCTGAAAGATGGCAGTGAAGGAAGCACTTTATGCCCTCTTGTGCATCTTCACATGCATGTGTGTGTGTGTGTGTGTGTGTGTGTGTGCACGCGCACTTACCTGAGTCCAGGTTCCAGTGCCCCATTCTGGGGGGCAGGCGTTTGTGTTGCAGGGTTGTGCGTGTGCCGGAGTGGGGACAGGGCAATGTAAATGTGACACCGCCTCCTCTCGCTGATACATCACCTTCCTCACACAGCGCATGGTCCGGCTCTGCCGTCCACCTCCGCAGCTCGCACTGCACTCCCCCCACTCTCCTACACTCCACCTAAAGGGGGGAGCGAGACAGAACATTCTGAATTCCTCACATAATGATGATTTGTTACGATATGTATGTTATATCATGTCTGTAGGTGACCCTGATCCTGAGTTATGAAGTCTACAAGTGCGGATCTCAGGTTCTAAGATTTAAAACCACTTCCATGGACATCTCGGCTTGGCTCTGGTTCCAAACCCACTCCGAACGACTTTTATTCCTGTTTAATTATGAACTTTTGATCCATTGGCGGAATTTCCCTTTAATAAAAGTGGCCTGTCCCACCCAGCTTGACCCTGCCCTGCTCTGTACGATAAATACAGATGAGGTGGTCATCACCCAGCTGTTCTAAGCTATGATAGATCTTGTATCTGGGTGCCTTTCCTGGCTGTGGATGAAAGCAGGCTTTAAATAGCTCTGAAGCTCACAGCGAGATTACAGCAAATCACAGACATGACCGGCTCTGCGGTCACCAGAACGGCACAGGTCACCCTGTTTTTATCAGAGACCGCTCCCAAAAAAAAAAAAAAACGCCCCTTCAATTCCCCTTAAAGCCCAACACAAATTGGAAGGAGAAGAAGCAAAACTGCAATTTGCATCAAGGGTAGAAACATAAGCCGTCTCACAGCGTCTCTCTCCTCACCACATAAATGACAATGTGTCACTGGTCAGCGAGGCCAACCACTCTTGGCTCCTGTTTTATCCCATGTTTCTGGAACCTTCCAATAACTCGCATATTTCAAGCCATACAATTACAGTGAAAGCATGTTTGGAGACGATGGAGGACTCTGGAAGATCGTGGACTGCGTACGCATTCTTCTCGCTGGCACTGCCTCAGCGTCTGACCCAAAATAACGCGTTCCAGCGTACTGGAGCACATTCCATCTCATCTGATGAAATCTAAGCTCCTGTTGGTCACATAGCGGAACAAAGGGTGAATTTTTAGCACATGTCGGGAATGGTTTCGGGTTTTGGAATCATTTGTCAGTTTAAGACGGCTGGAAGGGCTACCAAGCCCCTGTGCCATTCAGGTTCACGAATCTGAATAACGTATGGACTTCTGCGGACGTGAACCTTCTTCATGGCCATTCCTTTGGACAAAGATCAGTGTCTACCTGTAATTAACTCTATATAACATTAGAATAAACACAAATAAACATAAAGTCAGTGTCAGTGAGAGCGTCTACCTGTAATTAACTCTATACAACATTAGAATAAACCCAAATAAACATAAAGTCAGTGTCAGTGAGGGTGTCTACCTGTAATTAACTCTATATAACTTCAGAATAAACACAAATAAACATAAAGTCAGTGTCAGTGAGGGTGTCTACCTGTAATTAACTCTATATAACTTCAGAATAAACACAAATAAACATAAATTCAGTGTCAGTGAGGGTGTCTACCTGTAATTAACTCTATATAACTTCAGAATAAACACAAATAAACATAAATTCAGTGTCAGTGAGAGAGTCTACCTGTAATTAACTCTATATAACATTAGAATAAACACAAATAAACATAAAGTCAGTGTCAGTGAGAGCATCTATTTCATATTGTCAGAGTATGGAACCGTTCTGGAGGACACTGGCTCTGTGTTCTTGTGCTTTCTATTCTTAGTACAGCTTCTCTGCAGGTCTGTCTGGTAAGCGACTCTGCAGCTGCCGCTTAGAGGACTAAAGACAGACAGACAGAGTTCACGAGATGAATTATCTTCTTATTAAACACTATTTACTAATTATGATTTATGTTTATGTTTGTAATGTTTATGTTATTTTTGATTTGGTAAAAACTTGATTTCATGTTGATTAAATACCATTAGACTCGAGAGACACTGATCACTCTATAAAACTCTGTAAGTGTCCCTTTTCTGATGGGACTGTTTTGACTGCGTGTGTGTTTGAAGTCAGCAGTCTGGTGACCCTTACACTGTGGGGTTTTCATCAGTGATTTTATATCAAATCTGGGAAAAGAAGATATGAAATGGAAAAACAAAAGAAATTTAGAAAAATAATTTATAAATTCACTGATCAATAACAATAACAATAACAATAACAATAATAACAATAACAATAATAATAATAATAATAATAATAATAATAATAATAATAATAATAATAATAATGACTGTGAGAAACAATTTTTGTGTCTGTATACAGGTTGATCATTTAGCCCCGCCCCCTCTCTTTCTGATCAGTCAGAGTCTGTATGCAGGTTGATCATGTCCACATGGACAGAGCAGTACAAATGCACTGGAAGCCGCTTAGGCATTTAAACTGGGATTTAATTCAGTTGGAAACAAAATGAATTGTAGTTCTTCTCTGAGCTGGATTATTCACTGAGTAATGATGAAACCACCACGTCTTTAGGTTACTCTGATCCTGAGTTATGAAACTTACAATTACAGCATGTAACTGCACTACCATATATAAAAAAACATGTTTGTGGGTGGAGCCTGGGGATATTAAGAGAAAAGAATTGAGAGAGAGAGAGAGAGAGAGAGAGAGAGAGAGAGAGAGAGAGAGAGAGAGAGAGGCAAGGCTGGATTTGCTCTGTCTGGCGTGCTCAGTGGCCCAGGCCCCACCAGAGCAGCCTGGCACTCTGGCCAGCATGGTTGAACCTGCTCCAGCACTGCTTAGATATTTGCTGGAAAGATAAGCAATTTTCCCCCTCTCTCTCTCTCTCTCTCTCTGTCTCTCTCTCTCTCTCTCTGTCTCTCTCTCCTCTGTCTCTCTCTCTCTCTCTCTCTCTCTCTCTCTCTCTCTCTCTGTATCTCTCTCTCTCTCTCTATGTCTCTCTCTCTCTCTCTCTCTCTCTCTCTGTCTCTCTCTCTCTCTCTCTCTCTCTCTCTCTCTCTCTCTCTCTCTATGTGTGTCTCTCTCTCTCTCTATGTCCCTCTCTCTCTCTCTCTCTCTCTCTCTCTCCTCTCTCTCTCTGTCTCTCTCTCTGTCTCTCTCTCTCTCCTATGTGTCTCAGTTTGTACTCTCTCTCATTTCTCTGACATTCATTTTCTAAAAATAAGACATTTGCTTTTTGTTTCCCTTCTTAGTTTTCGAAATCAACACACAGGGTGTGGAGTCAAGTCCTGAACATGGCATAAGTTATTCAATACTGTGTGAGGGTCAGGACTCAGTGAGCTCTGAGGGACGGGGGTCATTAGTGTGTGTTCAATTTAAAACCTTCTGCCTGCGACGGTATACAGAGCAAACATCTGACCTACATCAAGACAGGAAAGTCCAGCTCAGACGGTGAAAACACAGCACCTAGATCTGGAGACCTAAGGTTCCAACATCACAAACTCACAGAACTCCAACATCACAATGTAAAGAACTCCAAATCCACAATCGCAAGAACTCCATCACAATCTCAAAGAACTCCAACATCACAATCTCAAAGAACTCTAACATCACAATCGCAAAGAACTCCATCACAATCTCAAAGACCACCAACATCACAATGCAAAGAACTCCATCACAATCTCAAAGAACTCTAACATCTCCATTGCAAAGAACTCCATCACAATCTCAAGAACTCCCAACATCCACAATGCATAAGACTCCATCACAATCTCAAAGAACTCCATCACAAACTCACAGAACTCAACATCTGTCGCAAAGAACTCCTCCACAATCTCACAGAACTCAACATCACAATCTCAAGAACTCAACCACAATCTCTTACAGAACTCCATCACAATCTCAAGAACTCCAACATCACAATCTCCACAGAACTCCAGCATCACAATCTCAAAAAAAATCTCCCATCTGATCTCAAAAAAAGAACTCAACATCACAATCTCTGAACTCCATCACAATCTCAAAAAAAATCTCCATCACAATCTCAAAGAACTCCAACTTCACAATTTCAAAGAACTCTAACATCACAATCTCAAAAAAAATCTCCATCACAATCTCACAGAACTCCAAAATCACAATCTCACAGAACTCCAACATCCACAATCTCACAGAACTCCAAAATCACAATCTCTGACTCCAACATCACAATCTCAAGAACTCCAACTACAATCTCTTAGAACTCCAACATCACAATCTCAAAAAAAATCTCCATCACAATCTCAAAGTACTCCAATATTACAATTGCAAAAAATACTCCATCACAATCTCAAAAACCTAACATCACAATCCCATTAAACTCCCACCTACAATCATCCTACAATTCCAAAGCAGGGCATTGAATGTGAGGCTTTTTTCAGAAGGCCTCAATCCACACTTCAACTCCACAGACTCTAACCACACAGAACAATGTCAGATATACTCGACTCCATCAACAACACCATAACTCCAGCACTTCAAACCCATCACACACCTCTCGGCCTTGTGATTGTTTCAGTTCTCCTGTGTTGGATGATTTATCGGGTTTGGAGAGACAGGCAAGCAGTTAAGGTTTTTGTACTGTGAAATGGTCATATGGTCCTGGTTCCCTTCAGCCTTCCACACACACACTAAATACACTCTACAGCCTGCCAAGATCATTATTCTGAGACACGGACAGCAGGACTGAGAGGATGAGCGAGAGAGAAACGGAGCGAGAGAGAAGTTTATCGTCTATCACAACAAAATATCTGAGGGGTTAAAGCAGAACTTAATGAGCCTTAATGGGGTCAGTTAGGCGAGAAGATGCATGTGTGGGATTCATTCGACAAGGAGTCATTTGTCCTGAAAATGCATAAACACACACACACACACACACACACACACACACACACACACACACACACACACACACATCCACAGTACACCAAATGAGGAGTTCCAGAATCCTGCTGTGCGGGGCAGGGGTGTGTGTTGCCAGCTGGATCACCGCTGGTCTGGTCTGAGCATCACACAGTGAAGAGTTAACCTGAGTGCTCTGATCCTGCAGGCAGATGGCTTTCATCGACACACGGCCTGAGAAACACAGACGTCAATTCAGCTTTATTAACCTTTAGAATGCTAGAAATTTACATTGTGGGATGTTATGCGTAGTAATTTTTGTAATGATTATATTGACATGGATATTTATAATAATAAAATTAGAAACAGGCTGTATAAACTTCTATTTTATTTATTTATGTGTCAGTGTTAATCCTTCCTCAGGACTTTTACAAACAGCCTCCGTTCACATTCCTCTATAACTCAATATCTGGGTCAGTGACATCATTAGCCCTGCCCTCTTTGCTGGTCAGTCAGAGTCTGCCTTTGCAGGTTGATCATCGGCCGCCCCTCTCTCCTGATCAGTCAGAGTCTGTATACCAAGTGATCATGTTCACGTGGACAGAGCAGTAAACATGCTGAGCTCCTTTGGCTTTTAAACTGGGATTTATCCAACAATGAGGGAGATTCATGAAGCGGAGGTTTGTTATGATATATCTTATCATATCTGCATAGGTTACTCTGATCACGAGATATGAAATCTTGGCTTAGCAAGCATGTCTCTGGAGAACCTTAGTCTGCCTGATCTTCTTGCTCACCTCCCATAATCCAACATGTCTGGTCTCTTTCTGATGGTAGAAGCTGCGCGGCTTCAACTGTGGCGAGAAGCTGGCCTGTAGGTCCGTGGCGACATTTAAATTGTTGGATCTTCTTCGCATCTTCTGACCTGATCACAGGACAGTCTGGTCTTGCCGTGGTGGCAGTTGTTTTAAATGTTCTGGACAGTCCTGTTCAATTCTCCGACCCATCTGCATCTGCAACCTTCTTTCTGAAGGCCTCAGAGAGCTTTTTGAATCTCACCATGATGATCCTCCAGCCAATCCAGAACAGGCAGACTTCAAACAGATCACTTCGAATTATGGTCAGATTTGCATCTGATGTCGTGCGCCTGACAGTATTTGAGCGATTTTACGTGGTAATAATTCTAATAATTTATCTCTCAATGTCGTTTAAATATGTTAGACGAAGGTGTTCATGGGGTGTCTGAGCCAAAGGTTCTACACGAAAGCAGAAGAAACAAGCTCTTCAAAGTGGGCACGGCTAAATAAGGGTTATAACACCACATATGTTAAATTATATGGTTGAAGTTCTGACGCTGTGGACTGCTGTGGAAAAATGAGGGGATCCCTGAATTCCCAGTTTAACCAGTGATTACAGACTGGTCCAGTGTGACAGTCGAGTATAAAGGCTGGTTCAGGAGAAGAGTGGCAGAGAGGCCTTGACGGAAAGTGTGTGAGAGAAAGAGAGAGAACAGATGAAGATGTGTGCTGTCATAGCTCTGTCTGTCTGCCTTCAGCTCCCACTGCGAGGGTATGAATGGAGAAGACACTGACATACACACACACACACACACACACTGATGAGTGAATGAAAGGGTGGCCCGTGGTGAAGGAGGATATGTTGTCTTCACAAAGTGCTTTTGATACATTTGGGCAAAATCCCTGGTACACACACACATACACACACACACACACACACACACACACACACACACAGTCTTGTTCTTTTCACTCCCATATATACACACACATCTGAACTCTCTTTCTCTCTCTCTCTCTCTCTCTCTCTCTCTCTCTCTCTCTCTCTCTCTCTCTCTCTCTCTCTCTCACACACACACACACACACACACACACACACACACACACACTCTCTCTTACCTCCAGCACACAGTGCGGAGCAGTCAGAGCGGATGACGCTCCAGGTGTAGTTGTGTTTTCTCTGCTGTAGGGGCAGGGTGTACTCCACACTGCATGAGTTCTTCCTGGAGCAGGAGGATCTGAGAGAGAGAAAGACATTACAGTGACAGGTCACTTCACTCACTCCGGCTCACAGCTATCAGTTTGGGGTCCTCATACCAATAAAAGCGGCTGTAAAGAAGGTTAATGTCTATAAACGCAGCTGTAAATAAGGTTAATGTCTATAAAAGCAGCTGTAAAGAAGGCTAATGTCTATAGAAACAGCTGTAAAGAAGGCTAATGTCTATAGAAACAGCTGTAAAGAAGGTTAATGTCTATAGAAACAGCTGTAAAGAAAGTTAATGTCTATAGAAACAGCTGTAAAGAAGGCTAATGTCTATAGAAACAGCTGTAAAGAAGGTTAATGTCTATAGAAACAGCTGTAAAGAAGGCTAATGTCTATAGAAACAGCTGTAAAGAAGGTTAATGTCTATAGAAACAGCTGTAAAGAAAGTTAATGTCTATAGAAACAGCTGTAAAGAAGGCTAATGTCTATAGAAACAGCTGTAAAGAAGGTTAATGTCTATAGAAACAGCTGTAAAGAAGGTTAATGTCTATAGAAACAGCTGTAAAGAAGGCTAATGTCTGTAGAAACAGCTGTAAAGAAGGTTAATGTCTATAGAAACAGCTGTAAAGAAGGTTAATGTCTATAGAAACAGCTGTAAAGAAGGCTAATGTCTATAGAAACAGCTGTAAAGAAGGTTAATGTCTATAGAAACGGCTGTAAAGAAGGCTAATGTCTATAGAAACAGCTGTAAAGAAGATCCATTTCCATAGAAACAACATCGTCAACATCATAGAAGACACAGAGGTTGACTGGTGGGTTTGGACAGTAAATAAAATGTCCATATTTGTTTGTAGTCATGGTGGTCAGTTCCATTTCTGTAGTGTGAGATCACAGTTGGTCAGTTTCTCTACAGCGAACCACGATTTCTCACCCAAGCCCGCTGTGATTCATCTCAAGCGGCTGAATAATGCAGAAACACCTCTTCCTTCCTGAACGCAACCCTGTAGGCGTGGGAAGGAGGTGTTTCAAACAGCGATGTGTGTCCATGTCCAACTCAAGCGTGCCTTCATCGTCATGGTTCGTAAAACAGGAGACAGGTTTGTGTTGATTGTGAGGATTTGTGATCTTATCATAAAGCCTGCTGTGTGTTTATTACACTGGTGTTACGTCACACTGAGGAGTCTGTGGAGTGGTGGTGATCAGGTGGGTGGTCCCGGAGAAGCTCTGAATGAGTCAGATTTGAGACAGAACTGAAGAGGAAGCCCACCAGACCTGAGCAGGGGTCATGTCTGAGGTTGGCTTAAATGGAGTGTAAAAAATCCTCCTAAAAAGAAACAGGGCTTTGTTCTGTGCTTAAAAGGAGGGATTTCCTTTGCTGGATGTGGCGGCCTTTGGCAAATAAGGCTCAAGCTGAACTATATGGAGCATAAAGAGGGACAATGCAACCTCAGCAAAACTACAATTAGGAGTAAGTGATTTAACTGTTACAACCTGAGATCTGCACTTTGTGGGAAGTTCTACACTGTATTCAAGGCTTCATAACTCAGGATCAGAGTAACCTACAGACATGATACACATATCATATATATATATATAGCTGGATCAGTGATGTCATCAGCCCCACCCCCTTCTCTCTGATCAGTCCAGGTCTGTGTGCAGGTTGAGCATGGTACACGTGAACATGCACTGCTGGAAGCTCAGATATGTGTATCATGTCTGTAGGTTACTCTGATCCTGAGTTATGAGGCCTAGAAAACAGCTTGGAACTGCCCTAAAAGTGGATCTCAGGTTCTAAGAATTAAAAGGAATACCATCAGACATCTGATCTCCAAATCACAAGTAAGAACTTCAGAGGTGGACCCCCACTCCCTACGTTCTGCAGCCTGACCCCCCGTGTGCTCAGTGTGTGCTCGTTTTAAGAGGAAGCGGGTGGTGGGCTTGTGCTGAAGAGGCAGGTTATCTTTGAGCTGGGTTACAACACACACAATAACACTCTTCAGTCCGTCCAGAGAAGCGCTGGCAGATTAGCGGGTTGGCTTCAAGCAAAAAATCCCGGCAGACTGGATCGTGTTCAGGGGCGAGGGGGCATATAGGCTTTACATATGCATTCCGTCCGGAGCCGGGTGGCCCAGTCTGTGTGTGTGTGTGTGTGTGTGTGTGTGTGTGTGTGTGTGTGTGTGTGTGTGTGTGTGTGTGTGTGTGTGCGTGTGTGTGTGTGTGCTGGAGCAGCGGAAAACAGACAGGTGAGACACAAGTATCCTGGTGTAAACCAAACTGGATCCAAAGGTTCATATATTTGTCTGACGTTTGGCTTCTTTAGATCTCAGAGATCCGCACTTTGCAAGCAGTTACATTCCATTTTCTAGGTTTCATATCTCAGGATCATAGTCACCTACAGACATGTGATACATCAGCTAAAATTCCCTCATTTCCAGCTGAATTAAATACCAGTTTAAAGGCCAAAGGAGCATCCAGTGCATGTTTACTGCTCTGTGTACGTGTACACACCAACCTCGCGTGCAGACTCCTGACTGATCCAGAGAGAGGGGCGGGGCTGATGCTCCAACCTGCATACAGACTCTGATCAGAGAAGCGAGCTGATTCTCAACCTGCATGGACTCGGACTGATCAGAGGCGGGGCTGATGGCATCACTGACCCAGATATTGGGTTATAGAGAAAAAAGAGAAGGGAGGGGGTGCTGTTTGTGCTCTTTCTTTGCTCACACAGTGTTCAAATTTCAGAATAAAAGTCCTGAGATGGGATAAAACTGATACATACACAATAAAAATAATAAAGAAGATTAAGGTTGTTTATTTTATTTGGACCACTGTCAAGTATTTTGAATGACGTATTCTTGTTAATATCCTTGTCAACATAATTATTTCAAGTAATCCATTTTTCAGCTCTGGATGCCCGGTGCCACCAGGACAAAATGTCCCAAAACTGGTTCTTGACATCTTGATGTGTAACTCGTACACTTGTAGCACTGGAATCAAATGTCCATAAAACCGGAAATGGAATATCCCACATACAGCTGGCACTTATGTTGCCTTGCCCGGAGCACACTGGTCAGTGTCCAACCTCAGTCACAAGTCACCTCAAGACGTATACAGGTATGCTATTTTCCCAAGCTGTCACCTGAGGTTAGACCACATTTACATCCTGAAACAGAAATGTAGATCTGAAACAGACCTTCAGGGGTCTTGAAACAAGTCTTTGATCTGTGTTTGAACACCGTGAGGGACTCAGCTGTTCGGACCCCCGGAGAAGCTCTTCCACCATTTTGGTGCCAGAACAGAAAAGAGTCTGGATGTCTTCTTCCCACATCTTGAGGGATGGTGGGTCAAGCTGAGCTGTACTTGATACTCAAAGGGCTCTTGGTACAGCTTGAGATTTGACCATTGCCGTCATGTATGGAGGGTGCTGGTCCATTCTTGGCTTTGTAGGCCAGCATCACCACCACTTGCTGATCAGTTCACTTACTGAGATCCCAAAAAGAGTCAAAGAAGGCCCTTTAAACACAATTTATATCACTTTTTACCTTGAATGTAGTGTTTACCCATTTAGAGTTTTAAAGCACCAGGGATCAGTGCCGAGTCTACCACCCTGGAAGCCATCCATGAGACCCTGCACGCTAACCTGTAGAATCGAGGCCATTATAGTCAGTTCTATAACATGGAAAACGGTTCAGCTTTTGCTCAGGAGGGGTCTCCTGTCCATCTGCACCAACTACAGCAAGCCACCTGACTGCAGACACAACATGAGGTGAAACCTCCCCTGGATTGATTTGGCGTGGGAGACTGCGTGCCTCTGACCGAGCAGGGCTAGAGTTTCAGCCTTAACCATCCACACATGCAGGGAACGTCAGAAACCATCTCTCCATCCCACAACACCTGAGACATCACTCTCCATCCAAATGCCACAGAAAACTGATCTTTAAAGAGATCTGGACTGGATTTGGACACCTTGCACTGGAGATATGAGGCTAGTCTATCTAACATGCAATGGAAGCTCCAACTCCACTGATCAGCAGGCCTAAATCATCACAAAGTCTCTATCAGACTTGCTAAGATGGTTTCATGGCATGTGACTCACTGTTATCTAGAACATGGACTGAAGGACATTAACATAGCAGAAAACAGTAGCAGACGTCTGTAGGTTACTCTGATGCTGAGTTATGAAAATATCACTTAACTACCGTAAAGGCTGGATCTCAGGTTCTACGAGATCAAGTGTAACGATAGTTATCTGTAATAATATATCGTCACACTCTTTGACTGTGACTCTGACATGAGTGTGAGGAGCACTGCTCTGAGAGAGCAGGCCGTGGGTTTGTGGTCACGTCAGTGGCAGTCTGCTGCGCTGGCCTTGCCTGACCCCAGCAAAGCTCTGCCACAAGAATGTCAGTACCTAAACTAATCTGCTCTAGTGTTTCAAACAGAACCACTCTGGGTTCTGCAGAACCGCTGTGTTATGTCTGCTGTGAACCACCACGCCTTCACCCAGCCAGTTCTGTGCCGCTCCAAGACACTAACCTACAGAGTGCCCACTCAGCCACAGACCAAACAGCCTTTGTCCTGCAGTGAGCAGGAGGACCTCACAGTGTTGACTAGGCGTGGGAAATTACCTGAAAATGAATTGAAACCGACCTTCAGAACGTCACAGAACATCATTTCCGTGCCAAATATCTGACGGGATGTTGAAACAGACGAAGGCTGTTTGCTCGGGGAAGCAGGTTCTATGCTGAACATTCCAATCCCACATGTGGGACCATACCAGGAACCATCCACAGTAAATCCCACTGGTGGAATTTAATCATGGTGTGGTTTGGTTTGTGGTGCCCTCTGCGTAATGGCGTTGCAGCCTCTGGGGCCTTTCAGAAAAGGCGTGTATGTACTGACAGATCATGTGACGCTTGCACACAGGTGGACTTCGTTTCACTAAGCATGTGACTTCTGAGACTAAGGGCTTCGTATCGAAGGAGGTGAATATGTATGCATGTGCCGATTTTCGGGTTTGAATTGAAATTAGTGAATTATTATTCAAACGTATTTAAATATTAAGGTAAATAACGAGATCAGGACACCCCTAACTTTCCTAATTTGATTACCACAGAATCTTAAAAATAATGTGGCAGATTTTCTGCCCTTGCTGTCCAGCTCTGTTCCACCTCCACTTGAATTTGGGAGATTAAAGAAACTCTCTGTCTCTTGAGGTCCTCTCTGATCTATTGAGATAAATTACAAAAATCGTAATCTTTTAATCTTAATCTACCCTCCTTTCTCGTTCTGTAATTATGGAGAGAGTCGGAATGTCACAGCAGGGTCGTGTAAAGGCTCAGAACAAAGCAGATCAAAGGCCACGCAAATCAGATCTAAATGGGAGTGTGTGGGACAAAGCTTGGCCAGAACTACTAGGAACACCTACCCTGTGCTTCCGGTCCCTGTCCACTTTATTAGGAACACCTACCTAGTGCTTCCACTCACTGCACCCTATACAGGTGCGCAGGAGATCCGCAGTTCCCCACTGAACTAGACAATGGACAGCAGAAGCAGTCCACCGGCGAGGGCAGGTTTTCCAATAAAGTGGCCGTTGCTGTTCTACACTGTAGTGATTGTGCATCAATCAGAGTTGCATGTACATCCTGATTGGACCGAGATCAGAGGCTTCGTGAGACTCCAGACCTCAGCTCTCGTGGCTACAGCTCATCTCCTCCGTGCAGTCACGTATTCCTCTATGAATGAACACGCGATGGTGTGAGGCTGCTCGAAGACCACCGGCGTTCCTTTGGTGTGAGGGCTGCTCTTTGAAATCTTTCAGTATTACCAGGGAGCAGCACTGTGAGAATGACCTGGAATTAATGGCCTCATCATCCAACCCCGTGCTTCTTCCAGTCACTGGCCACTTTGTGAAACACCTACCTTGTGCTTCTACTCACTGGCCACTTTAGTAGAAACACTCACCCCTGTGCTTCCACTCACAGGCCACTTTATGAGAAACACCTACTTCATGCTTCCGCTCACTGGCCACTTTATTAGAAACACCCACCCTGTGCTTCCACTCACTGGCTACTTCATTACAAACACCTACCTTGTGTTTCCTCTCCCTGGTCACTTTATTAGGAACACCCACCTTGTGCTTCCACTCACTGGCCACTTTATGAAACACCTACTTCATGCTTCCACTCACTGGCCATGTTTTTCTCAGCTGGTCAGTTCACTCTTATTGTTAATTGTGAAGTGTGGTGCAACGATTTGGGACAGTAGTGAGACTCACTTCAGACACCAGGCTCTCATTAGTGGGTCCGGAGGCGTACAGGCTCTCTGGCTTGCTGAACGTGCGCTGGTAATGAAAGGTTGTCCCAGCAAAGTGGAATTTCCCCGGCCAGTCTACGGTCCAGTCCCCAGTCAGATAATAGGAGCCACGTTTTATTCATCTAACCGCCAGGTAACTAGAGGAAATCTCCACCTCCTGAACTTGGATACTTCGGGCTCCGGCAGGTACTGTAACCATGGAGTAATACTCTACAGAGAGAGAGAGAGAGAGAGAGAGAGAGAGAGAGAGAGCGAGAGAGAGAGCAAAACCAGTGGATAACAAGAAAAAACACACTATTATACA